>CM061921.1:141204397-141583385 GCA_031002005.1 Vandiemenella viatica
CTTTTCAGGAATTGTTTTGATAATATGTAAGAATGGCACTGTATCATTGAATTTGGATAGTTGTGTAAATCGAATGACCAATGCATTCCCAATTGTATTGATCATATGCTAAAACACATTCAATGTAAACAATTCTTCTGGATCTGTTGTCATCTCATCTATGGCCTAATACTCAAAAAATCTCTACTTTCTTTGGGATTTGACTGGCTTAATAATGGAATATGTCCCAGTCTGAGAAGCAATTTCTCTAGCTTTTATCAGAACAGACAAATAACCCTGGTACTCTTTCTGAAATTATGAGCTATTTTCCATTAATTGTGAAGTGTTTCATAAATATACTTTCAGCCTGCATAGCCTTGCTTACAATATTTACTTGAAACAGTGTATTATATCAAGTCATCATTGTAACTATTAACTCAAATTGCTCCATGATCTGGCTCAGGGACAAGGCCTCTTTTGCTGCAATTGAATAATTCGTTTCTAGAAGGGCATCGCAAACCAAAGAGTAATGATAATGAACTGTAGCGAGGCTTTATTCTCCAAAGGAGTTTCACAAATTTTTTTGCGAGTCCTTCTAACTGCATGGATACCATATCCCAATGCTTTGTTGATCGAGTGAATACAACAAATATTCTTTACAGAAATCTGAACAAGGAAACCGATTTAAATGATGTTTTGGTGGCATCTACTGTTACCAAATTTAATGACATCTACATGGTTTAAAAATTCTCGAAGAAATTGGTTCAGAATTCTACTTTGGACACATGATAAACAGGCCAGTGAGTCCAACTCCCAGGTCCCGTATCACCACTTTCCGGATTGTAAGCAACAAAACATTCACGCACTTGGACTTCGTCTATATTAGAGTCAACAAAGGAATGTTTAAGATAGTTATTTGACTTGACTAACATCGGAAGTTTAATTCAGTGTGATGGAAAAGTATTTAGATGACTTATCCATAGTCAAAATTTTGTAACGAACTTCATTAATTTTAAATACACTTGCCAAAAAAAAAAAAAAAACAGTAGACATTAATCTCCTTATTATCAATACACCGGAGATCCTCCATCATTACAGGATCATATTTTTCTAGCAGTTGCAATATACCAATGAAGTTACAGTTATTAGAAGTATTTAGTGTTTCAGTTCCAAAGCTTCACCTGAACAAGATGATATTAAATGTTAAAAAGAATACTTTGGAAATCATTCATTGGAGGATAGCAGCCCACTATGATTTTTCGCCTTCAATCTGTATTTAAAAATGCTTGTCTATTACAATGAAGGTCTTTAATCGAATCAATGCTTCCATCCAACTGGGCATGGTGTGCTAGTGGTTTAAGGAAGTTTGACCAGTTTCTTTGATAAGTAACTCCAGCCATCAAATCCTTCTTATTCCCAAATAAGAGAGAGATCTTCTGTTGAATAAACAACATAGAAAAACAATGTACTTTATCTGCAGGTTTAGAGTAAACAAGGCATCTTCTTTTATAAGTTTCTCTATTTGGCATTACTCTTTGAAAATGTGCATCTGAAAAATGACATCCATGATTTTTTCTTGAAATAATTATGTGAGCAGTGAAAAAATCCATCTCTGGCTGCAGTCAATGAGCGACCATTTTGAAGTATCATCATCATTTGTACTTTGAAAAAGCGATGGTGGTGTTATGTCTGCTATACCCTATTCTGTAATATTCTGAATTGCAGACAGCGTTCCAGCCATAGCTAAACCTTCTCGTACATGCTGCTCTTTATCATCATCATGAACCTCATCTGAAGATCCTATTAAATAAGTTTTCTTTCATCGCTTGTTGAACTAGTTCTGGTGATGACGATGACATCTCAACTCTAAAAAATTTTGCAATCAATTCTGAAGCCTTGTCAGTTCCGCCTCAATTATGTTTTCTTTGTAAGTATTATGCATCAGATAGGGTTTTATAATAGTGATGTTAATTGCAGTCACCTACGATCTTACATGGCAGAAATAGGTCAGTAAGCTGAATCTCGCCCCATTAACATGCACCCGCATGCAAATGAACTCCAAGACTATAGCCCAAATACTAGGAAACGGGTGCAGGACACATGGCACCGGAGAGTTATGCTACAAGTTGTGATTTTCTTGATTAAAGTAACTAGAGTTGCAGCTCTAGTTGAGTCGATTCTATGACGTCATACAACTATACATTAAGCTGAAACTCTTATGTTTATAAATTCTGAATGATTAGTGCGTTAAAATAAATAATATGTGAACAGCAAGCTGGGTTATTATAGAATTTATTTTCCATTTTTTGTACAGATGCACTGCATTTTCAGGAAAAAACTACATGACACACACAGGAGAGGGGAGGGGGAGGAGGATGAAAAGGCAAAAGCCAAATCAGGCTATGTGGGAAGAGGGGTGGGTTCAAAAGAGTCCAAAATGTAGTTATGTATTATATAGATGCTCTCTAATGTGTGCACTTAAAGGGGCCCTGGCAACAATTTGACTTGTGACACAATGTCACTGATACAAAGTATACAGGAAAACCAGACAAGGACAGTGAGAGGCACTGACCATGCGTACTGTCCATGGGCCAGTGGCATACAGATTGTAAATGCAGGATGTGATTACCTCACATGGCAACACAAGATACATAAAAGGTCCCCATATAGTGGATCAGGCTATCAAGCATGGCTTGCAGTAACACATCCCATTGTTGAACAAGTACTCCTTGGAAGCAAACAATGGTCTGTGGTGTTGAAGTTGCAATACTTTCAGCCTAGAGAATCCCATGGGTGAAGTCCAGGAAGGGAGCTGGCCACTAGATCTCTGATAACCTCATGTTGCAGTTACTCGTTCACCAGCCCAATCCTGTGTTGGCGAGCATTATTTCCATCAGATAGAATGCAGGTCCACACTCTTCACCACAGCACCCTGAGGAAATAAATGCAATGTGATATATGCTCCTAACATAATGCCATCCTGGGCAGCACCAGTTAAGATCCTTTTCACAATATCAGCAGGGTTTTAACATGTCCCACGGGAGTGCCAGATAAACAGATGGCAAGAATTACACTCAAGGCTAAACCAAAACCTATCTGTGAATAGGACACAATCCCAATGTTCCTGGCTCCAGCCATGGTGAGCATGACACCACATTCAATGAACCGTGAGGTGCCTTTGTTTAAGAGGAATGCATCTGGCTAGTCACCAAGTATACAGAGCAACCTCTCAAAGGTGACAATACAAGGTCTGGAGGGAAATGTGTGACATGGAGTCTGCTGCGTGGTCTATAACCAGTGCGTTGTGCTGTTTGTATGTCTTCAGCCCCTCAAGACAAATGCCTTCACTGGGATGACTGAGTTTCGACATCATACTCATAAACACATTTCAATAGTTTTACATCACTGCTGACCTCATTCAGTGATTCCTGAGCAACTTCTATTCACCGCTGTTTTTGTTCGGAACTCAACACTTTTGGAACAAATTTTGCTGCAACATGTTTAATACCCAAAATAGATGAAAAAAATTTCATGGCATAAGCAAACTGATATGCCTTCATCAGCTACTTCTCTAATTGTGATTCAGCGATCATTTATAATCATTTCATTTACTTTTTCCAAATTTTCATTGGTTATTGAAGTCCTACACTTGCCATCTTCAACGTTTTCACGGCCATCTTGAAAATACTTATACTATTCGTAAAGCCTTGTTTTACTAATAGTAGAATCACCAAAAGCAATATTAAGCATTTCTAAAACTTTGTTATACTTAATTCCATTTTAATAGCAAAATTTATTGCAAATTCTATGATCCATTATTTATACAAATGAAAAATCGCCAACTGTACCAAAACACACGTTATCCTTTTAACAGCTGACAAGAGACTAACCATCCAATATAGCTCAAAATGTATAGATACTTTTAAGACATGTTTGCCAACACAACAACGAAAAAATAGTGTCAATCTAACTAAAATAACCTGCGAAACTTCAAAGTTTTCATTACTTTTTGAACATGGCAGTTTTTTTTTATTTGGACATTGCTTACCTATGCACCACAGAGAGAACTTCAAGAAATTCCTCAAATTTAAATTTAGCAAGGTCACATCCCATCAAATAGGCTGCAACTCTGGACTGAATGTCATGCCATATACGGAACACGCCTTTTTCCAGTTTTTGTTGTATATATTTTTGATTGCAGTTAGCTTCAAAGTCTATCACTTTCACAATACCACCTGCAATATAAGCATTAACAAAATTTATTTGTACAGTTTACAAACAACAGAAACTCTAATAATTAGTTTAAATCACATACAGATCAAAAACTACAGAAAATATGCTACTCAGAATGTGGAAAAACGTGTAGAAAAATTTGATTTGTGCAATTAACAAGAAAGAATATCCTTTTACAAAAAAAAGTTATTGATTTCATATAAGAATGTAACAGGTATGCTGACATTTCTAGTATCATAACACACACACAAATCACATTACTAGTAACTAGATAATTAAACTAGCAATTTCACACTGTGGTTATTCCAGTTCTATGAACAGAAGTGTGCATCTTTCTGTTTTATCAAAGACAAAAGTCTGATAATGGCAACATATTTTGTCACTGGATGCTTCTGCATAAAAACTAAAAGATAAAAAAATTGAAGATTTTATTTTTTTAAATTAATGATTATCTTTTATAGCAGACTCTAGTTCATACACTGAAATATATAAATTCAGAGTATGGAAATTAGGTGAAACTGGTATATGGTGCCATACAAATATTTGCATTTTCATATGATGTCATGGAATACAATGGAATGGAAACTGAGTAACTATTTTGTTAAATGTATACCAAACAATTAATTGCAAATACAATGACATATATACCACTCAGAATAATGTGCCCGTTCTGTCATTTTACATCAATTATGTACCCCACTGTTAAAAAACTGATCATTTGCACATCTTTATGCATTCTTCTCAGAATTGTATCAAAAGATACCATGAGAAAAATTAGTGAATAATTTATTTATATTGCATACAGCTTTGCATCTCATCGATGTCAAGGTTGTAAGAGGTATTAAAGGACTGAAGAGCAAGGAACAGGAAGAAATTTGGCCATGGTCTTTTAGAAGGAACCATCCCAGCATTTGACTGGACTGGTTTAGGGGAAACCATGGAAAACCAAACTCTCGATGATCATATGGGGATTCAAAACCGCGTCCTCCCGAATGAAAGGCCAGAGCATTATCGCTCACCCACCATGCTAGGCAAATTGATTTTAATTTTATACGGAAGATATATTCAATCTAATTGAACCAAATGTGGGTGTAAGCTTGCAGCAAACCCTTAAATTCTGCATTTTTCTTAGAGCACTATACAAGGCTATTTCTGTTTTGTTTCATACCTCGACCCCCTTTCATTTTCAACAGTTTTACTATGCCAGGTCAAGTTATCAAAGCGGTTAACCTGATGGGTACTAGATAGAACCCAATCGTATCTACTGAATTATATGATGACGCATAATGTTAAAAACTGTTACCGAATTTTTATTAACACACAATACTTAACACTTTACACAGAAAATGTACAGTAAGTAACCTCTGAATTGCATTATTTTCTACAAACTGTCAACTGGTATGAAACTATAATTAATAATTTGTTTCTGCTGCTATCAGGGAAAACTTTTATTATGCGTGCAAAGCAGGTTATACAATAGAGGACTATGTGTGAATAATACCTACTTAATGAACAGGAATTGTGTGACGCTTACCACCCTCTTAATACGGACATTTCAGAAAAGAATAACAATTTAGGTTTAATTAAAGACTGACCCATAGTCAAATTAAAACTGATGTTAGGATACTTTAATCCTTAAATTTATGACTGCATCTATAAGAATAGAAAGAGCAACTGCAGTTTAAATTTTTCAGCAAAACTGCTGCTGGTGAGTTGTACTCACTATTACAGGCTAATGTACTAAAAAAAAGCACCAAGTTTACAGCTCAATCTATATAATGGTAAATAGTGGTTAAGTATTATTTAAAATAAATGATTTTAGATAAATATAATAAATGTAACAACTATATGTGGAAGAAAATGCATACCATTCAGCTGCTGACAGTCATTTTTTTGATGCCATTTCATTATTTGATTGTAGCTCAGCATAATTTCCCATAATGACTTACATAAATTCACAAGGCAGACAATAAATTTCTCTGGTAAAACAGTCTGAAATGGGGAAAAAGGTAAAATCATATTACATTTTGCATCAACATTAACTGAAACATCACTTGATTCAAAATACACTGAAATTATGGGATAGGAATACGTAAATGTGCAGATGGTGGCAGCACCATGGAAGAAATCTATAAATGTGTCGTGCAGTGACAAAGCTTTCATTTATACTCTCGTGAGTAGTGTGAAATGTTTTCTGATGTGATTGTGGCCACACAGCATGAATTAACAGACTTTGAAAGTGGAATGGTAATTGGTGCTAGATGCAAGGGTTATTCAGTTTCAGAAATTGTTCACGAATTCAACATTCTTCGATCCACAGTGTCAAGAGTGTGTTGTGAATATATAATATAAGGCATTACCTATTGCCATGGCCAATGCAGTGAATGGTCATGTTTACAATGCCCAAGAATTGCAACATCTGTATCAAGGTGTCAGTGTTGATAGACTGACAACACTGTGTCAAAGAACAGCAACACCCAATGTGGGACATAAGACAGATGTGTCAGCACAGATACTGCAACAAAATGTGTCATTGATGGGATGCAGAAGCAGAAGACTGACGCAAGTGCCTCTGCTAATAAAATGTCATGGATTGCAGCGCCTCTCCTGGGCTTGTGTAGATATTGGTTGGACCTTAGGTGACTGGAAAAAGGTTGCGTGGTCAGATGAGTCATGATTCAATTTGTTAACAGGTGATGGTAGGGTCTGAATCTTGCACAGAACCCACAAGGCCAAGGACCCTGGTTGTCGGGAAAACACTGTGCAAGTTGGTGGTGGCTCCATCACAGTATGGGCTGTGTTTAAATAGCTTGGAGTGGTACCTCTGGTCAAACTGATCCCACCCTTGACTGAAAGTAGTTATGTACAGCTGCTTAGAGATTATTTGCAACCTTTTATGGCCTTCATATTCTCAAACAATAATGGTCTTTTCGATGATGAAAATGTGCCATATCACCAGGCTAAAATGTTCATGATTGCTCTGAGAAACATTCTGGACCAACAGTTCCCAACCTTTGTTGGTACACAACCCACTTTTCAGTTAAAAAAATTTCGCGACCCACCTAGTATGAGAGTCTATCTAATATAAGAATGGGAACTGTTGTATAACCTCAATACGCTATCAACTATCCTATCCGACAAAAGGCAAATTTTCGTACAAAGGATATACTATCAACAAAAACAAGAATTTATAATACGTAAAACAACAAACATATTACAGACCGATAGGTGGCTGCACATCTCAGTTGACTGCTGAAATTCCACAATTAGAAGTAACTCAATCAGCATATAAAAAGGTAACTGGTCTGCCAAGTCGCTTTTTGGTGGAAACCACTTGCAGACCTGATTTTAGTGGTTGATTGGTAAGTTTATCATTGTGTTTTACTGCAACCAAATGAATGAAAATATGGAAGAGTGGAAGCTGGAAAACACAATGGTAAACTTAACAGTCAACCACTGAAATGGGATTTGTGAGTGTTTTCCACCACGATATGACTTGGCACATCAGTGGCATTTTAATTTGCAAATTGAGTTTTAACTAATACTGGAATACTCTCTTTTACGGCGCAATCCAGTCCTCAACCAACTTTCACAATCACATTAAATCTTCTATCAATCAAAACAAAATGCAAACAATAACTCACTCTCACAAGCAGAGAAAGACTGTTTCGATCAAAGACTGATTTCGATTCAAGAATAAACAATAAAATGACAATGAGAGAAGTAAAATTGCAGGTGATATTCGCGCACATCTCCGCTCTTTGCGGGACGGGAGGGGGGATATTCAGGGGTTTCCATAATGATTGCATGACTGCTGCAGCTGCTATATCTTACAACGAGGTTATTGCATAATACCGGCTGACTGTTAATGAAAAAAAAATTTCTCACAAAATTGTAATTCAAGCTAATAGCTTTCGTGATTATTGCACTTGTAAAATATCGTGTTATATTTTTTAAATCAATGGAATAATAGATATATTTTTGTGGCAAAAACTTCGGTTGTTCCGCGACCCACCAATACACATGCCATGACCCACCAGTGGGTCACGACCCATAGTTTGGGAACCGCTGTTCTGGACAATTCCGGCAAATGATTTGGCTACCTAGATTTCCAGACATGAATCAAATAAAACATATTTGGGACATGATCAAAACAACACCTGAACCGGAATCACTTTCACAGTTACATACAGTTGTAGGTAAAGCATGGAATATTTCTATAGTGAACTTCTGACGACTTGTTGAGTCAATGCCATGTCACGTTGCTACACTTTGCCGGGCAAAAGGGTGTCCCATGATTTTGTTGCACACATAAATGTACATAAGTAATTGTATTTGACCAATACTATAGCTCCACTGAGACTGGTTGTATCTACACCTTCCCCCCCAAAATATTTTTTGAATAACTTGGCCATTGGCCATTTTCCACAGATCCATGTTTGTAAATTAAACATCTCTCCGTTTATTTATTTATCCCCAGAGGCGTTTCCCCCTGTGGTGCGGGGCATCATCAGTAACTAAATGTACATTGTATTGGTGAGGGAAACTGCAATATATGTATACATAACTAGTTATTTTCTAAGACTTCGCAGAGTCTATTAGGTGCTGGTCTGGAACGGCTCTTCTGATGCTTGCATGGACTCCAATTATGTGCTGCAGTTCAACATTTTATTTCTGTTGACTTAATTGTCACGTTAGGTTTATTTAAATACATCAAAATTTCATTTCTCTTGTTTACTACATCTTCATTTTCTTATTACCCAATATTCCCAACCATAAATAACTTTCTTCAAAGCCATGGATTGCTGTATAAGGACTTCATATATGACATTAGGTCATGGGGGGAACTTTTCTCCTCCACGATGTTCCATAGTAAAATCTTCATGGGAGTGCCATCGGATTGTATTTTAAAAACATATGGCTAGCTCTGCCTTCTTTAAGTGTGAATCTATCTGTGTTGGTCAATGGACTGTCAGCTATCAAGTCAGTTCCAAGGCCACACCCCTCTCTTATAGCACTCGTTCACCAAATGCTGCCATGGGCGACCATCTCCACCACCTCACTTTGTAATGCTCGACGCTCTCACCCAGAGACAGTCGTAGGCTGGTTGCGAATGGGCATGCACGCAAAACACTCTTTCTGAAGTTTTTCCAGAGCTTGGTTTCAGATCTTACCAATACCAAGACCACTGTATTTGTCGAATTATCAGCTAGTCAAAATTTGATTGCTTCCTTGACTATGGAGTCCCAAAGGTGTGACATCCTATCTTTACTGTATTAAAATCTATCCTCTATTGGTGGTTGCAACTTTGCTTGGTGATTGCCAACTTCTTGCAGTGTCCTATGTTCTTCATGCTAGTTTTTTTTTACAGTATGAATAGCTTGGCTGATGTACATTTTTCCAGACTCATGCGGGATGTTATAAACACCAGGAACTCGAAAACTAACAGGCATATTACCCTTAAACATATTCAAGAGATTGAAATCCATTCTTACCACATCAGATGATTGTCTTGTTTCCCGATAACACAGGGCCCAAAACCATAAATTTATGAATCCTTGTCAGTCTGCGCACATATCAAGCAAAAACTAATGAATGGATTTCAACAAAACTAAAAACAGAGATAGCATATGGCATCAGTTAACATAAAGGATTCTTTTTATCCATCCAATAAGTTAAAATGTTCCCATTGATACAGAACCAAAACAATAAAATTTGGTATTTTTGTCTATCCTTCCCGACAGATAGTTTTATATGGATGTTGTCTTTTTGTGTCTATTTTGCTAGAACTGTATTCAACATGGAATGGTTTAACATCTAACTGTAAATGATTCTATAACAGCACACAAGGCTACAATGTGTACCATCAATGAAAGTATCCTCAGTATACTTGCAAAAAAAGTTACATTCAAATACAGAAAGTACCAAATATAAAATCCAAATGTTATTTCTGATTCCACATGTAAACACTGCTTCCATAAGATACCACAGCACAATCAAAGGACACACACAGGACAAGTCCATTCGTGACTACTTTTAATGAAAGATGAAGAAATATAACAGAACAAGAAAAATTTGATGTGTGGAAATGCTTATATTCTTGTGGCTATTACATGGACTATTTATAACAGTTAACTCTGTTTCCAGCTTACAACATTTTTCTTTGTTATTTGTAGGCAAGAAAAGCTGAATATTCACAAGTAAAAAACAAAATATCTTCAAGTGCAAGTATACTTTCTATCAGCTGAACCATATAAGAACTCCTTAATACAGCTATTACCTGTTTGTAATTAAAAACATCAAGGTGTCTCGACTAATTCATTAAAATAAACAATACCTGACACAACTGACGGAATGGTTTAAGGGAACTGGATGCACAACCACTGCCTAAGCTTTTAGGAGTTTCTACACATTGGCAAATAACTTCTACTGCTCTATTGTGGATTGCTGATGCGAAATGCATATGGAGTTGATCCATTGCCATCTGAGTTTTGCCCAAGAGCTGATAAGCTGTCATTACATTATTGTAGTATCCAGGCTCAAATTTACCACAGACCTGCAACAAAACAAGAAAAACTGTCAAGTTCAGAAGCTGCAAAAAAGAAAAAAAATCAGAGTTTGATGAAATTAGATAATCTTAATTTTAAGACGAATATTATTCATTCAAAATTTATTTTATGGGTATTAAAACATGACTCGGAAAGAGAAAAATTGAATATAACAGCAGAATAACACAGTAGTAGTAGTCATCAATATTCATAATTCTCTTTATGAAAAATGAAAATTCAACAAAGATCATCATACTTTTGTGAGAGCTACATCAAGTTGCTCCTCTGTCATTTCTAATGTATCTTGAAGTTTCCCACTGAGTGCTGCAACACAATTGAAATGGCGATATGTACAAGCAGCACGCTGACACTCTAAAAGCAAGCTGATAGCACGTGCATAATTTGCTTCGTGTAGGAGCTCTTGCAATCTTTCTTCGGTGCATTGCTAAAATGGATTAAAGTGCCACATAAGTCAGGTCATTCAAGTAAAGCTGCTGGGAACTACAAACAGATATCATTACAGAAAACAATTAAATAAACAAATGTTAGTTTTATTCAAATTTATATCTCTGCTTTTTGGATTTATAGCCTATTCAACAGCAATGTCTGAAAGAGAAATTGTAACCATAACCTATCAAGGTGAAGTATGCTATAAAAGTTACTGTGACAGTCGTATCCGTGATTTATATAGTTATATGATTTCTCCTGCCTAAATAACAGACAAACTTTACAAGGAGTACAGTTTCCCTTTCATAGCATATTACAGACTATTGTAAGACTAAACTGTTTCAGTGAAAAACTTGTCACCTTGTATTTTGTCTTTTCATGTCATATACATATAGTGTCTGATAACAGGCTATTATTATTTAACAAGAATTCATAGGTCATGAATTAATCACCATAAGCCACTCAATCTTACAGTTTTGATAAAATGTAATAAAATATTCCACACAGTATCAAGACAATAAAATTTAATCAGAAAATTTCAAATATTATTAGGCCCCAGCCAAATTTTCAACTGTATGCCGTTAAGAATAATGCTAAATAAGTGCGTTTCAAAATGAATATCAGGGTTTTGAGCCTTTGAAGAATTTTATAATAGTTACAATGATACATCAGATGAAAGATCAAATCAAACTTTTTTTATTTTTGTTTTCCCAACAAGTGTTCAGTGTGAGCAACATGCCATACAGCACATATCGAGTAGACAGGCGATTTCTTCCCATATCTTGATCAGTGTTCTGGAGATTTTTTTTTTTTTTTTAATCTGCTTAACGTCTCTCTAACAGTGAGGTCTTTAGAGACAGGAAAGGATGGGGGGGGGGGGAAGGAATTCGGCCATGGCCTTTTGAAGGAAGCATCCCGGCATTTGCCTGGAGTGATTTGGGAAACCATGAAAAACCCAAATTTGGATGCCCGGATGGGGATTCAAACCGCCATCCTCCCAAATGCGAGGGTTCTGGAGTAACTGATGCAACAATTGCTTCAATCCTATTTCTTAAGTCGGGCCGGTCAGCTGGTAGCAGAGGTACATACACATGATCCTTTAAGAACCCCCAAAGACTTCTTAATCTTGAAATAATTTTGTAATTAATTATTTTATTTTTTTGCCTATAATACCAGTTCTAGCAGCAAATACCTTCAACAACATGTATCGATCGATTCTACTAGCAGAAGCACAACTAATTCATTATTGGATGTTGGAATGTGTTTAAATTTTGTTATCAAATTGATGACGATCTCTGTTTGAAATTACTGAGACATCCTAGGAATTCTATTAAAACATACAATTTTTTAAAATGACGTAAACCTTGATGCTAAAAGAGCATTTCGATTTGAATAGCTTTCAACCTACATATGGTTTTTCTACTCAGCTATAGCAAAAGAAACTTTACATCGAATATGTATTTTGTCTGTGCCACCAGTGCAGTGGAGTATACACGGACAGTTTATCGTTTCTCCTTGCATTAAATATCTAAAGTTTCATGAAGCTGCACAGTCTCATGCAACAAGTGGCAGTGTGACACGATGGCTTCTTCAAAAAAAAAAAAAAAAAATCATGGATAGAAGGGGACTGAATGTTTATTAGACTTTGAATATGGCATATATTAGAAACTAAATCAATTCAGTTCCTGGGTACACTTCAGGTAGTACAACTCACCTCAGAACCCAAGAAAATTATTTTAATGCTTCTGCTATTTGTTTTGTTCTGTCTGCTGTGAGACACTGTGGTTAATTTATCTTATGTAGTTCAAGTTACACAATTTGCTCTCATACTTCATGGTTATTCACACCAGTTCATGTACCAATACAGTCACCTTACAATACAACAAACACAGTAAAATACTTCCTTTAAGTTTTGTGTATCTATCATCCATCACAAATCTCTTCCACCGTATACTTCTCAAATTAACACTGTTCAAACAAAATGTCACATACTTATTAGTCCATCTTACTATTCTTAATCAACTATACAGTTTAATATTTTCCAAACATGGTGATCCATCACTCAGTACATCCACCACATTTCTCCCTTTTGCCCACCAACAACCGTTTTCCAGCGAAACTCCTCTCTCTCTAGTGCACGCATGCAGTGTACCAACCGAACCACCAGTTCAATTTTCAATAGTACAATAGTACAATCGAAGGAATAAAACGAACAAAATTACCTTATAAGAAAAAAAGATACACAAACAAAATCTAAGTGTGAAGGAAACTATGTTTCCTTACACACATCACACGGCAATTGAAGAAAAGCGTGTGACACTTTGATGAATTGTATCAACAATTTTATTTTGCAGACAGAATGATCTTCCACTTCACAGGAAAGTTGATAAGGGTTCTGTTTTCAGAGATGTGCTATGTTTTCAAATTAACTCTGGAGACTAGATTTTCGAAAATCATTTAGAGTTGGGAACAAAAAAATCCCTTGTACATATCGCCTCAGATTTTTAGTGATGTTCTGAAAAGCAAAGTAATTGAGGAGGTAAAACATGCTTCGGCTTTTTCGGTGATAGCTGATTAGACTGCTGATATTAGTGGTACAAAGCAATTATAAATTAGTGTTCACTACCTAAGTTGTGATAAAGCTAATAAAAACCCAATAATTTGTGAAGATTTCCTGGGATATATACCACTACAAGAGTTGAATGTGAAAGCCATTTCAGAAACTATTATTCACTTTCTAGAAGGTAGTAATTTTCATTTTAATAAATCTGTTGGTCAAGGATATGATGGCTTTGCTGCAATGGCTAGTCATGTAAGTGATGTTTAGAAAATTAAGTGTCCTAAAGCCCTATTTTTCCACTGTGCAAGCCAAATATTGAATCTTGTCATCAATGACCTGAAGTGAAGTGAGAAATGATATTGGGATGACTGAGGACATGATAATTTTTTTTTTTTTGAGAGTATATTGCGGCAAAATAAAATTCCAAATATACCTCTCTTCTGTGAACAGAAAAGTACAAGGGTATAAGAAAATTTTCTACAATCTTTATTACCATTGTATGAGTCTTAGAAGAACTTTCACACAAGGCACAAAACTCGATAATGAAAACCAAAGCATATCAGCCATACACGAATGCGACAACTCTAATATACATTGTGACAACAAATATTAGCGATTGCTATCTATTCCGCCAAACTTGAAGTCATGTGAAACAAATCACAAGTAAATAAGAACATAAAAACAATACATGATCACCTAAGTAAATTAATGGACGTGGTTCAATCTCACCACTATGCCACGATGGAGTTCGCTGTTATTTTCGAGAAAGCTCGAAAAACTTGTGAAGAGTCATTGAATAGTGACAAGACAAACCTACATATCAAATCAACCCTCAGAAAATATAGAAGAATTCTTCAGAATATCTATCTTTATCCCATGTTTAGACTCCATCATTTCTTTCCTGTGAATACGTTTTATGTCTATATATAAGAAAGCATTTTCCCTTATATAAGCTACACCCAGAAAAAAATAAAAAATTATACAAACCTTCATTTTTAGCCATGTACACAATCTTTATTGATGTTTTCAACAGAACTTTATTACCTAGCCTACCACATGGTAAGAGATGTTCAAGACAGATGAAGTGAGTTATGTGGCCTTAAATGAATTCCTTATTGAATACGCAGATTTGAATGCTCAAGCCACCCAGCAGTATGCAGGCAATGAAGATTGGCCTATCTGTTCCAGCGAAAACATGTAGCATTGAATGGTCATTTAGTATGTTATGATGGGTCAAGACATGGAACTGGTCAACAATGGGAAACATGAGGCTATACGACCTGTGCATGCTTAGTGTTCATAGGAGTGTTCGAGGACACTGAATTTATTGACAAGCTGTTGAACAAATATGGACAACATCCTAAACGCATTACATGATTATTTAAATGAAGAATATAATAATATTTTTATTTCCTAATATTTTTCTGTGTATTTTCCACACTCTTTCAGCCCCCTCCCGGCGCCCATGTTCTCAACTACTCAAAAACTGTTATTAGTAGACGGTTTTTGAGTCAAAGATAAAATGTGTTCACTAATTTTTTGTTAAAGCACCGATCTTTTGGCATGGATCTGGTGAAATGTCCCCAAATTTCAACTTGTTTAGGAAACTCTAAACTTAGGACACATCACAAGCCAATTTTCCCCCCTTCTAATCAGAGTTAATACTTCTTAGCTTTCCAATTTTGTTAGTGAAAAATACAACTTTGTAATAAAATACTCCCGAATACTTATTTTCCTATTACTATAAATATCAGTGTATATAACAAACAGTTGTTTCAGACTTTTCTGATCATATTTAAACTTTTAAAATATCAAACTTAGTGGGTAGTTCAGCCATTTAAAATGAGTAAATCAGAGTGATGTTTCTTATGCCTCTCGAAGACATACATTTTCTGTTTGATTTAACCGAAAATGAAATTTCCATTATTTGAAATTACAAGATTTTCACATTAACCAAAAAATGTCTTCCTATGTATATCCTCCCCCTCATTTTAGTCAACTAGTACAAAAATCAAAACGAGTGAAGCCAATCAGGGATACAATGATATTTTTGGAATAAATTTATTTGAAGAAATTAGATCACAGACAAATTTCTACTTTTTCAGGGGAAGAAGAAAATATAAATGCACATGTACGTACAACTGAGTATTTTTTTCTTAATTTTCTTGATCAAGTTTCATATTGTTGGGTAGGTATTTTTGTAAACTGGTAACTTTAAAGATTAGTCTAAAGAAACGTTATTTTATCCTCACTCATGTATATCATATTCTATTTAGTTGCACTGGGAAAAGATTGTCATGTGCAAATCTGGCTCCGCCTGGTGTCTCACTTTTAGCAAGAATAAGGCTAACTGCCAAATATTGCATGTCTCTTGTGTTTGTTCTGTTTTAAGTACATCATTCCCAGCCGCCTTCATCTGTGGTAAGTGTTGGGTTGTATTTCCCTATCCTTCCTTAGTTACAGTGTCACTCTCACTTGAAAACCCTCCCACACCCTTCCCTCAACTTTAGAAGTCTATTTCAGCACTTAACCTTATGATGGAACATTTTGATGACTTTTATTACAAAATAATTCCTTCGTTTTTTAGAACATAAAATGGTCAAAATAGTTATATTTAATATCATACCAAAGTTTTTATTGTGTTAAGGGAATATAACAAGTCTCGCAAAACTTGTTTTTTCCTGTAATTAGCCAAAATACCAAGGCTTGCTGTTGTAAATTGTGTTTTGGCTTGGCTTAAGCCACCCCTTCCTTCTCGGCAAAGTCTTAATGCTGCATGCAATTGCTGTTGGATTTCCAAAACTCTGAAACAAATTAGAAATTTTCTGTTAATTAAAACTTTACCAAACTATAGGAAACAACATACCTCAACTATAAATGTTATTTAGGGAAAAAAAATCAGAACACACAAACTTTTTATGAGGTGAGGGATCAAAAATAATAAGAGCAGGAAGAACTTCTAGATGCAAGAACTATGCAAAGCATGTGTGTGTCGCATAATGTTAAATAAGACAGATTTGTTTCCAATACAATTCAAAACAATAAAAAAAGCAACATAACCATTTCTTTTTGCTTGTGGTAGTCTTTGTTTTTTGGGGCAATTGGTGTGACAGCCCCAGTTCAGTGGATAGTGCTCCTGCCTCTCACTGAGCTCCAGCTTTGTTCTGATCCAGAAGATAGTACCATGTTAGGAGCGACATTTCATAGCCAGTTTCCAGCTTCACCTTCCTGGTGTGACTGCATTTATACACACCAAAAACAATCATTTGTTCCCCATGACGTCAAATTCACGTGCACAAGTCACCTTTCAGTGCAGAGTCAATCAATATTGCCCATGGAAAATTTTGAGGACAGTCCATTGGAAAGTGTGAAACAGCAACTGACTAGTTTTCATAGACATTTGAATGATACATTCGCCATATAGCCACACAGAAGAGCAAAATTAGACTCTTATGTATGGAGTACAAGAAAGTATCAAATTTAAAATTGAGACTGAGTAAAAGGGTTGCTTGCCACTTCTGGAAAAGTTGATCAAAAGGAATTTAGATGATAGCTAGGACACTGTAATGGGTTAATGGCATTTCCCCATTACTTTGGAAGATAATTTGAGAAGTTTTAAATATTGGCGGTTTGCGCGGTTGTCTGTTGACTTCAGCATCTGCCAAGTCTGTGGGTTTAGGGAGGTAGAACCCAGTGTTAAAGCGTGGGTTGAAACTGGTCGTCATCAGGTGATTTCTTGGGTGATATGAAGGAACTTAATAATGAAGAAAGTATTTGCAGAATTTTATATGAATCATTTTCGTGGTGAGCCATAGGTATGGTCTGTGAACTAGTAAGGCTGTTGAAGTATGAATGAGAAGAGTGCGTGTTATTCTGTCTAAATTTATCGGAGACATTACCTGCAGTCTTAAAGGATCAAATTACCGATAGCGAACTTTCATAAAGGTTGGGAGTTGGAGCGAGATTATCTTATTAACTATTAAATGCATGTGTTTCAAATAAGAAGGTGCATTTTCATTTCATTTACCAACGTAAGGTTGGTTGGCAGCCATCAGAGAAAGAACCAGAATCTAGTGAGTGTGCGGAAGCTATAAAGGTTCACAGTAAGAATTGTAACCGAACCACCAGCATAACCGCGACAACACAGAAAGCATAGGAAACCAACCCACTCCATCCTGTAACCTAGCACACACACAGCAATCAGCATAACACTAAGAACAATCCAGTGTTGTAAACCCTTGTGCACCAGGCCAGAGCCATATGTGATTGTGGAAGTCTCCTGGCAGAGCTAAACCATTTGCAATGTACCTCCCACATAAATAGATGTAGCAAAGTCCAAATCAGAAGGGCCTTTTCCAATAAAGAGAAGGGAAAAGCAAGGAAGCGTGAGGCCGATAATAGCTTTTTCATCATATGCAAAAGTGACTTCAACAGAAATCGCCAGACTATTAAGTACAGCCAGTGTAAGACTTTCTTTAGTGCAATGTATTCACTATGTCCAGACACCCCATCTCATGCGAGGTTGGGTATCAATACACTGGGCAGAGGAGATATACCCCTTTTTTCAAGGTTGTATGGAGCATGCAAGATGTGTGTGACTGAACCTAGTGATGACATGAGCAGTTGCAAAACACAGCATAAACAACAGAGACAGGTTTGAGTACAAAGCAATAGAAATACTAGCCCAGGTGATAGGGTACTGGGACAGTGTTATTAAGGAGCTGAGGAGATTTGTCTTGTTGAAGATATTTTAAATAAGGACATTTGGGTGTAATCCAATCATTAGTCAGTTAAGAGGGAGAAGACAGATATGTCACGAAGATTCGACAATGGGCTCAAACTTCATCCATAACATTTACCCCCACCACACCACACCAGCCGCCCTGCTGCCCAACTTCTAACTCTACCATCGCCACACTGAGAGTCAACTCGTGCATAATACTCAGATGTCGCCAGTGACTGGTGCAGTGTACATTTGAACAGCCACACCAGGAACCCGACACTTTGCAACAAGATGAAGTCAGCGACGGTATTACAAACATGAGGGTTGTGAACATTTTATACAGCCTACATGCCATAAGAAGCTCTTTGATCAATCTGGTAGAAGTCTGTACTTAATATCAAAAGATTTTAGATGAACAAATAGCATTTTGAATAAAAATGGTGGGCTTGGATAAGGGTAGTAGCTCATTCATTACTATCCTTTAGTGGAGATTAAGCATGCAAAAATGACTTAAGAGTGGACTCTGCAGCCAGAGTTGAATCAACAGTATGGCAATATGAGCGTGGAAGGCAATGGGAAAACACCAAAAACTTCTATTTCCCTATTACAACCATCATAGCCCACTAAAGGGCTGTAGCACTTTTCAAAAAAAAAGTACTACCAACCCCTCAGTGGGCAGGCCTCAAGTTTTTTTTTTTTTTAGATAATTTCTGGGTAAAGAACTTTGTACCATGCTCAAACCGAATATGTGAACTTCCCTTTCAGGTCAGATCTGTTAACTTTAATATCATTAATGTTTATGCTTTGATGGCAGACAAAGGATAGGTTGCAACTGGACATTTGTGAGCAACTCTAAAATGTTATGAAGCTTGCAAAAAACACCACACACAATATCAACATTATGAGATTCCAATGATAAGTATGGGTAATGATTCTGTACTGTGAATTTGTAATGAGGGATGTGGTCATTTAGTCTACTGTAGCCAACAACAAACATCTATAGTGACAAATACATTTTTGAGCTATCCCAAAGGAGGCTTTGGTCATGGTGGTGATCTCAGGACAGTCCTCAGAACAACCTGAAATTAAAATGACTTTACTACTGTAAACTAACATTTTAAAAACATCTTTAAATCTGTAAAAAATTATCCCAGAGTAAATACTGGATCATAATGCCTTAGTTGTAAAAAGTAAAATTTGGCGAATATTATTAGCAGAAAAAAATCTCGCAGCAAAATTCGAGATTTTTGTGACATTAAAAATGAGAAAGGTGATATAAATTAAGAAAATGATTTAATGGTTGGTAAAAGAAGAAACAGATATGGATTATGGGTGAGATACAGGATTTGAAGGAAGAAACACACAAAAAGACACACTGAAACTAAATACCAGATAATAAATCTGATAAAACAGTTTTATAGTGACCCAGCAATGGACATCTGAAAGATGCCAAGAGCTCTAACAGAAAAATGTTATATTTAACTTTTGTAAGGAAATCAAACATATCACAGTGTAGGCCTACTAACTCAATTTTGTCATTAGAGTTTAGTAAGGTAGCAATAACAAATGTGCTACTAAAGTGACAGCAAGAAATAAAATATGGAAAGGAGAAGCTTTTGAAGGATGACAGGTTGCAGAATCATGGAAGTAGTAAAGCAGACTCGAAATGACTCATTTTACAAGTGACGGATGTGTAGGCCCTTGGTGTGATGATATGTATTTAGAAAAAAAGTACTGAAATTAATGGACAACAATGAAGTCAGTTATTTTACTAAAGTTTTTAATCTGATATATATGTTGAGAAGATTGATAAGTACTGGCTATAATCACAGCAGCTAAAGTCAAATCCCAAAATAACATCCTTCACAAACTTTCAGGAATGGGTTAGGGAGCACAGCTCTCAGAGTATCAGCTCTTGCACTAGTACACTCAACTGCAGAATATTGCAGTCAAGTTTGGCTAAATCGCAGTTACACAAAAAAGCTCCACATTCAGCTAAATGACACCATGAGAACAATATCTGGATTTGTAAAATCTACACCTACAGAATGGTTAGCTGTACTTTCTAACATCCACCCCAACAACTCTCCAAAGACAAGTGGCCTTAAAAAAAGGAATGGCAGAAATGTTTACGGAATTCACAACTTCCAATGCATCAGGACTTCATGTGTCAAACTCAAAATACATTAAAATCAAGGTATCCAACATGGAAGTTTGGTGAGACAGTGGTCCAAAATCACTTCATCATAAACAAATCGACACATACTGAGTGGACCAATTCCAATCCTGGCAAACAAGCACAAATCTAAGACCCTACAAAACAGCCTCCTGGATTCAACTTACCAAGGAAAATATGTATGATGTTTAATCGTGTGAAAACAGGCCATGGTAGATGCAACTACTGTATACACAAGTGGGGAATATTAGAGAATCCTTTTTGTGACTGTGGTAACCACCAACAAACTATTCACCACATTGCCCTGGAATGCCCTTTTAGGAAATTCAGTGGTACAATCTAGCAGCTTCATGAAGCAACCACAAAAATAATTGAATGGCTTCAGTCTCTGGACATCAATCTGTAGAAATGTCTGTCTTATCCCATCTACTGCAATTCAGTAAAATTATTATCTTTTTATCCTTGGGCTATATGAAATAATACTACATTGTGCCACTGTCATACAAAAGATGTTTGTTGTATTATGGTGTTGTCATATTTTGCAGTCCACTGGCAGATTTTCTTCAATGCACACAGTTCTGTTAAGAACACTTTAGGGGCACATTGGTGTTATGATTTGCTGCAAATGCCCTGTATCATTAATTTTTGGACTGATCAGTGTCACACCCACATATGTATAATGAGTCTGCAATTCTAATTATTTTTATTCTTTCACTGAATTCCAAAACCTGTATTTTCAGGCAATTTGTGACAGCCTTTTATAGATTGCAAACAATGTACACAGTTTCTTCAACGGATTATTGTGTAATCACAGAAAGTCACTGACAGCTGCTCACTTATAATTAAAAATGGCTGTGATAGATTTGTGGCTAGTAACAAAACGCCAGACACTTTATTTGTTAAGGACTTCATCAAATTTTTCCCTATAAATGCTTGCAATTAGTTACAAAGAACTTAATCTTTTTTTTTGCCTCATTGACAACAAAATTATTAGTCGTGCGAAAGCACTGAGGGCAAGAAACAGGAAGGAATGCAGCCATGGCAGTCTGAAGGAACTATTCCAGCATTTGCTAAGTGGGGTTTTGGAAAGCCAAGGAAAAATTGAATCTGGATGGTGATTTGTCCACATTCTCCTTAATACCATGCCCCAGCATTATAGCTCACAAGAAAATGAAATAGACATGTTTCAGGGTACAATGGAAACTGAGTTATAGGACAACTTTGAATACAAAATTAACACTTTCAGTGAAACAAAGGATAGTACTAAAAGAATTTTAAAAAATTACTTGGTTTTTACACACTTGCAGAAAAGATAGTTACCCTTTAAATGGTGAAATGAAAGTGCATTTTTTAGGCACATGAGAAGCAAAAAATAAGAAACTAAAACTGTACAAGCATGTAACATGAGACAAAGTGGAAAGAAAATGATATGTAGTAATCTAACAAAGATAAATTCATGGCATTAGTCTTAACCAACAACAAACACTTCCATTTTTGTGTATCATATGTGAAAACTTTCTGTTTTATGTAGAGTGCACAATTGCAAACAAAGTGTACAATTTATGCCTAAAATAAGCCACTTTGTACCATCAAAACGGTGAAAGGGTGCAGAAAGGACAATCTTTCCTTGTCATTAACATTTTTTTATTCATACAGATAGCGTATACGGATAAAGGGGTGAATAGTCTGAAATCAAAGATTTTTAATTTTAGACCAATGATAGGCAATTAATGACAGTCCCATTAAGCATTTTTTTTTTTTTTTTTAGATTTATTGCACCTTAATGAAAAAACACTGAGATTGTACTGAAGTTCTGAACAATCAGCACAACTCTTAATTCATCTAACATCAATAACATTCATTATGTCAAAAGTAAACAGTTTATTCTTCCAAAATTGTAGGTAAACTGTTTTTATTTAATAATTTCATTAGGTTTGAGCATATAACATCTACATCCATACTCTGCAATTCACAAACATTGTGGGTGGCAGAGGGTGCTAAGCACCAATCTTAATTCTGTGCATTCCAATCCCGAATAGCATGAGGAAAGAAAGAATACATAAAAGCATCAGTACGGCATCTTATTTCTTGAATCTTATCCCTCCAGTCATTGCAACCTAAATAGGTTGGTGGAAGAAGTATTTCATTGCACTCGCAAGTCAAAGAATTTCAAAAATTCTCCAATAAATTTAAACGTAAATGACACCGTCTGTCTTCCAAACATTCCCAGCCCAATCTATGTATCAGTTCTGTGACGCTTTCATAAGGGCTGTAGCAACCAATCACAAATCGAGCGGCTCTCCTCAGTACCCTCTTCACTGCATCAATCAAGCCCTTGCAATATGGATCCCAAACTCCACAACAGCAATGTGGACGCACTAGTGTTTTATATGCTATTTCCTCTTTGTATGAGCATTACAATCCTCAGAATAAGAACTATTAATCATAATTTAAAATTAGCTTTGCCTTCAACGGAAGTTATGTGCAGGTCCCATTTCATGTTGCTTTGTACTATTAACCCCAGATACTTCAGGGAATCTACCATGTCAACAACTGAATTTCTTACTTTGTACTCGTAAACAAACTGATTCTTTTTGTTACTTATTCACATTGCCTTGCACTTTTTGTAATTAAGTGCAAGCTGTCATTCTGAAATAGCATCCAGATTGTGCTGAATTTCTAAGCAATTGCCAGAGCACCTTAAATATGGTAGCCTTGTTACGGCTATCATCAACTTCCCGATCGTCTTGTATTAGAACTGGTTATTGTTTCCACTACAACTAACTTCTTTAACACACGACCAAAATTTCTTAGGGCTTTCGGTGGGGCTCTTAGAGAGAGAATTGTAACGAAAGTCATTAAAGGCCCACACATTGCATTCTTAATATGTCCCCTTATCTCCTGTAACTTATCTAAATCAGTCTGATGCATAGTCCTTGATCGTGCATGTTTCTTTCTTTGCTTTTCGAGTAACCTTTTAACGTCACGTGTAAACCATAGGGGATCATTCCCTTCCCTGATTTTCCATTTCAGTACATGCAAGTCCATACCTCCCCTGATTATATGTGTGAATTGATGCCACATCCCTTCAATGGTGCCTCTTGCTACTATGAAGGTAAGGTAATTATGCCTCAAAAATGTTCCAAAACACTCTTTTGAAGCCTTTTCGAATCTGTAAAAGATCCTTTATTTTTTCTTTTTGCACGTGGTTGTTAATTTTACTGTAGCAATTACAGCTTTTTGATCACTAATTCCTGTGGTGGTAGAAATATCTGAATAATTCCAGCCTATTTGTAAAGAGAATATCCAAAATATTCTCATTACCATTGAGGCATCGCGTAGGATCAGTTACAAGCGGTTCAAGATTGTGATATGAGAAAAGGTTTAGAATGATTTTGTAAGCTGCTTAATTCCTGCCACCAGCAATGTGAACGTAATTAGTCCAGTCGATATACAGCAAGTTGAAGTCACCACCTAGCATTATTGTTTGATCCAGAAATTGACAAGCTATGTGATTTACATTATTCTTTAAGGCCTCAGCAATAATTACATCTGCATGTGGTTGATAATAGAAGGATCCTATCAAAAGTTTTGTCCTAGCTACGTTGAGCTTAATCCATAGGATTTCGCAGACAGTATCAACATCTATTTCGTTACATGGGAGGTACTTACTAACAGCTATAAATACATCTCCTCCCTGGGAATGCAACCTATCCTTACGGAAAATATTCACGCTGCTGTTAAAGATTTCAGTGGAACTTATATCCGGTTTTAACCAACTTTCTGTGCCTATGACGATATCAACACCTATACTACGAATAATGTTTTCGAGTTCAGGCTGTTAATTACAAACACTTCTGCAGTTAACTACTAGAACTTTTAATGTTCGAGATTCTTTTAAGCAACCCCTAACACGCGGTGTTGAATTTATCTGGGCTGTCCGTAAATGAATTTCCTGTTCAGGGTCATCCTCCCTCAGCCTAAAAAAACCCACAATGCACTCCACATTGCCCCTGCCACCCCTGTAGCCGATTCACGTGTGTAGTGCGCACCTGATCTATCCAAGGGATCTCTACATAACTCAACCCCAGGGTGAAGATCGAGGAATCTGCAGCCATTGCTATCACAAAAACGCCATAGTCTCTGGTTCAGCCCCTCAACACGGCTCTGAACCAGAGGTCCATGGTCAGTTCTATCAACGATGCTGCAGACAGTTAGCTCAGCCGAAATCTTGCAGCCAATGGCCACAGAGTTCACCATTTATGCTAGTTGCCCAAAGGAAGAGAGGATAACCTCCAACCCAGTCAGTTCAATGGCATCTGTGATGGCCTGTTCCACATCTCGGATCAGACCACCCAGAATACACAATGAATGGCTACTGGATTTCATCCCCGACCTATTCGCCATTTCCCTAAGTGGCTCGATAAACCGCCTAACGTTGGAGCTTCCAACCACTAGAATCCCCTTCTGTAGTTGCACAGACTTATCAGGCTGGGGGGCTGCCATCTCACAGGATGACGATTGCAGGACTGAATCAGTTCCAGACAATACTTCGAACCGGTTTGAACAGTGGTACAAGTTTGCCTTCCTGGGAATCAGGCTTGTATGACTGCCTCTGCATGCGGCGTCGACATTCAGGAACCACATGCCAGTCACCACAGGGCAACCGCCACACTGATTCCAATGTCTCTGCCTGGACTACAGGTGCGATGACTTGTAGGGGACAACCTGCAAGACGATTAGCTTCTCAAGGGTCACCAATACCATGCTCACTTGTGGCAGCTTCCGGCTGTGTAACTCTCATCAACAAAGCTGCAAGCTGGGTGTGCAGATCAGCCACCTCAGCCCGCGTCTGCACACAACAACCACAGTCCCTACACATACTACCTTTCGTCACACAAAGAAAAACTGAGGATTATACGAAAAAACGGATTCACTAAGCATTCTCAATAAAAGGCCTTTTTGGCGGTAAACAAATATACAAAGATGAAGCTAACAACACACTTTAAATTAAATTAACACAGAAGGTAGTACTTCACGTAACAGTTATTGATGAATGACTGAGCGCTGCTGCTGGTAAACAAATATACAAAGATGAAACAAAAGCTAACTACACACTTAAAATTAAATTAACACCGAAGGTAGTACTTCACATAACGGTTGCCGACGAACAACTGACTGACTGCTGCTGTTAACCAAATATGCAAAGATAAAACCAAAGCCAACTACACACTTTAGATTAAATTAACTCAGAAGGTAGTACTTCATGTAACAGTTGTTGACGAATGACTGACTGACTGCTGCTCTTAACCAAATATGACATTCCAAAGCTAAATTAATGAGAATCACAGTGACACAAAAGAGATAAACAAGACAAAATATATTTGAAGTGACCTGTCGCATGACCAGCTCCAGTTACCTAAATGAGCTGTAAAGCCCGTAAATAGCGAGAGATGCAGAAAGTATAAGCAGGCACCAGAGTTGACAGTTATTAAACATTCACCTCATTTCCTACATTGTTTCCCCATTTCCTCTACTCCATCCCCTACAAAATCCTTCCTTATGACTGTAGACAGTACATCAAAAAGTGGGTGGTCTGGTAGCTCAGTGATTAGGGCACTCACTTCCTAAATTCATAACCCCAGGTTCAAATATCAGTGTAGTCAGAAATGTTTAAGAGCTGTGCTTGGTCATATCGATATTCCAGGAAGCACAGTGAATTGGAATCCGTATTAAACTGTAGTTCCAGCCATGGCAGATTCAGAATATGCAGCAAATCGAAACTTTACTGTCAGATTGAAAGACCATATGAATTTAATTTACTGCACAATAGATCAACATTCATCACTCTCATAGTCTCATTATTCTAAAGTATGTCCTAGATTTACAGTTCCAAACACTTCCTCATATCCTTGGCCCATTTCATAGTCCAGTGTATTCTTCAAATCTACCTTCGGATAAATGTACTTGTATGACCCTCAGTTGCCAACTTTCTTGTTGGCAGACTGGAAGAGAAATTACCATGCAGGCTCATTTTTAAAATGATTTGTGTGGTTCACATATACTGTTAAGTTTATGGTATGGACAATAAAGGAAACGTCACCTTTACGACTTCTTTAATTATCTCAGTAAGTCAGTCCCACACCCATAGCTCCTTCCTTGATTTGTAAAAGGCTGCATTCATAATCCTGTCTTCATCAAATAAAAAAAAAACATATGTAACTCTATTTCCTTTCATATCAATCACTTTTTCCACATAGCTTGGTTGAAACCACAAATTCCTTGCACAGTTCTTAAAAACTTGAGAAATCCCAACATATCCACCAAGTATTCCACCAAACTAATACACAAACAAATTTTCCATCCTAGAACTCATTCAGCTCTCAACTAATCTTGCCACCAGTGTCTAAAACCAACTACAGCCCCAAATTCATAAGCCAGTTCTCTCCTGGTCTCGCAATTGAAACAAGATCCTACATCGAGGTTATGACTAATTGATTGCTCCCCCCCTCCCCCAGAACACAAATCCTTCTCCCAAAGATCCATGATCCCCACACACGCTTCAGAAGAAGGATTCCATCGTTTGAATTTCACATTAAACTGTAGGTCCCCCGTACCCGGTAGGATTGTCGGGTTAGGTTATAGCAGCTACAACAGGGGCGGAACGTGCAGTCAATAGAAACTGTTACCAGGGCATTAGGACTGCACAGAACCTTTTTTACTGGGGACAAGGAACGGGAAGGAATTCAGCCATGGCCTTTTTGAAGGAAGCATCCCAGAATTCACCTGGAGTGATTTGGGGAAACCATGGAAACCCCAAATCTGGATGCCCGGATGGGGATTCGAACTCACATCCTCCCGAATGCAAGGCCAGAACATTAACCATTCACCCACCACACTAGGTCGCACAGAACTATTAGTATAGAAGAAGGATATCCTAATCCAGAAATATCAAAGGGACAACCAATTTCAAACTCATGACTAACGAAACCTACAGTAATTGGCCACACCACTTGCACCTTGATCCAGCTTGCTTACAAACTCTTCTTCCTCTATTGTCAGGTTGGCCTCACTATAAATGAACTACCCATCAGGATGAATGGTCACAGGCAGATGGCTTACACCTAAAACCTAGACCATCCAGTTGCTGCCCAAGCAAATTTCTCATAAATCAAATAACTGCAATCAATATTTTACAGTTAACATTATCAGATTCCTCCCTGAGAGATCACTACTTGATCTGAATTCCATAGATGGGAACTGGTCCAAGTGTGATCATACCTTTCATTTTTTGGATACTTTTTTTGCATTTTCTTTTCCTGCTGATTATTTTATAACTATGAGAACTCCCTTCCTCCCTCCACCTTTGTTTGCCACTATGAATAATATTCTTTTATTAATATGGTAGCTTTTGCTATATATAAAAAAAAAACAGGAGGTTAAAGTAAATTTAGCACATCTGAATATAAGAAATAGTTAGGGTCACCAGCTTTGTGATGTGACATTGCAAGTGTTGCTCTGTAATTAAAGGCTGCTCTCCTGAGCTATGCAATGTACTAAGCTTCTTATGTAATGACTTTCTTGTTAGCAGTGTCTTTCCTGAAGGGCTTAAATGTGCGGTTTTCAAGCCTGTTCACAATAAAGTAAAACAAAACCACAGTAAATAATTATTAATTAATATATTTACTGATGTTTTATTGGAAAATTTAGAGAAAGTTGTGCACAACAGTGTGTGTAAAACATAGACAGCACAAAAATATTCTATATTAGAATCTATTTGGATTTTGTATATGTCTGTTGATAGAAAAGGCAAATGATATTTTGCAGTCAATAAATAAGAAATTATCATAACTAACAAAGGTTTTCTATTTCACCAACATGATATTCTTCTACCAAACTTCAAACAATATGCATGGAATAGGTCACATTAACAGATCATGGTATGTATCATTCTTACAAGATAGATAATGATCAATGTCACTTCTTGGACCATCACTTGTCTTTGTGTATTTTGAATTTGGAGCATTTAGGCATGGGGCTGTTCAGGGATCTACCTTGGGCCCATTGTTATTCCTATTGTATGCTACCAATCTTACCTTTGCAGTGTGAAAAGATGTAGATTTTGTCTTTTAGTCTATGGTACAAATATTGTAATACAATATATATGCAGCTAATATTTCTGAGAATATTTTCAGAAAATGGTTTTTCATTAAATTTTAACAAAACTGTGTTCAATCCAGCACAGCACATAAAATCCCAAATCCTATAACCATAATAAATACAAATAAAGAAATATAAAAAATGAAGGACATTATTATTTTAGGAGCAGAGATAGATCACAATCTGAGTTTTAAAACCCACACTGTAGACTTACTGAAGTGTTCTACTTCCGCTACATTTGCAGTGCATGCAACAGCAACCACAGGTACTAAATGAAATAATATATTTACAATACAGATGCCTGTCATATGAATTGTATATGCCACAACCCCGTTAGTCTTTGAACAGTGGTTTCTTTATAAGAACTCTGTATTTTAACAACTGTTACAAAATTTGTACTTTTGAATCAATGTTAAATGTTGCTTTTATTTTTAAAAAGTGTAAAAAATGTTATTAAACCTTTTCATCATGTTAAGTTGGTTCTGAGAGGTATAAAATACATGGCTAAATCAATAATTTACCAGGCCACATTACACCCCTTGCAGGAAATTATAAGAATTTAAGAAATAATTACAGTATTTCTTGCTGCACAATTCCTTTACTCCATTGAGGAATCTGTTGGTATGGATGCTTAAATCATAATATCAAGTGAATTGTATAATTATGGATTATAAAAGCTATTTTCCTTATTATCATGCAGTTCATCTCAACACTTTTAGAAACAAATAATACATTTTCTAATATTATGCCATTAGTCAATTTCATGTTCACCTTAAGAATTAATTACTTGACTTTATTCCATTACCCACAGACTACAATAAGTGTAACATTTTGCATTACTATGGTAGAAAAACTCAAACTTTAATATTAATGACACAAAAAATTTGTTCTTTCTGCTTCTTTTCAAGAATTTAATATCATTCTCATAACAAAAATTTTGAACACTATTTTATTAAAATCATATTATATGCAGGTTTAGAGATATTTAAAGACTTCAGTTTCAAAAAGGTTAAAAACTTCTCAAGCTCTATTATTTCAGGCAAAATCAAAGACTTTGCTTATTTGTGCATCAAGCATGAACCAAAAAATATTCATATACATACATCTGAGTGGCATCATCTTACATGTGAAAGATGATGCCATATATATCAAATTATTGATTGGCCAAGCATTTAATACATTTTCTATTTCTTCTTATGACTTAACACCTCATAGACATCAGTCAAGGTCATAAGAATTGGGAAATGACTGGGGGCAAGGAACAGAAATGAATTTAGCCATGGCCTTTTGAAGGAAACATTCTGGCATTCACATGGAGTGATTTTGGGAAACCATGGAAAACTGAAATCTGGATGCCTGGAAGGGGATTCGAACATATATCCTCCTGACTGAGAGGCCAGTGTGTTACCATTCACCTACCATGCTTGGCACATCTCCTTTTCATATTCTTAAGAAAAATACACTAACTTTCATCTCACCATGTAAATAATAAGCACATTTTCCAGTTTGCATGAAACAATGTTGAACCCTCTGTTAATATAACTTAGCCACCACTGTTTTACTGAATTTTTTTTTTTTTTATTCAAAATGGTCCTAAAAGTTGGTCTGCTAGTGGATTTGCAGGAAATGGTTCATGTGAATGCCTTTGGCATGGCATCAATGACGCAAATGCAAAGATTACAGTATTTCAGTCATAAAATCATACATACTACCTGTTTTACTACTTTGCAGTACCCTACTACATGCCAATGTATTCAAAGAACCATTCATTACAACAAAACACAGGGCTCCTATCTCCAAACCTCCATCACATTTAGATGAAAATTACACTAATGAAGAATCAGCTCTGATATAATCATAGTAAAGAGTGTACAGTAAAGTGCATTCTATGTTTATTCAATGGATCTATTTAAAATAAAAAGTAATGTATCTCTTAGCAACTGACAGTAGGCCTGCAGGTCTGTTCAATCATTTTTCTCCAGTATAAGACGTAAGAGAATGTAATCGTATTAGTCTTGGTAATATGGTTGAAATAAATTTCAATTGAATTAACCAGCTGCACAGTCTGTGAATCCTCACATACAGTAAAGGTTTAAGCAAGTGCTCAGGTAAGACAGCTGAAAAAATTTTCTGGAACTGCAACCTGAAAATCTTCATCATAGAGAAAATATGAGTCCCTAACCACTGTACAAAATCTTTTACGAACATTCATTTCAAAGAAAATGAGAATTTGATATTCAGCAATGAAAAAAATTAATTAAATGAATGAGAGTAAAAATTTCAGCAGATTTCACCTTGTAACTTCTTCACTATACTGCGACTGTTTTTGCAAAATCAACTGCAAAACCTTTTTAGACACAACTATGTACTGTTGCCTAAGGTTCTCTCTCCGGTTGTGAATAGTCTGAGTACTAAGCAACCGAGGCAGCTTCTGCAATCAAAAGAAGTTGATTATTATAATTTAATTATCATCATTGTAGAAGGTTGGTATGAATGGAAGACAAGAGAAAAACTCAACTGTGCAACAAAATAAGTAAAAACATAACAATGAATTAATGGTACATATACACAGTTTACTCACAATTTGTGCCATTTTGAAAAGTTAAAAAACAACTGCCCTCTTTTTGAGATACTCTGTTATAAAAACGAGTAATTTGGTTTCTCCTATTATTGGAGGGTTCTTTACAGAGTTCTAATTCTTATTTTCATCACTCTCTATAAAACCCCTTAAGAAACCAAGTAAGTTCATTGCATAGAACAGGATACAGGGGGAAAAAACTAGATCACATAATTAAAATATACCAATATAGTGCTCCACCCATGATATAATCCAACTTATGTATAATGTAAACATAGAACATGGTTTCCATAGTTTCAAAATGTAATATTTGGGGGGTTATTAGCATTAAGTAAATAGATGATGGGTTTACCATAAGCAAGATGAACTTTGAGCAAAAACATTTTTGTCAGCAAAATGTATTTCAGAAAGATTAGCAATCTAAATTCCTATTGAATAAAGTACGAGGTAGGTCCGATAAGAACTTAGCCTCTCTTCCCGATGGCGCCACTGTCGCCAGAGAAATTTATTATCGTGTAGTACATTATCTTAGACAGCTATTGTTAAAATTTCAGCCCAATCGGACTCGTAGTTTTGTTTTGATCGCATGTGAAAGTGGGTGTGTCCGCGGATTTTAGAAAAATGGAAAAAGAGCAATATCGGTTGGTGATTCGACTGTTGTTTTTGGAAGGAAAATCGCGCAGCGAAGTCAAAGAGTGCTTGGATGCTGTGTACGGTGACTCTTCTCCTTCCATGGCGATTGTCAAAAATTGGTTTAACGAGTTTCAACGCGGTCACACATCGGTTTTTGATGAGCCACGCCCAGGTGCCCCAAAAATAGTTGCCTTGGAGGATAACGTAACAAAAATCCATGCTGCCATATTGACAGAATGCCGATTGAAGGTGCGCAAGATTGCTGGTACAGTAGGCATCTCAAAAGACCACATGGGTCATATCTTGCATGAAATTTTGGGCATGAGAAAGCTGTCAGCGCGTTGGGTGCCGCGTTTGCTCACTCCGGAAAACAAGCGCAACCGCGAGACCACTTCACTCCAAAGGAGTTTCTGCATCGTTACGTGACTGTTGATGAAACATGGATCCACTGGTACACACCAGAGACCAAGGAACAGTCAAAACAGTGGACTTTACCCGGTGAACGTGCTCCAAAATAGGTGAAGACTGTCCTATTGGCTGGAAAGGCGATGGCCACCGTTTTATGGGATTCACAAGGTGTGATCTATAACGACAACCTGGAGAAGGGCAAAACTATCACAGGGCTTTACTATGCTGAATTATTGGACCGATTCGACGCCGAATTGCAGAATAAATGGCCCCATTTGGCGAAGAAAAAAGTGCTCTTCCACCATGGCAACGCACCGGCTCACACCTCCGTCGTTGCCATGGCCAAATTGGTTGAATTGGGTTACGAACTGCTGCCCCATCAACCATATTCTCCAGATTTGGCCCCATGTGACTTCTTTTTGTTTCCAAACTTGTAGAAGACCCTCGTAGGGCAGAAATTTGAGTTGAATGAGGAGGTTATTGCCACCACTTTGCAGATCTCCAGAAAACGTATTTTTCAGACAGGTTAAAGAAGTTGGAGCATCGCTGGATCAAGTGTATCGAGCTAAAAGGAGATTATGTTGAGAAATAAATTGACACTTTTCCAAAATTTTCTTTTTTTTCTTTTTTAGGCTAAGTACTTATCGGACCGCCCTCGTATGTCTGGAACATGCTGTTGATTTTTCATAACAATGACTGTCTTTATGATAACAGTTAAATTGAAATAAATTATGAATCCAATTTTAGATGTTTTGTCCTATAATCAGTTATACAAATATCAGAAAGAAATTTCACCTATGTCTCAGTTTAACAGAGTATTGAAAAAAAAAAAAAAAAAAAAAAGATTTATTTTAAGGTGATGAACATCAGTATACATCACAATCAAATATCACTGCACCGTAAATATTAAATATGGTTGCAGTAACAAAAACCTAATCAATGTTTAGCAGATAAGAATTAATATTAATGAGCTGTCAATGTAATATGTGTATTTTACCCACCATAAATGATTTCATTTTTTTTATGTTTATCCTGTATAGTTAACAAATTCTGCACTGTGAACAGCCCCAGCATGATTTGAACCAGATATCACACCAGGAACTTAAAAAAGCAAGCACTTTATCCACTGCACTACCCACCCACTATGTTGGTAAGCACAACAGAGACGTATGCATGCTATGCATCTGTCTTTCACGGTTCAGTTAGTTTCCCATAATTCCATGAGAATGTGTATTATCTATGGAGAAAATAGTATCCCATGTCCTTCCTAAAGGTGAATAGCATCTCCTTGTCAAATTTAATCACTTTCAGATTAGCCGTTTAGCCATGAAAACAGACAGAGTTTCTTTCCAATTTATAATATTAGTATAGATGATAGGCGTATCACACTGGATGAATCAGTAAGTAATTTTGACATTTTCTTTTTTTTCTTTTTTAGGCTAAGTACTTATCGGACCGCCCTCGTATGTCTGGAACATGCTGTTGATTTTTTCATAACAATGACTGTCTTTATGATAACAGTTAAATTGAAATAAATTATGAATCCAATTTTAGATGTTTTGTCCTATAATCAGTTATACAAATATCAGAAAGAAATTTCACCTATGTCTCAGTTTAACAGAGTATTGTAAAAAAAAAATAAAAAAAAATAAAAAGATTTATTTTAAGGTGATGAACATCAGTATACATCACAATCAAATATCACTGCACCGTAAATATTAAATATGGTTGCAGTAACAAAAACCTAATCAATGTTTAGCAGATAAGAATTAATATTAATGAGCTGTCAATGTAATATGTGTATTTTACCCACCATAAATGATTTCATTTTTTTTATGTTTATCCTGTATAGTTAACAAATTCTGCACTGTGAACAGCCCCAGCATGATTTGAACCAGATATCACACCAGGAACTTAAAAAAGCAAGCACTTTATCCACTGCACTACCCACCCACTATGTTGGTAAGCATAACAGAGACGTATGCATGCTATGCATCTGTCTTTCACGGTTCAGTTAGTTTCCCATAATTCCATGAGAATGTGTATTATCTATGGAGAAAATAGTATCCCATGTCCTTCCTAAAGGTGAATAGCATCTCCTTGTCAAATTTAATCACTTTCAGATTAGCCGTTTAGCCATGAAAACAGACAGAGTTTCTTTCCAATTTATAATATTAGTATAGATGATAGGTGTATCACACTGGATGAATCAGTAAGTAATTTTGACATTTATCACATACCATTCTTCATGAAACTGTTAAATACCATTTGAAGTACAGAAAAATGAAGAAGACTGGTTGTTCACAGGAAGAGAAAGACAATTTCCTCGCAGACCTTGAGGAACACATTGAGGAAGATAACATTATTATCATGGGGGATTTTAATGCCCAAGTTGGCATGGATAGAACTGGATATGAAAATGTGATAGAACCATTTGGCTTTGGAAACAGGAACAAAGAAAGGAAAGACTTCCTAGATTTTTGTCTGAGGAACAGCCTCATCATAAAAAATGCATACTTTAGGAAACGGGCTAGCCACAAAGTCACTAGATATAGCTGGGATGGACAACAGAAGTCTCTCATAGACTTTATAGTCTCTGATCGAGAAGCAGGGGCCTGCATCACAGATGTGAAAGTATTACCTGGAGAAAATGAAGGCAGCGACAATCGTCTGTTAATTGCTAATTTGAGAAATGTTGGAGTAGAGAAACTAAAAACAAGGAAGAAACCTAAGATAAAAATTTGGGAACTGAAGAATCCAGAAAAACAGGCAGAGTATCAGAAGAGAATATGTGATCTCGTACCCAAAAGTGAAATAGGATCGGCAGACGAAGAATGGAAAATGTTTCGAGAGGCCCTTGTAAACACAGCAGCCGAAGTAGCTGGCAAAACTAGTTCGAGAGTAAAAGATAAAGAAACACCCTGGTGGAATACCACTGTCAAAAATGCTATAAAAGAAAGAAACATGGTCAAAAGACAAAGGGACCAAGAAAACCAGAAGGATCAGGGAAGAAGCGAAGATAAACTAAGGGAACTAGACCAGTCTTACAGGGAACTGAAACTAAAAGTCAAGAAAATCATAAAAGAAGAAAAAGAAAAGAGCTGGGTAGAATTTACAAAGAAAATAGAGGAGGATAGCCGAAGCAATAAGAAACTGTTGTACAATATGGTAAAATCCAAAAGGAACACATCTGAACCTATCAAGGCCCTGGAAAAAGAAGATGGAACAATTATCTGGAAATGAGATGAAGTAAGGGAAGAGATGAGGAAATATTTTGACCATCTGTACAATGGAAATGGAGCAACAAGCAAAGAAAAGAGCAGTCCAGGAACAGAAGACCAAGGTGGAAATACAGAATCCCCTCTAACATGGTCAGAAGTTGGAAAAGCCCTGAAAAGCATGGCTAAAGGCCTAGATGAAGTAAATTCAGATATGATCAAAGCAGCAGGAATCTATGGACTTCACTGGGTATATAGAGTAATGAACACCATCTGGAAAGAAGGAAAAATCCCCTCTGATTGGACAAAGGGAAGCATAGTGCCAATATTTAAAAAGGGTAGCCGAAGAAAATGTAACAATTACAGAGGAATAACTCTTCTATCCCATGGACTCAAGATAATGGAGAAAATTATAGAAGGCAGGCTGAGGAAAGTCATTGAACCACAGCTTGAAGAAGAGCAGTATGGATTTAGACCTAACAGATCAACAACAGATCTCATCTTCACTACTCGTATGATCATGGAAAAACATTGGAAGAGGAGAAGAGATGTCATATTTATTTTTTTAGATATTGAAAAGGCCTATGACAGCATACCTAGGGATAAACTTTGGGAATGTCTGACCAAACAGAAGGTACCAACAAACTTGATCGCCAAAGTTAGAATGCTTTATGAGAGATGCCAAAGCTGCATTCAAATTGGAGACTTCTATTCGGACTGGTTTGTGACTACCAAAGGTGTTCAGCAAGGTAGCGCATTATCACCGCTGTTGTTCATCATTGTAATGGATGAAATTATGAAGAGAGTAAAACAGCAACTCAACCCTGATGACTTTAAATCATTTGCATTTGCAGATGATGTTCTGATTTGGGGATATACAGAAGAGGAAGTGCAACAGAAACTGAACCTCTGGAATAAGCATTTTAAGGAATTTGGCCTTAAAATAAGCCACACAAAAACAGTGGTTATGGCTGTCAGCAGACAGAATATAAAGCCCGTCATCTATCTGGATGGCGAACAATTGAATTAGGTGGATAATTTTCAGTACCTTGGCAGTAAAGTGACCTCTGACAGTCGATCCCAGAATGAAATTACCTATAGGGTACAAGAAGGAGCTCAGTTTTACGATCAAGTTAGACACCTTTTGTGGGACAATCACGTACCAATTACAGCCAAAATGGCACTGTATAGTTCGTACTTCTTACCAATTACAACGTACAGCCTGGAAGTATGTACCACTACCAACAGAGATGAAAACAGACTCCAGGCGGCTGAGATGAAGTTCCTGAGATCAATGGTCCAGAAAACCAGAAGAGACAATATCAGGAATGAAGTGATCTGCAAACAGATCCCAGTCAGTGAAACCCTCTGTCAAAAAATTGCCAATGCAAGACTGCGATGGCTAGGACACGTCAAGTGGATGGACCCTACAAGATCACCGAGGATATGGGACCCAGAAGGAGATGGAGTGATCTTGTGAAATTGGACCTACAGAATAAAGGTGTACAATGGTCCAAAATCCAGGAAGAGGAAACATACTTTGAAAGGCAAAAGTGGAGAGCACTCTTACACCGCACCCGGGAACTATGGACGGAAGAAGATGATGATGATGATTGTTAATGGGGACCAAAGGTGAGTTTGTTGTTCAACATCTGAGAGCAAGCTTCAATCAATGGAGTGACATACTCTCATTTACCAAACAAAACCAAAATTTTCAAGAAGGAACAATAAACTCAATGACTCATGAGCATTATTATCTTCTGGGGCTAATATAGAGATTTGCTCATTGAATTCATGCCTTAAGGTGCCACTATTAACGTCCAATCCATATTATGATACTTAAAAAAATTGCAGTGGGAAAGACAAGATCAGTAATGAGATCTGTTGCTTGATGGTGCCATGCTTCTCAATGACAATGTCACATCTCACAGTACTGGTAAAACGCAGCAATTTCTGAATAATCTGCAGCCAAAATCTGGCTTCTCTGGATTTTCAGCTTTTTAAAAAATTGAGATTTTTTTGGGAGGAACATATTTTGAAAGAGATTAAAACCTCAAAGAAGGAGTCACTACTTTTTTTAAATGAACTGGTGTCGACGGATATGGAGGCAGGGACACAAAACTCATTATACAGCATATATGCAAAATGAAAAGTTTTTTAAAAATCTTGTAATACTTTTCAGGTGACCATTGTATAGAAAGTTCACAGATACTGACAAAAATTACGGTTTCAACAAACAGAACATACAAACACAACCTAATCAGAAACGTAAGAGGAAAAAGGTGCTTGGTTGCATGGTTATGGCTTAGATAAAGAAAAAACCATTACTTACTGTAACTTAGCACGATCGTGATTAGGCACATTACATACAAAAATTCAAATTTGCAGTCTGGGCTCTTTACTACTTAAAAGTTATTTAAACTGCTGAGCTATTACAAAAACTGAAATTAAAACAGTTAAGAAAAGGTGGGAGGCTAGAAAGGATGGCATCAACTGTATGTGAGGAGGAGAGAACCAGTAATTTTTTTTTAACTGCTTTACGTCTCTTTTTAACATTGAGGTCTTTAGAGACGGGAAAGGATGGGGGACAAGGATGGGGGCAAGGAATGGGAAGGAATTCGGCCATGGCCTTTTTGAAGGAAGCATCCCGGCATTTGCCTGGAGTGATTTGGGGAAACCATGGAAAACCCAAATCTGGATGCCTTGACGGGGATTCGAACCGCCGTTCTCCCGAATGCGAGGCGAGAACGCTAACCGTTACACCGCCCCGCTCGGTGAGAGAACCAGAATATTAGCCAGGTGAATTGGGTTGAGAATCACCCTCCCCATTTTTTCCCACTCATGTGGCTCAGATTTGTGAAAGAAATATTTATGATTTGAACTAGTGACAAAAATCACTTCAGCTTCCTCAAATTTCTCAGTAGTTAAGACACTAACTCCCACTGGTAATTCTCTCTAATCCCACATCACATAGCTTAAAATCAATGAGTCACTCTTTCATTCCAAGCGAGATTATTTACATTTCCCAATATCTCCACCCCTACAACCACAAAACACTCCACCTAACACTTTGTCTGAAGATGTTGAAGCACCACATTACAAGGCACAGGGAGGTATAATGGATATCATTTCAAATCTTAAATTCAGTATACAAGCCTTCTTGAATACAGTTTTTAAATGGTTTTCAGTAGTCATCAGGTCAAAATCAGTGGCTTCCTCCATACTTCATACCACAAATTTACAAGCACAATACCTACTAGCACCCACTAGCTTACGTAGTTCACCAATAGTTACCTTTTTTTTTGCTTTTAGTATAGATCATCGTCATTTACCCTTGGAGATGTTGAAATATAGTCTTCGCGGGTTTTCCCGGGAAAACCCGCGAAGACTATATTTCATCGATACGCCGTGAAAGCCTTCGTTCTCACATCTTGGAGATGTTGACAGCCCAATGAAGGGAAAGATACAATAGGTTGCATCAGACTAAAAGGAAAACTATGAAACTCTAATTGATAATGACAGAATAAGTTGTAAGGATACCAAAAATCAATGTCTTTTGTTTAATAAGAGTTAAAAACATATTTTTAATAAAATAAAAATGCAGAAAAGTCACGTGACACAATACACCAATCGGGGCACTTCACATCACATCCAGCTCTTACTAATTGTGCTCTGTGTAATAAGCATCTGTCAGCAATTAATGCATTATATGTAGATGTTGCATACAGGAAGATCAAACAGAACTTTTGAGAAATGAAGAAAAGAGGTATAAACATAAAAGCTGCTGATGGGAAACCTCTTTTAAGCTCAGACAATAGAGCTAACCAATGGAAGGAATACATTGAGAAGCTTTATGATGGGGACAACTTGAACAATAGCGTAATGGAAAAGGAAGGCGTTGTTGACATTGATGATTTAGGAGATTCTGTTTTGAGGACAGAATTTAACAGAGCTCTGAATGACTTGAAAGCAAATAGGGCAGTTGAAACTGATGAGATCACTGCAAAAATTCTTAAATCCCTAGGAGAGGAAGGAATCGAAAGATTATTCAAGCTGATATCAAAAAGTTATGAAACAGGAGAAATTCCAACTAATTTTAATAAAAATATTATCTTCACACTTCCGAAGAAAGCACAAGCCGACAAATGTGAGAATTATTGCATCAATAGACTAACATCACATGCTTCAAAATTACTGACCAGAATAATATACAGAAGACTGGAAAGTGTAGATGAAGGGACAGAAGGTGAAGATCAGTTTGGGTTCAGAAAAAAAGGCGGTACAAGAGAAGCGACTGTGGCGTTAAGATTAATACTTGAAGGGCGGATCAAGAAAAACAAAGATACTTTTATGGCATTTGTTGATTTAGAAAAAGCTTTTGATAATGTTAGGTGGGACAAGATGTTCAAAATTTTAAAGAAATCAGGTATAAAATATCGAGATAGAAGTATACTTTGTAAACTACACAGTCCAGTCACATTAATGTGACCACCTCTCAAAAACCAGAATAACCACCTTTGTCTAAGCGGACCGCTGCGATGCGTACAGGAAGAGAGTCAATTAGGTTTCTGAAGGTGTTCACTGGGATGTTGAACCGTGCTAGATTATGTGGTCGAGGATCCATGGCGCAAACAACCCGATCAAGGTGATCCCACAGATTCTCGATTGGGTTTAAATCCGGTGAGTTTGCTGGCCAGGGGAGTAAGGTAAACTCATCCTGATGCTCTTAGAACCATGCACATACACTGCAAGCTGTATGACACCTCACATTGTCCTGCTGGTATATGCCATCATTCCGAGGGAAAATTATACACATGTAGGGGTGGATATGGTCCGCAAGGAGAGATATGTACTTGTGCTGATCCAGCGTGCCTTCCACAATGATAAGTTCACCCAGTGAATGCCAGGCAAACATTCCCCAAACCATAATGCTCCCTCCTCCACCCTGGATCCTTCCGGCAATTATTGCAGGGTGTTTGCTTTCAGACGTTTCACGCCGTATGCGCCAACGTCCATCTTTCCGATGAAGCATAAAATGTGATTCATCAGAAAAAGCCACCTGTTGCCACTCTGTGGACGTCCAGTTGCGATACTGATATGCAAATTCCAGCCTTCATCGCCGATGAACAGCAGTCAGCATAGGTGCATTAACCAGGCGTCTGCTGCGGAGGCCCATGTGCAGCAACGTTTGCTAAACCGTTGTTGAGGATACACTCTCAGTAACCCCTTGGTTCATATGGGCAGTCAGTTGGTCAACAGTTGCACGTCTATTTACCCGAACGCACCTCCGTAGCCTTCGTTCGCCTCTGTCATCTATAGCCTGTGGTGCATCACATGTTCCACGCCGCTGAATTTGAATAGTGCCATTTTGCCATGCACAGTATACTTTCACCACGGAGGCACGTGAACAGTTCACAAAATTAGCAGTTTATAAAATGCTTCCACCCTTGGCCCCAAAAGCCAATAATCATGCTCTTTTGGACCACGGATAAATCGCTACGTTTCTGCATTATGCCAACGATTGAAATGCTTTCCGATGCCCTAGGACATCCTTTATATACACTCCACTGTAACGTGCTGCCACCTGCCTTCTGTGATTGGTTATTCCATGTTGACGTCGAAAGTAGGTGGTGGTCACATTGATGTGACTGGACTGTGTATATAAGAATCAAGTAGCTATGATAAAAGTAGAGAACCATGAGAGATGGACTGCCGGAGGACTCTGTTGATGGATTCGAGGCCTGGGTAGTACTGTGTGACAAAAACCAACCACAATCCAGTCTTAGTCACACAGTACTACCCAGGCCTCGAATCCATCAACAGAGTCCTCCGGCAGGGCTATGATTTCTTACAAACATGCTCTGAAATGAGATCCATTCTTCCTAAAATCCTCCCTGCCCCTCCTAGAACTTGTTTCAGCAGACCTCCTAACCTCAGTGAACTTCTAGTCCACAAACACAGTCTTCCTCTTCCTAACAGTCAACCCCAAGGCTCTTTCCCATGTAATAGACCACGCTGCAAGATGTGTGACATACACCATGCTTCCACCACTTTCATCAACCCGGTCACAGGGGAAAGCTTCCCTATCATAGGACACGCCACCTGTGAAACCACGCATGTAATATACCAGTTAACATGCAACCACTGCCTGGCTTCATATATAGGTTTGACCACAAATGCACTCTCCATAAGAATGAATGGCCACCGTCAGACGGTGTTCACACAGAACCCAAAGCACCCAGTTGCTGCCCATGCCATAACCCACGACTTGAATAATTTCAACTCTTGTTACACAGTCCGTGCTATCAGAGTTCTCCCTAATAGCAGCAGTTTCTCTGAACTCAGAAGGTGGGAACTTGCCTACCAGTACAAACTTGGCACAAGGCAACCACCTGGTCTCAACTTAAGATAATACCCGGTCATTTTTAATTATATTTTTTATTTTTTTTTTTTATTTTTTTTTTAATTCCTCTCCTTTCCACTACCTATATTGAACCACCACTAACCTGAGGTGATGTTTAATTCATAAATATTATTATTATTGTATATATATTTTTATTTGTATAATATTTTAATTTTTTTTTTAAATATACATTATATTTTGATCTTCCCACCAACCAGAAATTAGTTTGGATATTAATTTTTGCTCGGGTATGAGCTCTGATTCACTGCCTCTCTACTTTTCCTATGTTTGAATTTTCCCCCACCATTTTCTCGACCGGCGGTCTTTCCGTGAGGCAGTCTCCGGGTGCACCCACCTCTAATAATGTTCTCTTGTTGAAGAAGGGTTTTTTCCTATATATATATATTGTTACAGTAGATGCACAGCTACAATACTAACTACTTTCCCAAAATTAGTCATGTACTCCATTGATTTCATCCATACACATTCAATTTTTGTGGCAGACATATCTACTCTGATCAATTATTTCGCTCTTTACACTGGTAACATATCACTCCACCACAGATGACCACACTTTACTTCCTTGGACATCACCCAGATACTTAACTGTGTACAATGGTGAAGTAAAAAGTTCTCAGCCTCATACATATATTTTACAATGTTGGATAAATTTTAAAAATGTGGAAAGAGATTTACATTTTACTAGGTATGACAACATTTTAGTGGGTTTCCATGTTTCGTAGTTTGCTGATAATTACATAAAAATACATACTGATATAAAAAGTGACTGGTACTAATTCAACTCCCAGCTTTCAGATAATATGGACCACATACATGACATTTTCATGTCTCCACTTCCCTCTATATTGTCCTATTTCATTCTACCAGAGACTAACTTTGAGTCAGTATTTTTATTTAAATTCTCCAGTCATTTATTATGACTAAGTAATATACTAACATTGTGAGTAAATTTTATATGAGAAGTAAGAGTAAATAACAGAAGTGTTTTCCACACACCGAGCGGGGCGGTGTAACGGTTAGCGTTCTCGCCTCGCATTCGGGAGGACGGTGGTTCGAATCCCCGTCCGGGCATCCAGATTTGGGTTTTCCATGGTTTCCCCAAATCACTCCAGACAAATGCCGGGATGCTTCCTTCAAAAGGCCATGGCCGAATTCCTTCCCATTCCTTGCCCCCATCCTTGCCCCCCATCCTTTCCCGTCTCTAAAGACCTCGATGTTAAAAAGAGACGTAAAGCACTTACAAAAAAAATAATAAAATAAATATAATAATAATATTTTCCAAAAAAAATTGCTTAAACTGTAGGCTGTATTAGAAGCCTCAGAAAAATAATATATAAGCTCTGAGGAATAAAAGATAAGGAAATATTTGTCTTGTTTAACTTTTGCAATTATGCCATAAAATTTTCAGTTTCTTGCCTAGTAATGCAAAACTGTAATTTAAACTGTAATAGTCTGCAAGCACAATATAATAAAAGGTGTCAGGCAATCACAGCTCTGCTACAGACAACTCTCATAACCCCGCAGTTGCAGTTAAACAAACAAAACAGTCCAGGTACCATCAGTCCTACAGATCCTGAAAGTATCTTCATTTACCCCCACCTCAAAATACACAAGAAATCATAAGTGCTCTTGTGCCTTGGTACTTCTTATTGCACTATTATTTTGGTTGGTCTTGTTAGATAGCAATTGTCATAGTCAGTTTCTCCTATCTGCTTGGGTTTGTTTTATATTGTCAGGCCAAGATGTTACTGGGGATTAACAACACTTTTGCCTGAACTGTGAACAGCTAAGTTCATGACCATGTGTAGCCTTCTGGTACCTATAATATTAAATAAATTGGCCACCACACATTCGTATTAAACCCCAAATGCGAAGGGTAATTGAAATAAAGTCACTTGACAAAGTTTCAGAATAACACAATACTTATATTCTTGCAAAAGTTCACTCGTACATTGTTGGTACCAGATACGTGAATAAAGCATCGAACGACGGTTCCTTTGAAGATTATAGGTTCAGCACATCCATATGAAAAGACAAAAACTCACAAAGTCCCCCTAACATTAGTGAGTATTATGGCCTGTTGGAATTTGCCTAAACCGCTACCGCGTGGAACAATTTGCTCCGCAGAGTTGCGCGATCACTTTCCGGCAAAAGAATGAGACCAGAGTTAGACAATCTGAGCTCGCTGCAAGATCTTTCAAAGACTTCTTGGAGCCTATGAGGTCAGCAACTTTTTCTTTAATTAATATCACCAAAAGTACTAAATAGTTTAACTTGAAATGTTTACAGGGACTTTCTATTATCATGTTCTATCTGTCTTAATTTAATTTAACATTCAAAAGGGTTTCTATAATCTTAAAATTGAAGTCATCACGTGACCTACTTGGTGGAATTTTTACGCGCTTCAACAACAATCCGCAACAATCTATCTTTAAAAACTTAATTATTCTGACAAATACTTAGATTTTTTACTGAAACCACTATATGTTCGTAATCGCCTTAATTTAGGCTATCTACTGACACAAATTTCAAATTTGTATTCTTTTTAGTTAAAAAGTTCATTTTTCTCTTAATTAAACTGCTAATTAAACTTTGCCAAATTATTTAATTTTACTACCAAAATACTTGGGACAATGCTGATTATAGCTGGTGATAAAAGTTCAGCTTTACTCAATTCAAAGATATTTCAAATCTTAGATTTTTACTTTCCTGATCGCGTGTTTCAAAGCGTGAACAAAGTGAATTATCTCTCGAACTAAACTTTTCCCGATATAATGAATACACTTTAAAATGATTCTAATGGTGAATTCTCACTGTGTGAATGAATACAGGAAAATCCCTTCAAGTTGACAATTACTCTTCTCGAAATTTCTAAATCCAACATAAGCGACTTCACAACTGACCTATAGAATATTTTACTACTGGGGATGGCTAGTGGGAATGCTATTGGCGAACTAAAGGGTGCCTAACAATATGTATTTGATGTTCTGTACTTACAATTCCTGTGTGTGAACAACTCCAATTCTTGTCACACCCTCACATATTATTAGTTGTATATCTGCTGTTACAATATTTTGCCTGTAATCATGGCAATATTACTACCCACTTTACATTAGTTCTGTATTATATAATTGTCCCAAGCCTACTTATTTCAATTCTAAACAATTTTCTTTTCTAAGTTTGTTCCCTAACACCTTTACTTCTTATTAGTTCATATAAATAATACCTAGGGAAAAGGTAGTAAACAAAACATGGTCAACAATATAAAATGTTAATGTAATCAGCATTACATATCCTTGATTACTTACCCCTACTTCATGATTACAAGAATCAAAGTCTTCACTGTTATAGTATTCTTTGTCTATTTCATCCAATATATCTTCAATGGATTTTTGAAATGGAATGGGTTGACTTGTAGCATCCTTCTCAGATTCCATCACATTTAGTGTAAGAGATATTATGTAAACATCATATTATATATTTTGATGCTTCAATGGCTTGGCAATGCAGATCTTCTAGAAGTTAGCAGATTTATTATATAGCAAAGTCAACAAAATGTTCACAAAATTTGTAAATGGGTGACAAACTTCACACCAATAAAAAATTTAACTATTGTACTAACACAAATGATTGCAAACAGCATATACACTATGATGAACAGGTGAACTGTTTTCCGTCTACTACTTGTCAAATTTTCATAAAATCAAACTCAGTCATATATTTTAAGGAACAACCTGAACTAAAATTCACTTGAGTTATCTATTAACACAAATTCAATGCTGTATCAGAATTTGTTTTTAGAAGACCATTTTGTATAATTAGATTACATTGAGAGATTATTGTATGCTGTTACAGAGGGAACTGGGAAGAATATCTAGTTGGGTAGGCCAGCATGGATCGAAAATAAATATAAAAAATTGGGGTTGACAGGGCAGGATACTATTGAAGGTTGCAGGGATTTTTTAAAATTATTATTTCTAATTTTTCTCAGAAAGGATAACATGGTATGATAGGGAAATAAGAGAACTGGGCTGTGAAACTTTGTTCATGACTTCACTTGAATTTAAAAAAAAAAAAAATAGGACAGAAATGGAACACGTTATTTCAACCTTTTTTAAAAAAAGAGGGAGGCTTCAACTTTTGCTCAGAATTTCTGCATTTGTCTACAGCATTCTTCCTTTCTTGTCTAAGTCCACGTTGTAGTAGGAAGACCAAAATGTGTTATCCCAAACAATTGTAATGTATTAGAATAATGGTAATGGTGAATATTATAAGGAATATTTGCATGTGTAAAATTTTGGGTCGGTAGCACAACCAGATGAGTGAAGGGAAAGTTTGGCAGTCATTGACAGCATTCTATACCTAGCGACCCCACACAATAGGCTAGTCTCTCCCGAATAACAAAGGGTGAGCATCTACTGTCCCAGGGCAAGTATTCCCCAGAGTGCCGCAAGTCAAGGGATGGGGGGGGGGGGGGGATCCACAGAATAGCAGGATGCCAGCCTTGTCACCAGACATCGACTTTAGAACAGCTGGGAATTTTTCGAAATGGGAGAGACTGTAGACTGGCACATTGTGCAGATTCTTCCCAATGGGCGATATACAGTACAGCTCCAACCAATAAAGATTGCCTGCTGATGGATAGAATTTCTTAGTGAGCCAATCAACGAAAATCAAATTTATCACGACCTAAAATTATATGCCTTTGTTGCTGAGCACTACGGAAAGAGGCATGTCTTCGTGAAGATGGAGGGAGAAAAGATGGACAAGCTGCAAAATAACAGACGTGGCCTTAAGTTACCACCCTTTGAGGAAAGCAGATGCAATTTAACATAAGTGGACGGTATGGCACTGTCAAACTTTGTGTCTACAGATGTAATTTAAAGCAGCAGTTAGCTTAAGTTGATCAAAGCCCTTACTGCATTGTAACCACCTTTGCCATTATAGTCATCTCATTATGAAATAGTAACTCATTTCTATGAATAAAGACAGTGTGCACATTTCTGATCCATTGAGTTCATGTCCTTTAACAGCCTTGGCAAGGAAACTTGTATCATTAATAGTCTCTCCTCTGAACAATCATGACCTGAGTAATTAGTTTAAAACTGAGATCATTAATATTATTGAAAGGTGGACCATATTCTCTATGACCTCCAGCAACTTTATTTGTGAATGCAAGCTCTGAAGCTTTCTGGTGGCCCTGATTTCATGCTTGTTTAACCTGTATAACGTAACATCATTTTGCAATGATTGTTCTCTGTTTGTAACAGGTCAAACTCAATCGATCACATCAAACAATTGTTCAAGTCTTATGTAATATTTTCAATACATTCATTTCTTGTTTATGTATCGTGTTCTTTTAGGTATTTTCACTTGTCAACTCCACATAAGATGGGCAGTGTTGCCAATTTAGCATTTTTTATGGCTATTTTACCATATTTTCAAGTTCCTGAATGATCGGCCAGAGCATTACTGCTCACCAACCATGCTTGGTAAGTGTTTAAGAAGAAAAATTGTAACTGATGAGTGAAGTAAGAATGGTCTCAAAAACAGAAGCTGTTGCAAAATTACTATCCTTCAAAAAGAGAAAAATAAGACACAAATAAGAACAAAGCACTTAAATTTGAAACTTTAACTTGGACCAAAAATAGGTAAAGTGAAGCACTTAAGTACTCTGATAAAGCACAAAATGAACATGTTCCAGAGATGATGGGTAGGAAAGGAATTTTTGGAAGAACTTAACAGAGTCGAGGAGTTAAGAAATAATGCAAACAGTTTTCAGGATCATACTATGATTCTAGGAGGTGACTTCAATCTGTCTTATATTGACTGGTGTAATTACGTCCACATTACAGGTAGCAGGGATAAGACAGCTTCTGAAGTAATTCTTGATTTGTTGTCAGATAATCATCTCGAGCAGCTAGTTAATGAACCTACATGGTGTCATAACAGTAGCGAAAACATTTTAGATTTGCTGGTTACCAACAGGCCAGAATTATTCACTGACATTTCAATGACCACAGGAATACGCGATCACAAAGCGGTAACTGCAACTATCAAATTAATGACCAAGCGAAGAAGGAGAAAAGGGCGGATTGTATACAGATTCAGTAAGGCCTGAAAGGAGTGTTTTAGAACCTACATGAGGAATTACCACAACTTCAAGTCAACAAAGGACACCATTGAAGAGATGTGGCATCGATTCATACGTATAGTCAGAGAAGGTATGGAAATACATATACCAAAGCGGACAATAAAGTGGGGGAATGATCCACCGTGGTACACATGCGAAGTCAAAAGATTACTCAAAAAACAAAGGAGGATACACGCACACTCAAAAGGAAGGGGTGTCACAGCGATTTAAAAATCTTAGCCGAGTTAAGAGGATGTATTAAGAATGTAATGTGCAAAGCTTTCAACGATTTTCATTCCAACTCCCTCTCTAAGAGTATCACAGAAAACCCAAAGAAATTTTGGTCGTATGTATGAAAAGTCAACTGTACCAACAGCAATATTCCAGCATTAATTTGTGAAGGTTCCGAGGTTGATGAAATCCACAATAAAGCTAACGTACTAAATACTGTATTCAATAATTCATTTACTGCTGAAAATCAGGATAGTATTAACGTTTTCCCACGCCGTGTCGAATTGGTGATGGAATCATTACGAATAGATACTGCAGGTATCATTAAGCAATTAGAGCTCCTGAGGTGGGGAAAAGCACCGGGCCTGGGTGGAATTCCAGTAAGAGTATTTTCAGAGTTTGCGGTGGAAATCGGGCCATTTCTGTCTGATACATTCAGTAAATTCTTAGAAGAGCGATAAGTACCTTCATACTGGAAAATCGTGCAAGTAACTCCGATTTTCAAGAAAGATGATCAAAGTGATCCTGGAAACTATCGTCCCATATCTATAACAACTGTTTGTAGTAGGGTTATGGAGCCAACTATAGTGGAACCGGCAAGTTTTGATTTTCAGGTTCCAGTTGCAGAAAACTGTCTGGCATCGTGTGGATCGGAGAAAGGCGTCGAAATTCCCAATTAGCCGAAGGGAAAATGATACCTTGCCCCTAAGTAACGCGTTTTCTGTGTTGCAGGAAGTTGTGGATTCAAGCGCGAATCACCCAGAAGAGCAGCAGGGAAGATTTACCCGCAGACCCCGAGCCTTGCCAGGAAAAGGTTTACTGGTCATTGGCAGCTCCAACGTGCGACGGCTGGAGAAACCGCTACGGGAATTAGCCACGAAGAACGGTGCAGATCCTCATACTAACGTTCATTCCGTTTCTCTTTCAGGAGCAACCGTACCACGTGTCATGGAGGCCATTCCAAAAGCGATTAGGGAATTGAACTTCCATCAGTTAAGAGTAGCTGCGCACGTCGGCACTAATGACTCGTGTTGTGTTTCTGTTCCAGATATAGTTAAATCCATGGACAAGTTGGGCCGAAAGGCGTATGAAGCTGCCCGGGAAAATTCAGTTTCATTACAGTTCTCAATTTGCAGTGTGGTGCCGCGTGTCGATTGTGGGGAGGCTGTGTGGTGGAAGATCTTTAATTTAAATAGTAATTTGCAGGAGCTGTGTCGCAAAAACAACTGGGGCTTCGTTCGACCTTCGTCCGATGATAGCTGCCAGCTGGGACGCATTTGACAGGTCGGGCGTCCACTACACACCTAGAATGGCGTCCAAGGTGGCTGCTAAAATTTGGAACCTGCCTTGATATGAATTATTTTTTAGGAACAGCGTGAGGCCCGAGGATCCTTCATTTCACCGAAGAGGATGTGCTGATAACATAGAAGCTGGTCCCAGGTAGTGATGGCGCGAATAATTTTAATATTACAGCTCCAATTACTTCACCCGTTTACCGTCAGAGTGCGAGTATGAAAAATGCTATTTTAGACACAAATAACAGTACGAAGCAGCTAAGGATAATGGTACTAAATTGTCGGAGTATTAGAGGGAAAGTAGCGGATTTTCACGCCTCAGTTGCGACTAATGATGTCGATATAATACTAGGAACCGAGAGCTGGTTGACTGCCTGAAGTTGAATCTAGCGAAGTATTTGGCCCTCATTTCAATGTTTTTCGGAAGGACAGAACTGTCTCAATGGGCGGGGGTGTGTTCGTGGCCGTAAGTAAAACCGTTAATTGCTCTGTCGTAACTGAAACGGAAAATTTTTGCGAGTTAATATGGGTCAAGGTAAAAATTGGCAAAAATTTAAAGTTCATACTCGGGTCATTTTATCGACCTCCGGATTCTGATTTCGCTAACGCGGAATACTTCAGAGAGTCGCTTAATAACATTTACAAAAAATTTCAAGGACATATATTGATCGTGGGTGGTGACTTTAACCTACCGTCGGTTAGGTGGGACACATACACGTTCAGGTTGGGTGGAAGAGATAGGTTAATAACCGAAACGTTCCTAGAATCATTTGCAGAAAGATCTCTTGAACAGATGGTCGAAGAGCCAACACGGTGCGACAAAGATTCCTCGTCCATTCTGGATCTTTTTCTAATTAGCAATCCTGATATTGTAGATAAAGTTTGTATAGAAGACGGTATAAGTGATCACAAGGCGGTTGTGGTAACGTTAAACTCTAGTCTGAGTCTGAAGCATGACAAAGAGAAACTCGTGTTTTGCTTCGATAAGGCAAACGATGCGGGTATGGTTGATCACTTTGCGAAGAATTTTGAAACGTACATGCTAAATACAAATGTTGAGGAACTTTGGTTTAATTTAAAAGAACTAATATGGACCGGTTTAAACCAGTTTGTTCCTAAGAAGTGTATTAAGGTCAGTAATAACTTCCCTTGGTTCAATAGGGAAGTGAAACGTTTGCTCAGGAGGCAAAGGCGTTTACATGCCGCGGTGAAAAAATCGGGGGACTCATCTAATCGTGCTAAATTAGTCCAGTTGCGTGCGGAAGTGCGTAAGGCAATGCGCGATGCGTTTAAAGAATTCCAAGCTAGGAATTTATCCGAAGATCTCATTACTAATCCAAAAAAGTTCTGGTCGTATATCAAAGTAATAAGAGGCTCTCGTAAGGTTATGCCGTCGCTGATTAAAGAAAATGGTGAATTATCAGAAACAAGCGTAGAGAAAGCAGAAATTTTGAATGATATATTTAAAAAGGCTTTCACGATAGAAAACTCAGAGGAGATACCGATATTTAACAATCGTACCGACAAAATTATGAATGATCTCGCTCTTGATGTCGAGGGAATAACTAAACTGCTTATGAATGTAAAAACCAATAAGGCTCCCGGACCAGACGGTATTCCTACAAGATTCTACTCAAGATACGCAAAGGAAATTGCACCGTATTTGATGAAATTGTATACCGTCTCTCTGGATCAAGGAAAAATACCAGCCGAATGGAAGACCGCTATCGTAACTCCAGTGTTTAAAAATGGGAATGTTAATGATCCTCAGAATTATAGGCCGATCTCGTTAACTTCAATATTTTGCAGGATTTTAGAACATATCATCTATTCAAATGTCATGCGGTTCTTGGATGAAGGTGAGCTTTTAAATCCAAATCAACATGGATTCAGAAAAGGCCGATGCTGCGAAACACAACTTGCACTTCTAATTCACGACTTGTGCCGAATTATAGATGAGCAATCCCAGGTTGATTTGGTTCTATTAGACTTTAAAAAAGCTTTCGACACTGTGCCTCACACTAGGTTACTTAGGAAACTTCGCGGTTACGGCATATCTAGACAAATATGCGACTGGGTTGCAGACTTCCTGAAGGGCAGAACACAGTGTGTAGTTCTCGACGGTGAGCGTTCATCACTTACTGAAGTGGGGTCTGGAGTTCCCCAGGGAAGCGTGTTAGGGCCTACTGTTGTTTCTCATATACATCAATGATCTATGCGACATAATAGGGGGGATGAAAAGATTATTTGCCGATGATGCTATAATTTATCGCGAAATCAAAACCCAGGACGACTGCGCTTTGTTACAAGACGATATTATGAAAATAATTGCGTGGTGTAAAGATTGGCAGTTGGAGTTAAACGCTAAAAAGTGCCAAGTCATGCGTGTAAGTAAAAAGGTGACACCATTTAACTATGAATATACGATTAATGGCACTGTCCTTAGAACGGTAGATTCCGCTAAATACCTAGGGGTAACAATTCGTAATAATTTGTCGTGGAATGAGCATATCGAGAATGTAATGGGAAAAGCAAATCGTATGCTCCGATTTCTAGGTCGTAATTTAAATCAATGCACTCAGGAAGTTAAATCGATTGTATACAAGTCACTAGTACGTCCTCACTTAGAGTATTGTTGTTCTGTATGGGGTCCCCATCAAAAGGGGTTAATGGAGGCTTTAGAGAAGGTCCAAAGAAGAGCCGCCCGATTCGTGACAGGTATATATAGTTGGAGGGAAAGCGTAAGTGCGATGTTGAAGGAGTTAGGTTGGGAAGACCTGGAACACCGAAGGCGTTGCTCTCGACGGAAGCTAATTGAAAAATTCACGACAGATGTATTTCGGAATGACAGTCAGCAAATATTGCTACCAGCAACATTCATATCTCGAAATGACCGTGAAAATAAGATAAGAGAAATCAGGGCCAGAACCGATTCATTTCTGTACTCATTTTTCCCACGAGCGATTAGGGAATGGAATAGAAAGGATTTACCGGGCGAGTAAACTTAAAATCCGACAGGAGTAGCTTTCGATAAAGCACTCCAGCCATCCTGATCTGGGTTTTCCATGGTTTTCCCAGATCACTCCACGCGAATGCGGGGATGGTTCCTCACAATAGCCCATGGGCGCCTCCTGCCATATCCCTTATAACCCTTCCAAACCATAACCCCTTTCGATAGGTGCAATGCACCCTCCGCCACACACTTTTAGTGAATCGCGGAGTAATAATAATAATAATATTATATGCTCGAAGATCATGAATTTTCTAGATGAAAATAATTTGCTCACAACAAATCAACACGGATTTCAGAAGAAAAGATCATGTGAAACACAGCTGGCCCTATTTACACACGACGTAATGAAAGTTATTGATGCAGGTTCACAAGTAGATGCAATTTTTTTTAGAATTTCAGAAAGCCTTTGAATCTGCGCCACACAACCGCCTTTTAGCGAAGCTTCGAGTGTATGGTATATCGGATCAGCTTTGTGAATGGATAAAGGATTTTCTAACTGGTCGGTCGCAGTATCGTCATTGACGGAGAAAGTTCTTCTAATCTAAATGTTACATTGGGTGTACCTAGTGTTGCAAACTGAAAAAAAACAAAATGTTTTTTTTCAACTTTTTGAAAAAAAACATGAAAAAAAACCTAGCACCCGTGTTTTTTTTATAAATTTTGTTTTTTTTTTTCAGAAAATAATATATTTAATAAATTATAGTTTTATTTAAGGAACTTCCATTTTACAAGTGTGTTTTAAGTCTTACTGAATCATATAATGTCTAACATAATGATTCATAAGTGTATCTATATAGGTAACATAATTTTATTCATCCTCTATGTCAGTACCACATTCACTAGTATCAGTAATACCAACACTAGTTCGGTCGGTGTCGGAATTTTCTGTCTCTTCTTCTGTCTCCTCTAACTTCAGAAATAGTTAAATTTTCTTTTACTGGTTGTTCTTATATTGTACGCAAAAGATTTTCAGATTGAAATTTTAAATTGTGAGCAAAGTACACACTGTGCATAAAGACTGCGCCAATAGTTCTGTATTACGGTCTTTTAAGTTTGAATTAAAATCGATTATCATACAAAATAGGAGCTTTATTTCCTTTCAATCGTTTGTTTACACCAACGGTTGCAAGGAAACGATTCATAATTAGGGACCGTGCACAAATTACGTGGCTCGGTCCAGAGGGAGGAGGGGTTAGCTGGAAGGCTACTCTGGGCTACGTAAGGAGAGGGGGGGGGGGGTTCCGAGACAGGCCACGTAACTTTCCTTTCGTAACATTTTTCACAGTTAAAATGAGGAACTGATCTCACAACAGCATGTGAGTGAGTATTTATTTCCCTCAGTTAATTAAACCCGTATGTAATTTACAATAGTCTGACAAGAGAAAATAGTACAAAATGTCTTCTGGAATCAAAACGGAAGAAAGCTATATGCTTCGTGAACGGGGGGGGGGGGGGGGGGGAGGCAAAAGCCACGTAGGGCTACGTGGGGGTTCACAGGAGGCCAAAATGAAGCTATGTGGTTTATGCACGCTCCCTTACTGACAATTTAATGAGTCAGTACCACTATACTCTGAGAGTTAACAAGTATACGAATATAAGGAAAGTCCAATAAGGCAAAAAACCGTGGATAAATTTTAAATTCCTAATTTTTTCAAAGATCTATAGTTAATTTTTTAGGGCTGGCAGCACTATTTCAAATAGCAAGTATCAATCCAAACAATGGGGAACGGGGATTCCTTCTCGCGCAACCTAGTCTCTTCGGGAAATCCCCGTTCTTAAAGAAAATTTCAGTCAATTTAGTCAATATTTCAATTTTTTTTTTCCTACTGAACCAGAAAAATATAGTAGATTTTAAACTAAGATAAGTACTTAGAATAAACTCTAAAACAGTCATTTTAAACGATAACTGCCTTACAAATTTGAGATTTAGTAGTTGTGAAAAAAAACGTGTTCCTGAAAAAAAACATGTTTTTTTTCAAAGTTTTTTTTCATGTTTTTTTTCAAGCCAGAAAAAAAACCGTTTTTTTACAACACTAGGTGTACCTCAAGGAAGTGTAATAGGATCTTTTCTTAATTTTTATGAATGATTTCGGAGACAAAGTGAAAAGCATTTTTAGATTGTTTGCTGATGATGCGGTTATTTATAGGGAAGTAAAGAATTTGGCCGATTGCTTAGAAATTCAGCGTGATCTGGATGTTATTGGATGGTGTGCTGAGTGGCAACTTACACTAAATTGTAAAAAGTGCAAGACAATGGGCATAACTAACAAAAAGAATCAAATTGTTCAGAAATATGAGTTAAATAATTCAGTTATCGATATGGTCGATTCTATGAAATGGGACAAACACATTAATTCATTAGTAGGTAGAGTTAATTCTAGGCTGCGATTCATAGGTCGAATCTTGAAAAATTGTAATGAACAAACAAAGGAGATAGCGTACAAATCTCTTGTGTGTCCACATTTGGACTATTGTTGTGCCATTTGGGATCCGTTTCATAAGGGGTTGATCGAAAGTATAGAGAAAGTACAGAGAAGAGCCGCTCGATTCATGACCGCTTGCTACAGTCCTTATGAAAGCGTCACAGAACTGATTAGTAGACTAGGCTGGGAGTCTCTGGTAGACAGACGATGCACATTTCATTTAAACATATTGGTAATTGGTAAACATGTGTACTCCCACTTTCACTTATGAGTGTAGTGAAATACTTCTTCCACCAACCTATTTGAGCTGGAATGACAGGAAAGATAAGATTAGAGAAATAAGGTGCCACACTGATTCTTATATGAATTCTTTTTTCCCCTCGTACCATTAGGAATTGGAATGCACAACAAAGACATTAGCTTTGGTGCTGAGCACCCTCTGCCACCTACAATTTTGTGAACTGCAGAGTATATATGTAGATGTAGAAAGAAGAAAGAGAATTTTAAGGCATGCAGGATTCCTTAACATGTTAATGGATGGAATACCCAAAGGAAGAAACATTGAGAAAGACAAACAGAATTCGTGAAGCAGATTATTGAAGATATGTTGTAATGAACATGATGAGAAACAGAGATCAGTTAATGGCAGGAAGAGATGGAAGATTATGTTAAGAGACTAAAGATCAGGAGGCGGGCAGTAAGGGTACATTTGATAAGATGAATTTTCAAAAAATGGTCAAACAATACAGCAAAAAATAATGTATTAAGCTCTGGTTAAATTGCATTTAAGTATTGTCATAGATTAAGGAACACATATCTGCAGGGGGAAAAAATGCAACTAGAGAAGGAAAACAATATCCAAACAGTGTAACATGATTTGTAACCATTTGCTACAGCTCCTAAGTGAGTCTGCCAATTCAACAAATAGTTGAACTCGGGAAGTATCACAATCAAAAGGTAAAACTTCCTCAATAATTTACTTAGAAATAGTTGAACACTCATATTTCATCATGACTGGAACAGAAAATAAAAGACACATTGTCAATGTGTATGGTTAATGTCATACTGAATTGAAGGTAGTGTAAGATATAATGGAGAATACAAAGTATATATAAATTGGAAAGTCAAGCCTTGCGCTTTCAGAGTTCCATATTCAAAAGCACGTAACAGACATTTTTTGTATGCAGTAAGTTAACAGCATTGCTGCTATGAAAACGAATGCTTGAAACATTTTTAGGCTGGGTAGAGGACTCTACGCCATGGCTCTCATACTGCATGTCACAGTGCCACTCACAGCACCCGTGCAGTTGTTGAGTTGCAATTAAATTTCTTATTTTTACAGAGGGGTGAAAAGCACTCTGAATTAAGAGAACTTCCAAAGAACAGTGTTACAGGATATGATTGACACTGGGGTCAAATCTCAAGTTCACAAGTAAAGGTAATATTGAAACAGACTGGGCAACAAAAATCTCCTAATGTTGACAACAGGCTGCTCCAGTTTTTTTTTTTCCCCCAGAGAAAAAAGAAAATATATCTTAGTAATTCACAAGATAAGCTTCACCTGTGTTTAGCCCAAACACTGGGATAGAAAAACATACTTTTTGACATTCTTTACTTCAATGGTACCACCCTAGGAGATAATTTTAGAACATTTTAAAGACAATGCTCGATTACTGAAACAACAAAATACTCAACATATGAAAATTTGAATTTTGAAAATTATTCTGTCTAGACAGTAGAGACCTGAGACCCACGGACAGACAGCAGAATAACAGCAATAGGACACTGTTTCCTTGTGAGTTTAGAACCCTCTAAAATACCACCAAAATATCACAAAAATTATAGTAGAAAAATACCTAGACTTCATATTTTTCTTCAGATCTGCATTAAATATATATTCTTTCTAAAGGTTATTGATTTGTTTCTTCCCCCATTTGTCATTACAAACAGCAGAGAGGAAACTGTAACATAACTAACAAAGCTGGACTTTTTAAGTGGTATCCACATGAATTCTACATCTGCAACCATACTTCGCAATTCACAAATATTGTTGGTGGCAGAGAGTGCTTTGCATCAAAATTAACTCCAAGCATTCCAATCCTGAATAGTAAGAGGAAAGAAAGAATACATATAAGCATAAGTGTGGTTTCTTGTTTCTCTACTCTTATCTCTCCTGTCATTGTGAACTAAACAGATGGGTGGTCGAAGAATTACATCGCACTTGTATACGAAAGAAGATATTCAAATACTCTCCAATAAATTCAAACGAAACTGATGTCTGTCTGCCTGACAATCCCAGTCCAATCCATGTATCAATACTGTGATGCTTTCATAAGGGCTGTGGTAAGCAGTCACGAAACAAACGGCTCATCTCTGTAATTTCTCTATTGTTTCAATCAATCCCTTTCAAAAAGGATCCCAAACTTCACAACAATAATCCAAATGTAGATGCATGAGAGTTTTATATGCTGCCTCCTTTGTATGAGAGTTATAATTCTTCAAAATATGACCTATATTACAAATGATGAAAGTTATGTGAAGGTCCAATTTCATTTTGCTTTGTACTATCACGCTTAAATACTTCGGGGAAGCAACTATGTCAACAACTGAGCTGTTTGTCCAGATTGTGCCGAATTTATAAGTATTTGGCAGAGCACCTTACCTATGGATAACTGCATAATCAGCGAACAATCACAAACTGCTATTAACATTGTCTCTGAGATTGTTTATATAAATTAAGAAAAGAAGTGGTCTATTACACTTCCTTGAGGAACACCCAAAGTGATGTTTAGATTAGAAGAGGCGTCCCTGTCAACAATGATATTCTGCAACCGACCAGTTAGAAAATCTTGTATCCATTCATAAATCTGATAAGATATACTGTATGCTTGAATCTTCACTAAAAGGTGGTTGTGTGGAACATAGTCAAAAGCTTTCTGAAAATCCAAGAAAATTCAATCAACTTGAATCTGCACTAATAACTTTCATTATGTCATGCAAAGATAGCCCAACTGTGTTTCACACGATCTGTTCTTCTGAAATCCGTGTTGGTGCAGTATAAGTCAACTCGTTTTCGTACAGTTACTTCATAATATTTTAGCAAATAACATGTTCCAAAACTACTGTAAACATATTTTAGAGATTATACATGATAATTCCTAGGATCCCTCCAATCTTCTGTCTTGAAAATGGAAATTAACTGGGCAATTTTCCAGTCGCAAGGTACTTGTTTCTCTTCTAAAGATTTACAGAATATATCAGACAAAAATGGTTCTATTTCTGTGGGGTACCATCCAGACCTGGCACTTTCCCCCCACTTCAGGAGCATTAATTGCTTTACAATACCTGCACTATCTAGTCATACCAAATCCTTCTCCAATGCCACACGATATGGAAAAATGAATACGTTTTCCACATTTTCTTCAAGGAATGAATTTTTAAATTCGGTGGTTAATACTATAGCCTTGTCACAACTGTCGTCAACTTCATGTCCATCTTGTATTAGAACTGGCATATTGTTGCTACAGCTGACTTTTTTTACATACAATCAAAATCCCTTTGGGTTTTCATTGACACTCTTAGAAAATGAATTGCAAGTCATTAAAGTCCTCACACATCGCATTTTTAACACATCCTCTTATTTAACTCACAATTGTGTATGTTGTGTTTTTGTCCTGTATGTAAGCTAAACATCTTTGCCTACATGAGAAAAGAAAGCCACCAGAATACAATTCTCATAATGGTTATCATGCCAAAATTACAGTCTGATAAAGATATAATCTCATCATCTCGTCTCAGGAAGGCTGTAGGCTAAATCACAGTTATTTCAAAACCTTTAAATGAAACATACTGAATTGCAGCTTTGAAGGAAATGAAATACTGAGAGCTCTGCTGGCATGTTGTAGCAATGGGATAGGTGTAGACCCACTTATACAGTATCACTTATAAACAGACTACAAGTCACAAGCTTTCTCAAACCTAGTTGCACATTAGGACACTACAGAAGATACAGTACCGGTAGTGATAGTAGGTGGTGCAGATAATTGTACAGATAGAAATGAAAGTATAGAGTGTGACCTGAAGAACATGGTAAAGGAGACACAGAATACCAGGGTGGAGATCATGCAGATCCTGAATTGCCATGATCGGCCACGATTGAACTCATCTGTGAGGTGGGTAAACATGGAGATGGATGTGCTGTTGGGGAGAGGTGTTATCTTTGTCATTGGGGTTTTGCCTGCAGATACCACTAGAATATGGACTATCACTAGGTGTGGCCTGCACCTAAATACAACAGGATACTTTCAGAGTTGTTCCAGTAATGACGGTGGGATTACTGGATTCCGCATGGAGTTGGCATCATAATACTGCAGTGGTAAACCGCAAGACTCCGCTAGCAATTCTTTTCAAAGTACATTTAACGGTTTCATGCTGGTCCAGGCTGTATTACAACAGAATTACTGCTTGCAAATAATACGTCTTGCGACTGACTACAGCAGTATTACAACAATAATATTTAATGTTGTAGCGGAATCGCGATCTCCAATAGACCCATGACAGTTAGGATTGTACCTTTATGAGCTTAGTGGCTGCAGGTGGGAGGACAAAATTAGGTGACCAAAGGGATACTAAATGCAGCTACACAATTGGGGAAATCCCAAATACTAGAGAGGTGGTGGAGTCTGCGAAAACAATAAAGGGGGTAGGAAGTAATAACAAGGAGGGTGAAAAGTAATGCTGATTATATAACTTATCTGAATATATGACTAAGCCAAATATAAGACTTCTGCTAGTGAACTGTAGAAGGCTAATGGACAAAGTTATAGAATATGGTAACTTAACTGATATGCACAAACCACAATAGTTATAGGGGTAGAGAATTGGTTAAAGGAAGGAGTGTTTGACAATCAGGTCTTCTCAGATGTCTATAGATGGTACCACAGAGATATAGGTTCAAAAAATAAATAAGTTTTATCACTGGTTAGTAAAGAATACCACACTTCACTGGTGTTCACTATTATATTTATAAGTTAATGAAGGTAGATTTTTGAAGTGTCAGGAAAGGAAATAAAAAATTAATACGTTCCTGGCTGCTTGCTATAGTGGAAGAATGAATGATGAATATGAGACTCTTGTGGAGAAATTAAATTTGTGTTCAGAGGGTAGAGGTGAGCATAGAATATCTGTTACTGGTGGGCACTGTTTATCAGATGTGGACTGGTAAGAAAATTAAGAAAAAACGGAGCAGAGATTTGAAAATACTTCAGTGGGGAAAGGAGGTTTTACACAAGTAGGTGATAAGGGCACTAGGGTACCAAACATGTTAGATATTTTGCTAATAAAGCCTGACAATAACCATGTGGGGTCTCAGGAACAGGTACAATTGGATACTCAACATTACAAAGGTGATATGTGCCAAATTAGTGAACAGGAAGTAAAACAAAGAAAACTATATTAGGCCAGGGACTACACAGTGTAGACATCTTGTTGTGGTCATAGTTCTATTTTAACACTTCTGCATACTTACACCCCTTTATATGTTGATCTCCTTCATATGCTGCATCAATCTACTGAAAAATCTCAGTTTTGGAAATTCTGGTAATTAGCACCTTCGTAATGTTAAGTATCCAATTATAAATAAGAACTTATTTCGGAATTGAAGAGATGTCTCACGGAAAAGTTCAGTATGTGAAATGAAGGCATTGATACTGTGGAGAGAGAGTGAAAACAGTTCAATGAAACAATAAGAATGGAGGAGGAAATGTTTATTCCAAACAAAAAAATAAAGAAAAGTACGAAACCTACACACTGCAATAGGGAGATCAGAAAACTGGAGAGGCTGCTCAAAAGAGAATGCAACAGAGTTAGGAGACAGCAAGGCACTATAAGTTGATTGTTCTGTTCAGTCCAACTTAAAGTATAAAGAATCAAAAATCTTTCCACGCGACAGTAAAATTCTAAATACAAAACACAGAGTTAATGTGGTCTGGATAAAGTAAAACAAAGTTTTGGTAGTCCTCAATATATTGGTAGGTTTCAATTTAATTGCAATTATTAGATCATGATTTGCCCAGTAGCAATACACGGTATTAGTAAATTAAAAACAAATCAGTAGCCTACATTCATAAAACTGTGATGTTAGCCAAACAAGCACAACAGTCGCTCAACTTAGAAAGTGCCTACTTTCTAATCACAATTAAGTACAAGCCACAAACATGAATCAAGTCCACAGACAACTGTATGTTAGAGCCTATGGCCATTCTAAGTAAACACTTCTCTAAATCCAGTTGTTATCAGATAGGATCAATTTCAATCAGCAACCAATGAGGGCCTGTAATTGATCCACATGCATGTTGTTTCAGCCTCTTCTGTTCTAGCTCTTACATCTTAACTTTCCTATGTAAATCTTCTACAAAGGGAACACATCCTGTACTAAATCGACATAGCTAACAGTTCTAAATACATTGCTTACCTGGTAGCCCACCAAACAAAAACCTGCAGCACTGGTCCTATTTGTGGCAACTACCAAATACAAAGGAATTCTAATTTCCCTATTCTTTCCCCCAATAGCTTTTATCCACAGCAAAAAAGCCCTACCACACTACCAACATACTGCACCTTTCCCACTACTACAGCTTCTAGATATTTGTTTGCACCTATTACTTCCACCCTTACCTGATTCATCTCACTGCTAGCATCACTCAACTCTCTTCAATACCCATTATACAACAGTTTTCTTACTGAAACTACTTGCAACACTAATAGAGTCTACCGGAGATTGTGATTCCACTACATCATCATTTCTTGTTGCTGGCTAATGGCATCATAATGCTACAGTAGTCAATAGCAAGTTGTATTATTTTCAAGCAGTAATTATGTCATAGGCCTAATACACCCTGGAGCAGCAGGACATTAATAAAACTGCTTTGAAAAGTATTTCTAATGGTGTCTTGTGTTTGATTATTGCAATATTATTAAGCCAATTCTTCAAGGAATCATGTTCTCTAGTAAACCCTACTAATCAATAACACTCTTTTTGTCCCAATTGTTCTATACATAGCTGTCACATTTCATGATACACAGACTTTATCATTACCTAACACTTGTGGTAACACTTTGATATAACTCACATCATATTAAGTGTCATAAACACATAATTTTGAACACACTATAATGGTTCAAATGAAGATGAAAATTCTCTTATCACAAAATTAATAATGTTACAGATATGAGATGCGACAGGCATAAAATACAATTGCAAATAAAATATCAGAAACAAGGAATTTTATAACAGAAATACAACAATCAATAAGGTAAGTGTAAAATGGTTGATCTTTATGTGTTTTTTATTAATTAGACTTAATGACTATGTGCTACAAGATTATAATTAACCTGTGGAATTCATAATACAGCACTACGAACTATCACTGGCGTTGGGTATGGGGTTATTTTGAGCATTAAATAATTTTTAAACCAAAAAAATCTGATTCATAAAAGGTTTATCTTTCTGCTGGTTATATCCCCAAGTTAAAAATTATTTTTTTTGAAGTGCTATCTAACATGAACCTTTAAATTTCGTTGGTCATAATGCATAGATAAACCAACAAGATGCTTTTATAACTGGGATCTCACTGCAAGTTCAGGAGGAACACCATGTCATTAGGACGTAAAGTAAGGTCCATATGAGTAAATCGAGTAATGTCAACAAACAGTATTTTAACACATTGATGCACCACACCAAAATGAAATGTATGCTATAAAATACAGACACATGAAGTCTGGTGGAGAAATAAGTACCGCAAGTAATTTCATGGAATATACTTGAGACGAAACAGTTCATGAAATATAATAATCAACGCAAAGTAAAAATGTTTAACACATACATACCTGTAGAAATTTTGGAAACTGGATAGTAATGATTGAGTTGAAAAAAAATAATTATGAAACTTCAGTTATAATTCACTTAATTTGATTTGTACGACAAAACCGACTGACACTGCGTTCTGTCAAGAATACCTCTACACAATTCACATCTGCATCTTGTTGTAAACAACAACAATTTCTCTGTTTCATAGTTCTTACTTCCTAAGCTCCTAGCAGAGACAATACTGGTTTCTGTAAAGCAAAGATTGTCCTCATATGGTTTAATTTCATGGAGGAATATTCCTTCCTCCATATTTAATTTACGTGGTGAAATTCATATGAGAATGTAACGATGATAAAACCATCAGCAGTGGAAGGCTTACAATACAATACAATACAATACAATACATTCATTTTCCATTGATCCCAATATAAGAGACTGGCTCTGTGGGATGTGGAAAGTTGTCAATTTACAGATAAACAGTTGCATAACAAAATAATAAGTACACCACTAGATGTACAGTCATAGTATACATGGTACATTAAACACTTCCATTACAAAATAATACATACACCAGAAGATGTACAGTCATAGGATATATGGTACATAAAAAAAATTTAACAAAATAATACATACACCACAAGATGTACAGTCGTAACATATATCGTACTGTAAACAATTACGTAACAAACTAAATACATACACCAGGAGATGTACAGTCATAGCATACATGGTAAATTAATTATTTGAACTATATTGACACAAGATACTGGCAGTTATTTTTTAGATACCTTAGAAATAAATTCTTCGACAGAGTAGAAGGAGTTGTCAATTAAAAATTCTTTCAATTTTTTCCTGAATTTATTCTTATCATCTACTAGACATTTAATATGTGTTGGGAGCATGTTGAAGATATGTATCCCTGAATATCGGACCCCTTTTTGAACAAATGACAATGACTTGTAAGTCTTGTGAAGATCATTTTTACTTCTAGTGCCATAATTGTGTATTTTACTATTTGTTTCAAACAAAGTATAATTTGTGACTACAAAGGACATTAATGTGTATATATACTCAGATGCTAATGTTAAAATCCCTAACTTCTTGAACAGCTCTATACATGAAGTTCTATTGCTAACCCCACACATAATTCTTATTACACGCTTTTGGGCTCTGAACACTTTGTCTCTATGGGTAGAATTGCCCCAGAATATTATTCCATATGACAATAAGGAGTGAAAATAAGCAAAATAAACTAGCTGCCTCATACGGAGATCACCTAAAGCTGAAATTGTACGAATTGCAAATGTGGCTGCTCCCAATCGCTTTAGAAGGTCAGAAGCATGTACTTTCCAATTTAAATTATGATCAATATACAAACCTAGAAATTTCACACTATCTACCTCTTGAATGGACTGGCCAGCAAATTTTATGTCTATGTCAGGTGTTAATCTGTGTGATGTACTGAATTGCATATACTGAGTTTTATCAAAGTTTAAAGACAAGCCATTAGCTGTAAACCATTTATTAATCAGTTCAAAGACATAATTTGAAATATATTCTGTAGATAAATCTGGAGTGTTTTTAATTCCTATGTTTGTGTCATCTGCAAATTGGACAAATTTTGAGTAATTAGATGAAACTCAGGGTAGATCATTTATATATATTAAAAACAATAGTGGCCCCAATATAGAACCCTGAGGTACTCCACATCTGATTAATTTCCACTCAGAAAACAGTTGACCTCTTAAGGCAGCCTTAAAATTCTCCATCGACACTTTCTGTTTTCTATTTAGAAGGTAAGAACTTTTGATGGTATGACAAATTTGTATTATTTCTTTCGTCACACATAAAAAGTAAATTTTCGGCCAGGCTGTTGCCAGAGTATTGTGGGGTGGCATGAGACCCACTTAATGAGTATCAAATGCTGGACTTGCAAGGGGTGGAATCGAGGGCAGGTAGATTTTTGTGTGGAAATTACCAGAAGATGCACTCAGTAACTGAAATGATAAAAAAGTTGGGTTAAGGGTGAAGAGAATTGTGGGCTTGTACAATGCATATACTGGCGATGAGGCCTGAATAAATGTTGGGTATATAAGCCGCATGTGGAAGGGATGAGAGGACCAAGATAATACATCAGCTATTTATTGCAAGCATAAGCGAGTAGGAAAGTTTTCATATATAGGTAGGGGACTCAGGGACAGGAACTAATTAACTAAGAAGATAATGAACAACATACTGCATACTGTAATTGATTTGCGGGGAAAAAATGTGTATGAATTGAACATGGGTATTAGGAAAATTGCCCCTGGCTCATAAGCAATATCAGAAATAACTAATAGTAATGTGGAGTTTTCCAATACGACCCAGCAGAATGCAAGAGGGAGTCTCCATCCTATGCATCAAGGTGGAATTAGTGAACTCATTAACACAAAGTTCAAGCTCGAAAAAAACGAATGGAAAGTCTCGAATATTTATTTTACAATAGCCAATGGTTCTGACATCAGGTCCGAGGAATCATCCTCGACTTCTATGGAATCTGAAAGCAGGCAGTGCAGTTCACAGTCAGACCACCGTTTCACGAACGACGCTCGCCCCACTGGAAATGTTACAGTTCAAATAATATCATACTCTTCTGTCTTGAGTTTCCACAATTGTTATAATTTGTTTACCGTTTTTAATAGTTTTTTTTAAGAAAAAGAGTATTTAAATCATCCTTTATTCAACAAGCATGATTATACATAAAACAATGGTTTGTTTATATAAATTCCACCGAGCGTGGCGGTGTAACGGTTAGCGTTCTCGCCCCGCATTTTGGAGGACGGCGGTTCGAATCCCAGTCCGGGCATCCAGATTTGGGTTTTCCATGGTTTCCCAAATCACTCCAGGCCGGGATGCTTCCTTCAAAAGGCCATGGCAGAATTCCTTCCCATTCCTTGCCCCCCATCCTTTCCCGTCTCTAAAGACCTCGCTGTTGAGAGACATAAAGCAGTTAAAAAATATATATATATAAATTCCTTCTCTGTTAATGTTATTTCCCGTACATAATTCCTTGAACTTTCTTTAAAATACCGTTTAAGAACACTTTTATATCTTTTATATCCACACAATGCCAAATTATAAGTATTGGCCAAGACGTTACTAACACAACGGACTAAGTTTTTTTTTTTTTTAATTTACAGTAGGAATAACGTTGTGGTTACATTTTGAAATTCAGATTTTTATTAACTGGGAATTTAGAGTTTTATTTTGCATCTTACAAAATTCCATAATACTTTCAATCTGTTCACATTCAATCCACATAATATATCTTAAAATTTTTGTCCACATTATGAATAATATCCTATATTTAATTTTTTGAATCATATAAATCTAAAGAATAATTAACAACTCAATGCTGTGAGCCATTTACTCAATTGAAAGAGAGTCAGTTTGTATAAATGATTATTTTAAACTAATTAAAATAAATTTGTTTCTTTTATGGTTCACCAAATGTGTTCCTTCAGGTTTTCTTGGAGCATCTTCAGTGGTTATTTGAAGGACATTGCTACGTTTGATTGTGAAAGTAGTATGAAGTATAATCGATATTATTTTTACTTACATGTGTTTCTTAATCAAATTTGTTCCGTTTCAGTGTCAGCGTTTGCTCTCTCATATTGTTTCGATTTGGATTGTGTTTGAATCCATTCCATGTTTTTCTTCAAAATGAATTCTATAATCACACTGTCCTAATTTCACTGTATTACTAAACGATTTTGATACTACTCGCATATTGAAAACTGTAAAAGAGTTCGGTACTTCACTACACTGTATATTTTACTACTCTATGGAATGTTGAAATAGAAATTATAAAGTGAACACACATTAAGAAGAGCTGAAACAAGAGGAAAGAACTAAAACAAACATTGAGTGGTGTAGTGAAAGACACAGTGTGGTCCAGTACTCGTGCACAGATTTCAATATACAACTACTACCAAAATCTGGTAATGCAGTGAAATCAACTAACTGTACTGATGTCACACAGATCGTTACTGCCGATGCTGCGAAAAACATTGCAATACGCATAAGGAAAAAAAAAAAAAAAAAAAAAAAAACTGTTGTATTGGAGTAAAATTTATTTTTTATATAAACTGGTTTATAAACAATTTTATTAATATCAATTTTTTATGTGCATTACATAAATCCTTGAAGAGTAGTGACCATGGTGGAAAGAATATTTGGAAACGACGCAAGGGATCTTCACCACGCACTGGAGTGAAACCGGGTAGAGAGAAGTGGTGCGGGGAGGTCGCCATATTGGTCGACCGTAGAAATACGAGGAATAGGCACCAAAACCTCAAGGAACTCATACGACAACAGTGGCACCGCAATTTGATGATGGATTATTATGTAACTCGACGAGACAGACAAAAATTAAAAAGGAATTTTTTTGACATCATGCTTAGTTCTCGAGATATACTGTCTCTAAAATGAGGAGTTTTAGGTTGAAATTCGGAAGAAACATTTCCACACGGTAAAATTTATGTTAGATTCTTATGTAATATGACAAGACAAATCGAAAATAAAGAATAAAAAAATTCGAAATCTCGCTTAGTTCTTGAGATATACTGTCTCAAAAGTGAGGTGTTTTAGTTTGAACTTCAGAAGAAAACTATTCCCAAAGTCAAATTTGATAATAGATTCTTATGTAACACGACGAGAGAAATTGAAAGTAAACAAAAAATTTCGATATCTCGAGATATGCTGTCTCCAAAAGTCAGAAGCTTCAATGGGAGTAGTATACATTGTGATACCCGATACACGTCACTGAAATGGTGCTTATGAAATTGCTTACAACCGATAATAAATTATTTGTCCCTTCTGGTACAAGCTGCATTTCGACCTACCCACATTTCGATTAATAGTCGCTACAAAATCTAACTATTAGACACACCTAAACACACGAAATACGTCGCGAACTAAATTTCGGATAATAACAACGATTGCTTTATCACGTTTCATAGTTCGCACAGCACAAATTATCACAATTAATTTCACCGTACACTTTCAGTGTAAACTGAGCTGGACTAAAGCTTGTAGAATACCATGTTCATTGTATAGCGATGTAAACATGCCCCGCTTAAATTAGACTTCCAACACTTGTTTACAATAAGGCTAGCCTCTTATGTGCAAAGTAGTAACATATGCTGATTGTCTACACTACACCAACAAATATTTGAGAACGACATTATCCTTTTGAGAGAAATGAATAAATTTATAACGATAGGCCCTAATATTGCAGTTACCTGTCAAACACTTCAAGATCAATAATTACAATACGACTTAATTATGAAAACGTTATTTCAGGTTGTTTCCTGTCTGTTTGTGCTACCGTATGTAACAAAACTTGGCATTATAGAAAACTTTATAGTATTAGAAATTGAAATATTCTCTGCAGTAGACACAGTGCAAACATGAGTGCAAACAGCCCAATGTTTTGGGGTTAATCCTATGGCCGCCGCGCATGCGCAGTAGGAGACGAGTTTTTATATTAGGTTTCACAGATTTAGCGTTATTCCGTCTCCATATATTCCTTCCTCCATGATATATTCCTTCCTCCATGGTAATGACCTCTCGAACGTTTAACTTATCATTGGTACTACAGGCATCAAGAGTAACAATTATTTGGTACAAATTGATGTATGATGGAAATCCTTCTACCTATCTCTCTATCTCTTTTTTTTTTTTTTTAAAAAAAAGAAAAAAAAAAGAAAAGAAAACTACTACTGTATGAACATTTTGCCAGCAAGCTTTTTCACTTTCATTAAAAAAGATTATAGAACACTTATCATCCAAAATTCTGAATGTATCTTTGCATTAATGATAATAGAAAATTCAGAATAGTGCAAATTATATCGTTCGATTATATATGCACAAACCATTTATTCGAGTCGGAGACACAGTCTCTAACCTTCGGCTGGTCAATCTTTTCATCCGGGAAAGCTAGGAGCCGCACAAGCGTCTGTGGGTACACTCGATGCCGTGTACAAATCACCCCACTACCATGGCACGCCGAAGTGACGTCGCAATTGTGATACGTGTAACTTCTTTGGTATAGAGTTGCAGTGCTACCACACTATTCGTTGTTTTTTTTTTTATTATTATTTGATGGAGTGCGTCTATAAGAATTTAATGGTGAAAGTGCAGAAGGAGTTACTCCTGCAAGACGAAGCACGTAATCTGCCGAAGTGCACGAATCAAGAACTGATTAACGGGTGAGAATTCACGAATTAAACCTTGAAAGTACCACTGAATTTAGCTCTCTTGTCGGTCTCTCTCTACTCTGCTTGAAATCTTTTTTTAAAACCTATAAATTTCTGGTTTTATTCCTGTCTTTTTTTTTTTTAGTTTTCCGTTGCATTTACAGGCTACAGAGGTGACAACAACTCCCAATCATCAATAAAACATTATTTTAAGTTGAGGTAGTGCGTCGAGAGGCAGAGTACGAATTTCCCGAAGAGTTTTGTGCTGGATGAGATTATTTTCATTAAAGCTTTGTGTGCAGCTGCAGCTACAAAGAATATTGATTATAGAGTGAAAATGGTGCTCTGTAGAGAATCTAAATAAATTTTTCAGGCTACATGGAATCCATGGCCAGCTGGATCTGGGTCGTCTGTAGCATGTAAACATGTTGTTGCAGTAAGCTACAACTTAGAACATTATGACTTGCGTGGAGAATCCGGGGAGCTTGTATCCAAGACTAGCCAGCCACAGATAATATTGATAAATTGAGCTTGTATTATTAATTACTGTAACTTGCCTAAATGTGCATTATATAAGTTTGACTTTAATTTGCAGCAGCGGGGAAAGCCTACACCTGGAACGCAAGTAGGTTGTTTCAAATCAGATGAAGTATCAAACGTACAGGCCATACCAAGGCCAATAATCAAAGTGGCTGGAGAAGAAATGTTCAAAGGTATGCAGCATTCCATGGAGCCACGAAGCCCATTATTACTTGCCCCTTCATGGCACACCTCCTCCTGCAGTGATCCTGGACCAACAAACTGCACACTGGAAATGAGGACAAGGGACCAAGCCCAGAATGTCGAATGGAATTCAGGCCAGACAAAAATAACAGGATCAATGGCCTATGAAATTCTGCGCACTGTGGAAGCAGTTAGTGAACTAAGTATCAACTGTAATAATAATAAATATTTTAGCAGTTTGCATTTGTTGATATAAATTTTATGTACTCACTTTAGAATCATTATAAAATTAAATATTTATTGCAACAGGTAATTTCTGTGAAGGTCCAGCTTGGAGACAACTAAACCCAAAAAGCCTAAAAACATGTTCCATCTATAAAATCGGGACTTCAAAAAGAAAAAGTTGCCAGGAGATCTTATGAGAAGCTCATGGGGTTGAAAGTAATGATGATGTTTTTTGTCTTTTTTTCAATGATTTTGTTATTACATATGGCCAGTCTTCAGTCTCAGCCACTGGTCCAAGCTGTTATTTTGTGCTATATTCTGAGGGTTGGAACTTAAATAGTGGCAACACTGCTGCGGAGACACTATGCAATGGACTCTACTGTTGTCGCTGATAGCACACGTTGTTGACATACCTACCTTACCTCCGCGCAAATGGACTCGCCCGTCCCACGTCCCTGGCGTGCGCACAATTGAGAGAAACGCAGTCACTTGTGAGCGAGCGGTCTAACGTAACGGTGTCACTATGTTTCCGAAACAGGAACAACGGAGTTGGATCAAGATGCGTTACGACGCTGCTCAGACGCACTTGGAGCGCTATGAGCGCGAAGGAAATGCTTTCTTACGTCGTATCGTAACACTGGATGAGACATGGGCCACATCGTACAACCCAAAATTGCAACGCCAATCCAACGAATGGCGTCGTTATGGGTCTCCGTGAAAATCGAAAGTGCGTCAGAGTCCCAGTATGGTGAAAGTTATGTTGATTCTCGTGTACGACTGTGATGGTGTTATCCTAACACATTACGTTCCTCCACGGCAGACCGTCAGTGCACAGTGTTACTGTTCGTTTTTGGAGCATCGCCTGCGACCAGCTTTGCAACACTTTCTGCGCAACCCACCAATCATTATGCACGACAATGCGCGGGCGCATACAGCGCAAGCTGTGGCTGCTCTGTTCGGTCGATGGGACTGGGAAGTACTGTACCATCTACCATACCCCCGGACTTAAGTCCTTGTGACTTTTGATTTGATTCCGAAGATGAAGGAACAGCTTCGTGGCATTCGCTTCAGAACTGTTCCAGAGATTCGACAGGCAGTAGACCGCTCCATTCGCACCATCAACAGAACAGGCTCTGCTAACGGTATACTACGCCTTCCGCATCGCTGGCAACGGGTTCTACACAACGCTGGTGACTACTTTGCAGGACAGTAACAGGTGCAAACATGTAACGCTTTTGTATCGGTTGTGAATAAATAGTTGCCACCATTTAAGTTCCAACCCTCGTCTATAGCCATGTTCTGACTTATAAAATGCTGTTTACCTTTCCTACAGGTGAAATCATGTGGACTCTTCCAAAGTAAGGAGTGGGATTACTTTGGTGTTACTCCAGTTGGCATTGCTGAGGATGGAAACACCATAGTTGAGTTTAAATGCCCATACAGTGTATGATTTGACAAACCATCGCTGTGCCATTATGTGTCCCCAAATGGAAAAGTGATGAACAAAAGATATTATGCACAAATGCAGGGACAGCTAATAGTGACTGGATTTGACAGATGTGATTTTGTAATCTGGACAACAAAGAGAATTCTTGTCCAGTGTGTTCTTTAAAAAGATCCTATAAGAATCGTTTGATGAATGCTGTCTGCCTGTACTATCATAAGGTATTTTTGCCTCTTCTCCAAGCCCAAGGTTCCAATTCTTTCTCACAATGTCAAAGCATTATTATTATTAATTGATAAATTGCAATGGAGCATATGCTCCACTGGCAATCTCCCTATATACCCATCCTTTTCCATTCCTCCTCCAACCCAATTTTGCCCTCAACCAATTTCTACTATGATGCATTAAAAAGTTTATTTTTGAAAGAGTTGATTTTTATGAAGGAGCTATATATATATATATATAAATATGAAATGTTCCCCAGGTGGCGGATAGGGGAATTCTCTGCAGATATGCAGGGTAGGTGGGAAATAAAATACCACCCGTGGACCAAAACAGCACCAAAGCCATCAATCAGGCTAACCTCTGGAACTCAACAATCCAGTTGTAACACTCGTATACTTCACATGAGGTATACCACAATCACCCTCAACTTCAAATAATCATGATTGAACGACAAGGAAATAACTTACTACCCCAGGCCCCAGATTCTCCTGGTCATCGGATTCTGGGGGACCAGGAACATCATGAAGAGAAGGATCGGAGCTTCTCCAAACCTCTACGTAAGCATTACATCGGCATGCTCAATGCAAATACCCTAGTAAAAGTAGGTAAACTTAAACAACTCACAAACACACTACAACAATTTCACATTAAGATCCTTGCAATACAGGAGACGCGATTCACAGACGAGAGTCATTTCAATACGGAAAATTATAGGATTTATAAGGGCAAACCTGCAGTAAGTAGAGGAACACCAACAGTGTTTGGCACTGCATTTGCTGTCCACAAGTCAGTCATAGATAACATCACAGACTTCAACTCAGTATCAGAACGCATCTCCATGCTCTCTTTCAAATCAGGTAACAAAAGATATACCATAATCAATGCTCAAGCACCCACAAATGATCAAAACAGAAAGAAGCCGCAAGAAGTTGAAAATTTTTGGGAAGATATGGAGGAAGCTGCCAACAAAATACCTAAAACACACACAAAAATTCTACTAGGGGACTTCAACGCGCAGTTAGGCAAAGAGAAAAAATACAGAGAATTTACAGGCCCTTACACAGCACATAATCGTACAAACAGAAATGGAGAACATCTTATAAAGTACTGTCAGAACTTTGACCTAAAAATAATGTCAACGCAATTTCAAAAACCCAGACGGAAACTTATGACATGGAACTCACCCAACTACTTATGGGGAGAATTTCAGATAGACCACGTAACCACATCAAACAAAAGCAGAAGAGAAATTTTAAATGTGAGAACCCATAAAGGATTTTTTGAATCAGATCATCACTTGTTACAAGTAAAGATCAAGCCAATCCCAAGAAATAGGAAAACAACAAAGAAGACTGTAACCACCAGACGAGACCCAGAATATCTGAAGAAATACAGAGAAAAAGTCATGAAAGAAATTAATCAAAATGCAGCAGAAATTTGGAAAGACCTCGCAAATGCAGTCCAAAAGGCAATGCATTGGGGACAGCCTCCTAGAAAACGCAGACATAGATGGTGGAACATCAAGTGCGACGAGGCTATTGAACGTAGGATTCAGGCATGGACTAAATTCAATAGTAACAGAACAACAGAAACATGGCAGCAATTTCACACAGTCCAGAAACAAACTTCAAAAGAAATTAGAAAATAAAAGCGTTCATACGACAGAAAAATGATACAAGATATTGAGGAAGACTTCAAAAGAAATAACAAAAGAAATTTTTATAGAACTTTCGAAGTACATATTACAGGCTACCAACCTCCAAACTTTTGTTTCAAAAGGCCAGATGGTTCCATTGAAATGAATACCAAAGCTAACTGCAAAATTCTGGCACAATACTTTGAAAATCTCCTCATCTGCGAGAAACCGACGGGAAAATTGACCCTAACAGAAACTAACCAAATCTGGACTCTACACCACCCACACTCGAAGAGATAAAGGAGATCATAAAACAACTGAAAAACAACAGAGCACCAGGAGAAGATGGCATTATTGCCGAGTTCTGGAAGCTTGGAGACGAAAATCTCACAAAGAAAATTCATAAAATTATCACAGATATTTGGGCCTCAGGGAAAATTCCACAAGAATGGAAATGTGCACTAATACATCCCTTACATAAAATGGGTGACAAGACGAATCCCAACAATTACAGAGGTATCTCCTTGCTGCCAGTCATTTATAAAATCCTCTCCAAAGCCCTACTGAACAGGATAGAACCTCAGGTAGATCCACAAATAGGTGAATACCAGGCAGGCTTTAGAAAAGGAAGATCATGCATAGAACAAATCTGGAATCTGAGAACACTCCTGAAGATAAGACAAACAAACAATACCGTAATAACATTTGTGGATTTCAGGAAGGCATATGATTCCATAGACAGACAGACCCTATTTGACATAATGAAAGAATACGGCATAGACAAGAAGACAAGGGCTCTGATACAACAAACACTCACGGATACCACGTCTAAAGTGAAATTTATGGGAGAAACAACAGAACCATTCAAAATGTGCCTGGGTGTCAGGCAAGGAGATGGATTATCACCGATTTTATTCAACGTGGTATTGGACAAAGTTATAAAACAATGGGAAACGCAGGTCAAAGGAATACAGCTAGGAAGAACACGACATACCAAAACAATCATCAGATGCCTGTTATTTGCGGATGACCTGGCAATTCTCAGCAACAATAGGCAAGAAGCACAAGATGCATTGGAATAGCTACATCAAATTGCCGCCAAAACAGGGCTACAAATTTCGTATGAAAAAACGCAGTACATGGAGTAACAAAACAACAATGTACAAACAATATGCACAAAATTTGGAAACATAAAAAGAGTTGAGAAATTCAAATATCTAGGGGAATACATACATGTAGGGGGATCTAACAAGCTATCAAATTCAGAAAGATCAGAAAAGCTTCAGAATTCTTATAGACTCACATGGTCATATTATAACAAAAGAAGCATATCAAGACAGGCCAAAATCAGACATTACAAAACAGTGATACTGCCAGAACCATTATATGCATCAGAAACAATCACGATTGGGGCTTCAGGCATAACAGAAGCGGAAAAAGTTGAACGCAAAATCCTTAGAAATTTTTTTGGAGCAATATATAAATACGGTATATGGATGAAAAGACCAACGAAAGAACTATACGAACATACAGATCGACTGACAGACATGATCAGAAGATGTAGATTACAATTCTATGGGCATTTACAGTGAATGAACAGCACTAGACTCACAAAGAGGATCTTTGATGTGGTAAATGGTTCACTCAGGAAAACCGATTGGTTTCAGGAAATAGAAGAGGACTTGAATCACGCAGGGATCAGCAAGGAAATGACACGGGAAAGGGGAAATTCAAGAACAAAATTATGAACACAAAATTTAAAATACAGAAGAAAACAGGAACAAAATGGACTGAACAAAGGAAACAGGAACACAGTGAGTGTATGAAGAGGTTTTGGGAAGAGAAGAGGAAGAAGACAAATGCAAACAAAAACTGAATAATCATGAATAATTTGAGTTCAAACACTGTCCTCTAGGGCAATAATGATTAATAATAATAATAATAATATGAAATATTCATCTTAATTTATATGATCACTAAATCAATATTATTAATTTTGTTCTATTAATCTATTGAGAAGACTGCCATTTTAGGGCCATTATAGCACAACTCTTGTTTGTCTTCATGGAAGGAACATTTTATACATGTTCTTTGTAGTAATATTGTGTCCAATTCATATGTATATCTCAATTTTAGAATTTTTTTATTGCTTACAAAGGTAAATGATTTTTTTTTCTATTAAGTAGTAATATTCAAGGTCGACAACTCCCTCAGAGCCTGATTCTTTTTGCATAGTCACTGACTTGAGTGGGTGGTTTTAATATTTATTTTAAATGCTGATGAAGTATTCTGTATTGCTTTATTATGTAGCCTAAATAGTTGTGTTCATTATTTTCTGTGAACATTGCTACAGAGTGCAATTAGGAACTGATATGATAATAGAACTAGATTGGGATACATTGGCAGACAGGAGAGGGTTCAAGAGAGTGCTTGGAGTGTACAAGGTATGAGGTGTTGAAAGATATTGGTGGAAGAATTTAGAGTAGTGCATGGAAGGGAAAATAACCATGACCACTAGATGGCACTTAGTTTCAGTAAAATTTTCTTTCACAAATAAGGGATCAGGGATTGGAATAAATTACCAAGGTAAATGATGAATAATTTAGCAAAAATGCTGAAAGAATTTAAAATTAATCTGTAAATAGCTTCTTATCAAATATAATTCTTGTCCTTAGATTACTTGTTAAACTTTATTATACAATAATTTTGGAATAACTTATTTCTGAGAATTTATAATTTTTATACAATGGAAGAAAGAGGTAAATGAAATACAATAAATACTCTTTTTTGTTGTAAATCACAATTGTTTTATTTTGCCATCTAAGTAGGGAAAAAACCTGTAAACAAAACATGATGGAGTTTTCAAAACATAACTATGTTTCATGCATTCATAAAAAAAGAAACTGAAGAAACTTACTTTTATAACAAACTTGAAGTTTAAAATGTTATAAACAATGGTGAAAATCAAACTGCTCTTTGTTTGAAGTTACAAAAGTTGAAAACAATGTAAAATATCTTATTTGCAAGAGGCTATGTGTACGTTGGCATTGCGTGGCGTAAAATAGCATAATTTTTAGCTTTTCCTATGACTTGTTCCACCACAATACACCGATTTGTGATAACTCTGCTAGTCATTTGGACCTTATGACTCTCCCTGAAAGGTTGAATTTTAAGAGTGGCTTCTTTAGTTTCCAACAAATGACTAATTAAAGGTAACCACTACTTTGTACTGGAATCAGAGTACAATCAATAACAATGTCATATTCCCCATTCACCTTTTTTTGTACATACCCCAATAACATATTTATACGCAGCTTTATTAGAGCAAGTAGTAATTGATTTTTAATGTTCACACAGCTCTGACGGCATGGTTGAATGCCATCGACTGTTCAAGTGAATTTGTATAAACATTCAAACTGAAGCCTTTTCAATCTAGTGAAATGCACTAGTTGCTTTTCATTCATCACACACACACTTATATAAGCACAGAAGAAGATCTGAAGTTAGATTTGTCTTGGTTGCTAGCAATTCATTAAATTGATTATTACTGCTGTTTTCACAAATAAAGGGTGACACATTTTGTAATATTTCGAGTAAAATAAATTAATCAATTCACATCAAGTCGAACTGCATAATAAAGAAGCGACTTACCGTTTTGAACAGGAAGCACAAGCTGTTGTTGCATCCAGCAAATCTGATCTTCCTATTGTTAATCAGGTCGATAAACGTCGGAAGCTCCAATTTCTCCTTGATTCGATTTATGCCTTATCAGCAAATGAGAATGGTGCAGGTCTTGACACTCGTTGAAACCAGGCCGAGCGTTCATCCTGAAAAATAAAAAATTCTAGCATCATCTTAAGATTTCCAGTGCACATTACGCAATGCTTCAGACGATACCACCAGCTCTCCTGCAAATAAAAAGATTGAAGTGCAAAGATTCTATTCCACCTAGAAGCAGTGCAGGGGAATTCAATTTTCAAGAAACCAGATGATACCCAGAAAGAAGATCTCAAGAACTTTACGACTTTATATAAAACAACAAAGAAATTTGAATATGCTTTTAGTCACTGTGATATTTTTGAAGACTTTTTTGACAGCACTAGACGTTGGTGCACTGTTAGTGGTTCCTCCATCCTACTATTATTTGTCTTAAAAATTAGCTATCTACTTTGTTACAGTCACTGTGATATTTTTGAGGACATTTTTTTATGGCACTAAATGTTGGAGCACTGTTAGTGTTTCCGGCATCCAATAATTAATTGCCTTTAAGATTAACTACCTAATTTGTCACAAGACACTGTGTTAAAATTGTAATTTTCTCACCACCTTTCCGGTAGTAGAGGTATGATTCATAATTACGTTTTTGTTCTTTACCATTATGTTTAGGACGTTCACCTAAAAATTTCGAATTACCTGAATACAGAAATCAAATCAGCATTGAAGTATAAAAGACAAATCATACATACCTGATGTATGTACCTAAATTTACTGATACTAGTACTACTTCTCATAAGTAATATGTAGCAGTCATTACACATAATACATTAATGTTATTCCAAGACGCAAGTTGGGACCTGAAATATTTTTCTATTTGTCCCATCCACCAGGTAGGAGAACTGGTACGCAATGTCGAGCAAGCTGGTACCACTGAGTGCTGTGCCGGGAAAAAGGGGAGGGGGTGGGGAGGCTTCACCTCTTTATCCTGGGGTAGTTATGTCAAAATGACGTATTGCATCAAATTTTGTTTGCAGAACGGACTTACATTTCTAATGCATTTGCTAAGAACCCACTGACATAAAACTAACAAATTGTAGTACCTGTTTGTGGTACATGTGCAAGGCAAACAGCCAGATACATAACTTGAGCTTTCAAAAACTTTTACTTCGCCAGAAGAAGTAGAAGAAAGAATGTAATGTGGTAGCAAAGAGAAAGGAGAACCCATATTGGAGTTAGTTTCACAGAAAATTACCACTGATATTTAACAAATTAGAATGGAAATAATTATATTGGTTACCATGAGACTACTATCATATGAATTTCCTTTTCCGAAGTGTATCCACAGAACAAATTCTGCAAATTACCGTGAAGTCTAAAATTAGTTTCAAATTAAAAATATGTGAAATATGGGGGTTTTCTGCTGGAACTAACAATACTACCACACAAAGCGTCCTCTCGTAGCACGATACAACGGGAGCACTGTATTCTGTGACATCACACCTCACACATATATCACATTTTCTGTATTTCAGTTTTTTCAATTTTAAAAAAGCTACACTATTCCACAATAAAAAAACATCTTTAGCTGCAAATGAATACGCTGCTTTACAAAACACAACAGTGTTAGAAGAAAGAATATTATTAATTGTATCAAACAGCATTGCAACTAAGGAACCCATGTGCGTTAAACATAATATCGTAATTCCATCAAACAACTTGTTACAGTAAACCACACTAAAATAACGAAATTAAGACAGTTAGTAACTTTTCTGCTTTTCTACAAAAGAAGTTACACGTATCGTCATTGTGACGTCATTTCTGCGTGCCGTGGTAGTGGGGGGATTTCTGTACGGCATCGAGAGTACCCACAGACGCTAGTGGAGCAGCTATTCCCTGCAATGCTGGATCACACACTTTAAGAAGAGCCAGGCATGCCTCATGTACCAGTGCCACACAGATAACCGCTGGAGATCCGAGGCAGCTGCCTAATTTCCAGTGAAATACAACGACTGGAGCTAGCAATGCACACATAGTATACGTAGATTGGTTGTTATAATTTAATTGAACTACAATGGAGCACACTCTCCGGTGGCAATTTCCCCACACACCTTTTCCCACTTTCCCATACCCATTTACATTTGCTGTCTACAAAATTCAATTTTAAATTTTTTCAACTTTTTTGGTAAATTATTCATCATTTCTCTTGGCACCTTATTCCAATTCCTAACCCGCTATCTAAAATGGAGAATCTTCCTACGCCCGTGTGCCTGAAATCGAGTGCCAGCTTGTGGTCATGGCCATCTTCTCCCTTCCATGCATTACTTTTAATTCTTACACCAATATCTTTCCATGCCTCATCACCAATATACGCCTTGTGCACTCCCATGACTTACTTCACCCAACTCCTGTCTTACAATGAATCCCATTCCAGCTCTATTATCATATCTGTTACTGATTGTGTTCTGAAGTAATTTGCAGAAACAAATATGGCAGCTCTGTTTGCACCCTCTCCAACTTCTGTATTTGATGCTCAACTGTGGGTCCCATACTACACTACCATATTCAGAAAATGGTCTGACCAATGCTTTGTAACCCAGTTCCTTTACTTCTCTCGTACATCACCTCATCTCTCTCTTCAACATGTGCAAAATTTCGAAAGTTTTTCTACAACCTGTCCAATGTGTCCTTCCCAGTTAAGCTTGTTATCAAATATAATATCAAGATATTTATATTTCAAGTCTTCAACAAGTAATTCTTTCCCTACCTTATAATCATAATCAACCTTTAGTTTTTTTTTATCTGTGTATCTAATAATCTGACTCATCTTTGCATTTATCTTCATCCCATGTTTACCAACCCAACTAGATATCCTGTCCAGATCAACCTTCAGCTGTTTACAGTCCTCTACCGGTATAATCCTTTTATATAGCGTTATGTCATCTGCAAACAATCTAATTTCTGATATCAAACCATCAACACAATCATTTATTAGAATAATGAATAGCAATGGTCCCAATACGTTAATCTGCGGCACACCAATTTTTGCTTCCAATTCTTTTGATATTGCATTTCCCAGCCCAACTTTTAGTTTTCTACCTTTAAAAATTCTTCTACCCTGCAAATCACTTTCTCATCCACTGCCATAGCTTTTATCTTATTTATTACCAAAGCCATTTTGCCGACTTGAAAACCACTTACGCTCCTCCTTTTTGATGTGGTTGCATTTCAATGTCTCTATTAATTTACCTGCCACTGATGTCAAATTGATTGGCCTATAATATTCGATTCTATTTTTTTTTTTTTTTTTTTTTTGCAATTTAATTCCTCCCAGCTGAAGGGTGGGAGGCGGGCTGCTGGAGAGTCACGGAGACTCTTTTCAGCCTACTACTCTACTGGGAGGGAAGGGTCGGCCGTGGCCTTGAAGGGAACCATCCCAGCATTCGCCTAGAGTGGCTGAGGAAAAACCACGGAAAACCTCAGCCAGGATGGCCGAACAGGGTTGACCCCGGTCCTCCCGAATGGCAAGTAGAAGTGCGAGATCGCACTGCCCATGCCTCGGTGATTCGATTCTATTTCTCACCCCTCCTTTATGTACAGGTACTACTATCGCAATTTTCCAGTCCTGTGGTAAGCAGCAAGTATCCATACTCAATTTAAATAATATTTCAAGAAAAGGTACAATGTCACATCCTGCTATCTTTAAGGTATCTGTAGTAATATTATTTACACCAGCCTCTTTACGTTTTTTCAGCTTTCTTGGCTCCTTCATGATATCCTCAGAATGAATTTAAATTTTTTTATATTAGCATAAAGCCACGAAAACGCCACCAGTTGCTTAAAGCAACTAGTGGCTTTATGCTAATATAAAATTTTTACCATTGCTGACATGCAGCTATGCTCAATATTTTAAAATTTTTTGGTACCTTCATTTCTAATTGTGTTGTTAAGTTCGTTCTCCGATTTAGACTCTCCCGTTTCTGATTATTGTCCCTACTGGTCTCACTAAACCAGTTAATTAAAATCACTGCCTTTTTCAAATCCTCGGTAATTTCTTCTCCATCCTTATCTATAAGCGTCTAAACACCCTCCCTTCCCCTCAGTTTTCTAACATAGCCATAGAAATTTCTTTGCACTGACAGCCCATCTTTAGCCACCTTCTTAGCTATTAGTAAGTCCTTGTTTAGTTGTTTTAAATATTCCCTACAACCCTGCTGTCTCTTAACTCTTTTAAGTTATAGCCTCCTCACATGCCAATTATAGTACAATGGTTCTCTACTTCTCTTTATTTTTTGTTTTCGAATAAATATTTCTTCCATCTTTTTTATTATCTCCTTGAACTCTTCCCACTTTAACTCTACTGTACTTAGCCTTCCTTCCATTCGCTGAAATATCCTTTCAAGTTCTGTGCCTTTTTATAATTGTACCTATATACCCCTTCAATTTTGGCTGCTGGTTAACTGAATCCTCTAACATCCATCAGAACTGCATTATTATCAGTTATTCCTTCAGGTACTTGAAACCCCACTAGGTTATCATCGGGCTTTATTAAGAATATGTCCAACATGTTTTGTCCTATAGCGTTCTTCTCTACCACATGTTTAAAACCTCCTTCCCTTATTAAGGTATATGCAAATCTCTTTTCCCTTGTGTTATTACTCTTATTTCTTACCCAATTTACACCTGGTAAATTTAAATCCCCACCGATAATCAGCATTCTATTCTCACCTCTGAAATCTTAGTATGAATTTAATTTCTCCCCAAGAGCCTCATCTTCATCGGTCATTCTTCCACTGTGGTAAGCAGCCAACACCCTGATTTTTTTTATTACCTCCAGAAATTTACCCCAAGAATCTCATGGTCATGATCTATGAACACCAGAGAACTATGGTAGTTTTTGCTAACTAGTATGAAAACTCCTCCACGAATTGCTCCTGTATCTCTGCTGTACACTCTGTAACCATCGGGAAAATTCTCGTTGTCTAGTACTTGTTCTTTTAACCGAAACTCTACAGAACGGCGGCAATCAATGATAGGTAGTACAGCATAAAAGAGAGTTTGAGTGACCAAATATAGGCAGTACTAGCTAGTTGCTGCAGTCAGCAACACAGCGTGTGATAATCAAGGAAAGTTGAGCTTAAAAAGTAAAACAAAGTTGAGTTGCCAGTGGAACAACATTGTAGAAGAATGGTAGTATATGGCATTCAGTGGTTAATTACGATCGGGTCATCAGTAAACGCATGTTCGTTAACGTCACATTGGTCAGACTATCCTCACCATCAAGGCTCGTGTGGCTGAGCTTCACTGCAACATCCGGCTGTTTCAGTTGAAAAAATCTGCAATCGCGTAACACATAATCGAAAATGGCCACAAAATTGACTTCGGCTGTGTTAAAATTCTGGCAAAGTGTTCTTTCTATTGGGATTCAGTCATTAGGGAAGCCATTGAAATACGGCTGAATAATGAGATTATTAACAAAGACTCAGGTCTGTGGGTTAGTGATGCCTGCTTTTGTGTGTCACTGCCTCAACGGCTGTGTATGAAGCCCCATTACCTGCGGTAGCTTTGCTTCTAGGAGTCAGGTTGCTTGGTTTTGGGACACTTATGTTTCATCACTTTCAGGGGAAAACCAGAGATGATTTTAGTGGAGAAAAATCCCTGCGTTGTTCATGTGCTTTCAATAATATTTTTGTGGTTGGTGTACTTTTTCACTTTATTGAGGTTGGTGTAATATGCTCAGAGGCACTTTGTACATTCTTTGACAATAAATTTGGCCGCCGCTGAAAAATTTTATCACTCTTATTTTGCACACACAATCTGACGTCAATGTCATCCTAAGAAACAGTAACGCAATACTGGCTTGCCAGTATTGCATTACTATTTCCTGGGATGACATTGATGTCATATTTTGCATAATAAGAGTAGTAGAAGTTTTCAGCGGCGGCCAAATTTATTGTCAAAGTGTGTAGATGTGCCATTCCATAGGCATGACTGTTCCAATATTTTCTGTTCTTTCATTTCTGTTTTCGTTTATTTTTCTCATGAAGGTATCTGTTATATTACAGATTTCTGTGTTTATTAATGGAATATCAGCTTGGTTGTGTAGTGCTTCTATGGGAGTGTAAATTGGTGCATTGAGTATGATTCGTAGACATCGGTTTTTAAGTCTTTGGATGTGTTAAATATTGATGTGGCTTGCCATCCCTCATGTCTGGCAACCATAGATAATGAATGGTCGAATGATGGATTTGTACAGTCTTATTTTAGTTGAGGTCTGGAGGTTATTGCTTTGTAGCACTGGTGATAGGTTCATTGCTACTGCTAAGCCTTTTGTCCTTCTATCCAGGATGTGTTGGCAGAAAAGTAGTTAGCTCCTTGGTCCATGCATTGTTTTGTCCCATGACTTTTAGGGTTTCGTTTATTTGTGGCTTTTTTGGTGAAATAAATTCGTGCAAATTTGTTGTGTTTTTACTTTGTTTTTCCTGCACCAGTTGCAAAAAGCATCTAGTCCATGCTGTAGGTGTCTTATATTCAGGTCCTTTCTTCTTTCCGTTGTAAAAATGGTAGTCTCGTCATCTTCACATAGGGTGGAGTCTGGATCCTGTTGATGTAAACGTTGAACAGCTGCGGAGCTATCACTGAGCATTGAGGGATTACGGCAGGAATTGGGCAGATTGATGGTCTCTTTCCTTCGACTGATACATATAACTTCCTGTCCGTTAGGTAGCTGCCTGTAAGTTTAATGTGACAGTGTTTGATTCCAGTTTCAGTACTCAGGTTTTGAATAAGTTTGGCATGTCATTCCTTGTCATATGCCTTTTCTATATCCAATAATACTGCTGCAGTTGCTTCTTGGATATGTCTTCCGTAATGCTTAGAAGTAGGGTTGTGGCGGCGACTCGGCTCTGGAACCCAAATTGCTCTAGCCCCATCTACCTTTCCGCTTCAAGGCTGGAGTTTATCCTCTTGAGCAGGATTTGCTTCAGTACCTTGGACGTTGACTAGAGCATGCTGATTGGCCGATTTGACGTTTCGATGTTTCTTTCCGCGTTTGGTATGGTCTTTTCTTTCGCTGGCTTCCAGGCTGTGGGGAAGTAGCAGTTGCAATGAGTTCCATGCCCTTTTTTGGTAGGTTTTTAATATGTAAATTTCGTATTTTGTCATGATCTGGGGTTTTGTTTGGCGCCAATTTCTTTATAATGTTTCAACCTCAGTCAAAATTGGCCACCCAATACAGAGCCATGGTTGCCGGGAACTATGGAGCGCCATAGGAGGGAGGAGAGTGGCGCTAGCCTTTAAAAGGACGCGCCGGGGCCAGAGAGTCGGCACCACCGACTTCACGAGATATATTTGCCACGCCGACCGCTGGCATTCAGTCTCCGCTGCACATCGGTGGAGGCCGGTCGACTCCCTACCGCTCCTCTCATGGAGAGGGGTGTTTGGAGCCGGTACCAGGGCGCACTGTTGGAGCAACCATTGCTCCCGGCAGGACGCGGAGGTGTCATTCAGTCATCGCCACGCATCGGTGGCGAGTGGACCGACGTGGGCAGCCCACCAAGTGGCAGTCGGAAGGGGACGCATGTATCACCCTGTCCAATGCGTAAATTTATGCATTTTACTGGAACAAATCAGCAACCAAGACAGCAAAATATTTCGTCGAAAATTTGCCTGTCGATGTAGGGCTGATTTCTACTAACCAACAAAAGAAAAAAAGAAGATACTAGAAAGTCGTAGCATCAAAATTTTTTATTGTTTTGTAATGTAGTACAAATGACTTATATTCGAGGGTCAAGGAACAACTTGTAAGTATTCTTGAAAACTTTATAAAACTCAAAATTAAAACTGGCGATCAACTTTTGAAATATCACATAGAAAAGAGCATAAAACTGTTACCTACATGTCACCACAAATTCAGAATGCAAATATCGGCCAATGTGGAAATTTCGTTAAAGATGAAATCACTACTGACGTAAACAATATATATGGATAAAGTATCCTAGCAGATGAGAATAGTGATATATCAAGGAAAGAGCAAATACCCACTTGCGTTAATTTTTTGAGGAAAAGAAAATCATAGTTCGAGAAGAATTTTTAGGTATTGTAGAATATACTACCATGGACAGAAAATCTATAACTTTCATAATTTAACATTTTTGTAGTTGTTGTGTGTTCTGACTCAGGAAAATGCATCAGTAAGGATGCGATAGTAGTGTTTATAAAATAGTACTACAGACACATAAAGAGAGTGCTGTATTCTCACTGTGCTTGTCACAACTATGCTTAAATGGGAACGACATAAAAAATCAGTGATAAGAAATACGGTTATTCCCACAGTAAAAGAAATGACAAAATTCTTCAAGAATCAGCTCTTCGTTGAAATTGCACACCAATCACATCAGATTGATATAGTTCTATTAGATTTTAAAAAAGCATTCGGCACTGTGCGTCACACTAGATTACTTAGGAAACTTCGTGGTCACGGCATATCTAGATAAATAAGCGACTGGGTTGCAGACTTTCTGAAGGGCAGAACACAGTGTGTAGTTCTCGACGGTGAGCGTTCATCACGTACCGAAGTGAGGTCCGGGGTACCCCAGGGAAGCGTGATAGGGCCTCTGTTGTTTCTCATATACATTAATGATTTATGCAACATAATAGGGGGGATGAAAAGATTATTTGCCGATGATGCTATTATTAATCGTGAAATCAAAACCCAGGACGACTGCGCTTCGTTACAAGACGATATTATGAAAATAATTGCGTGGTGTAAAGATTGGCAGTTGGATTTAAACGCTAAAAAGTGCCAAGTCATGCGTGTAGGTTAACTATGAATATATAATCACTGATACTGTCCTTAGAACGGTAGATTCCGCTAAATACCTAGGGGTAACAATTCGTAATAATTTGTCGTGGAATGAGCATATCGAGAATGTAACGGGGAAAGCAAATCGTATGCTCAGATTTCTAGGTCGTAATTTAAATCAATGCACTCCGGAAGTTAAATCGATTGTATACAAGACACTAGTACGTCCTCACCTTGAATATTGTTGTTCTGTATGGGGTCCCCATCAAAAGGGTTTACTGGAGGCGTTAGAGAAAGTCTAAAGAAGAGCCGCCCGATTCGTGACAGGTATATATAGCTGGAGGGAAAGCGTAAGTGCGATGTTGAAGGCGCTAGGTTGGGAAGACCTGGAACACTGAAGGCGTTGCTCTCGACGGAAGCTAATCGAAAAATTCACGACAGACGTATTTCGGAATGACAGCCAGGAAATATTGCTACCAGCAACATTCATATCTCGGAATGACCGCGAAAATAAGATAAGAGAAATCAGGACAAGAACCGATTCATTTCTGTACTCATTTTTCCCACGAGCTATTAGGGAATGGAATAGAAAGGTTTTACCGGGCGAGTAAAATTAAAATCCGACAGTAGTAGCTTTCACTAAAGAGCTCCTGCCATCCTGATCTGGGTTTTCCATGGTTTCCCCAGATCACTCCATGCGAATGCTGGGATGGTTCCTCACAATAGCCCATGGGTGCCTCCTGCCACATCCCGTATATCCCTTTCAAACTATCACCCTTTCGGATAGGTGCAATGCACCCTCCGCCACACACTTTTAGTGAATCGCGGAGTAATAATAACAATAATGACCTGCGAATTCAGTTGGTATCAAAAATAGAAAAGCATCGCCATATTCAAGAAATATTACTTAAAAATCGTTACGATACTCGAAACAAAGTAAAAAGACGACAATAATGCCACCAGAAAAGTTACTTTTTGACTAGATTCTGGTACCAAAAATTCGGAATTTATCATTAGTGTTTGTCCCATAACAAAATATGCCGCACTTCTGCAACCTGTAGTAAATGCTATACAGTGAAAAAGCATGAACCTGCTTCATTGTAGGAGCTCTGGATCAACCGGGATGAGCCATGATAAAACTGTATGAAAAGAATAACTTGAGAAAACTCCGTATAAGTGCCGATTTTGAAAGTCACAGTCTCATATCGAAGGCCTATACCATCGCCGAGAGTCTTGAAACAGATTTCAAAATGCCAAGGGTTAGGAATCACCAGAAACGTCGTGTAAATCACCCAGCCCATATTCATTGCAACTTTTGGAAGAGAACGCTGATAATTTCGTCTCTAATGTAACTCTAATAATGTTGCTGGTTTTATGAAAATTTACCCGCATATTCATTGCTTACTTTGCCTTCTGACATAATGTTCAATCTGACGTATAAGGATTAAAAAAAAAAAAAGATTTTGTAGTCACTACAATTTAAGTGGTTTCCTCGTTGAAGCTGATCTTCGCTGAATTTTATGGAAAGAAAAAAAAATGTGTTTAATGCCGAACTTACGGAACTAGATGTAGCTTCTGCATGATTAGGGTGCATAGGTAGAGGGATCTGGAAGAAAAAGTATGTCTGAAAAACAATTTTTGTTAACGTTTAACCAGAACTCTCGCAGGCTCTTGGGGGGTGGGGTTCCCTTGAATGTATTATTTGGCTATCTTACCTAAATTAATAATAGTGATTATCATTCAAACAAATTCATAAGAGAAATTCATAGGGGCAAAAATTAAAAAATGAATTTAATAAATTTATCATATAATTTATTCAATTTATTTTAATTGTATACAAAAATTATTTTTAATTTACTATTCGGTATTAATAGCGTAAGGAAAAAACTGTACTGCTCTTTGTTTGTTTGGAAATGAACCAATTCAACAATTTTTCCACATATATTTCATCAGTAAGATTACTAAGCACATGTAATAAAGAGATGTTATTGACTCTATTTTGCAACATTGTGGATCTTGGATATGTCTTGAGTTGGCGTAAGATCGAAAAAATTCGTTCGTTCGAACAGGGTGACCCAGGAATTGTGACGAGTAGTCGAACGAAGCGCACAAACTCTAGTATGACGTCTTTAGTCCATTTGTACTTTTGTAAAAAAATCTACAACCTCCCTCAAATTTTTTGCCCCCCATGTTGCGTTTTCAAAAGTTGCAAAAACATGCGTGTATCACCAATTTATATGTTTACAAATACAAAATAATTTTAAAACAAAATTGATTAAACTTGTAATCTTTGTCGTACAATAGGCAGGAAACTTTCTTGTTCATTACGGCCTCGCAGAGCCTTTCTCTGTCAAAATTATGTTTATAGAAATTTATAATTTTTTCAACATTTCTGGGCTGTCCAAAAGCGAATCGTTCTAAAGATTTGAAGAAGTGGTGGAATTGTTGTAAAATCGACTCTTTAAATACGTGAGTACTTTATCATAAATGTTAAAATAAGATTTACGAAAAAAATATTTAGTTGTTCGAATCTAAGATTTTTGCTTCTACCTTGGTAAAAGTGATGGGAATTTTACGCTGATGTGGGATTTGTGATTCGTTTATTTCAGAATTAATACCTGACCGCACACTTTTCCGCCAAATTTCTTCGAATTTTGAAAACGTAAGTGATTGCTCCAATCTTCTTATAAGACTCAATAAACTCATAGAAGTGATTTATGTAGATCTACTTTCAAAATTTCTATCATCATTGTTAAATAGAAAATTCGTTCAAACGATTCCATTTAGAACTAACCTCCAGAAGCTTTAGCTGCGACAGCACTATCTACTTCTCTGAATGCGGAATGATCGTATAAAAATTGCATAATAATTGCTGATAATTATCTCTTACTGTTTTAAGAGATTTCAGTCTCACTAACCATCTCTAACAAATTAGTAAATATGTTTACAAATACAAAACCATAATTTATAAAAAGGGATTAAACCGTTAATAACAATAAGCTGCAAGAGAAGGCAAATCATCATTAGTTCCTTTTACTATTCCGATTTGCCGTTTCTTAAACTGTCAACAACTCTCGCACGAAGTTTAACATATCTTTATCAGTTCCACTGAATCTTCTTGCCGTTATAACTCTCTCAGTTCCATCTCGTACTGCAAGATTGAGATAATGAGATCTACAATGCACAAATAAAGCTCGAGACTCTTCTTTGCGTATTCGTGTCTGAAATCCTGTTATTTTTCAAGAAACATTAGAAGCCCCATCGTAGCACTGGCATCTGGGTATACATGCAGAATAGGTGTGATTAGAAGGCTGTGATTTCTTACGGTATATATAGTTCCTACCTACCGCCTTAAAAAGGCGCCACCAGCGCACACAGGAAAAGAAAGTTTTAGGAGCCCGCGCATTTGAAATACAGTTTCAAGACGAAAATCATACACGGTCAATAAAATCACCACCTTTTAAATTTCCAAGTGGAACCATGTTTTATTCGTATCACAAGTGTACTTTAATGATATACGATGTATTTCAGTAAATTTAATAAGCCGTATATACCCAATCTAATTTTCGCACTTATTCTGCATTAGCGCCATGCAGACGCAACTTATACATGGGCAGTAAAATCACGACCAAAATCTCAATTACCCGACAGGGATTTGAAGGCACGTCCACCCGAATGCTCAACCAGGACGTTTCCTCTCACACAACACGTTCAGTTCTATCCAGCTACTTCTGCCAACTACTAAATACCTACTCTAAGAATTTTAATTGTTAGAATCTAAGAATTTTAACGAATGTTGCTGGTTTTTCTCAACAACCCGAGCGTAGTGGATGAGTGGTTAGCACTCTGACCTCGCATTGTGGAGCTTGTAGCATATCCACTATCCCCAAATATATAAATTTGGATGTATATATATTATAATATTAAAATAAATGTATGAATATGCATTGTAAGCAATTGTATTTATGCTCACGGAAATCACAGATGATACTAAGCATGTAAAAAAGGGTAGTATAAGTGATGCTAACATCTATGGTTTAGAGTGTGTGTAGAGGTGTGGAGTGTCTCTGGCCGTGAACGGGTTTGAATAGTCGTGCGCCAAAGTTGTGGCGGCGATCTAATATTTGTGTTATGCCAGATGAATCAGTGATTGTTTCAAAATATTCACAAACGAGTGTATTTTCAATTGTAGTTTTGTGCCTCGTGTAAAAATAAAGTTGTTAAGAGCAGTAATCGGGCTTTAATCAATAAAATAGCAAATTATTGATTGTATGAAGTTAAGACGTCTTATTTGTATAATAAGAATTGAATTGAATTGAATTTTATTTGATCCATGAAGTCATAATTTATGACATAGGACAAGTCATCAGTAATTACAATATAATTTTTCACACAATACAGGATTACATATCATTATTATAATTATCATACTTAAAATTGCACAGTCAATACAAGCAGCATATGAAATACATATGTTCAACTGAAGATAAATTAATATTTCAATGTTTTACATGTTACAATACAAAATAATTTAATCATGTTTGTTCATTTCTCGATGGTTCATATATTCATTGACACTATAGAAGCTATTGACTAATAAAATTTTTTTTAGCTTATATTTAAAATTATGTAAATTTGATATTTGTTTTATGTTTTCAGGAAGAGAGTTGTAAAGAATTTTAGGCTGGTAGAGTACACTATTTTGGTATAGAGCTTTCTTGTGCCACTCTAAATGAAAATTATTCCTATTCCTTGTTTCGTGTTTATGTATTTCATTATTTAGCGCTGCATATTCCTGATGTGATTTCAGGAAGCAGATACACTCAAATAAGTATATACATGGTAGAGTCAGTATTTTTAGTTCTTTAAAAATATCCCTGCAGGATTCTCTACGTTTCATACCTCTCATGATTCTTATAGCTCTCTTTTGAAGTATGAATGCCTGTTTTGCATGTGTTGAATTTCCCCAAAAAATTATACCATATCTTAATAAGCTATGCATATATGAATAGTAGGCACACAACATTGTTTTCAAAGAGCAGCAATCTTTAAGCATTCTTAAAATATAACAACATTTGCTTAACTTCTTATTCAGTGATTCAACATGTTTATCCCACTTTAAATGTTCATTCAACCATATTCCTAAAAATTTTGTGTCATGTACTTGTTTTATATAGGTATCTCCTATCCTCACTAAATTATTACTGTTATTTTTGTTTATTATATGAGTGAAACTAATCCATACTGTCTTTTCATGATTTACAATCAAGCAATTATCATGGAACCACTTTTCTACTTCTTTTGTTGTTGCAGTAATTTTCTGCTGTAGGTCAACTTCATCCTGCCCTTTTATAAAAATATTAGTATCGTCTGCAAACAATACCTCATCAGCTGTTAATAAATGATTTGGTAAATCATTTATATATATAAGAAATAGTAAGGGTCTTAAGACTGAGCCTTGTGGTACTCCGTGGTCAACTTTCTGATACTCTGAAAAATATTCTTTACCATCATGAAATACTTTTACTCTCTGGTACCTGTTGGAGAGATATGATTTAAACCAATCATATGCTTTGCCACGAATACCATATCTGTACAATTTTATTAATAAGAGGTCATGTCTAATAAGATCAAAGGCCTTGGACAGGTCTAAGAATAACCCACTGTTTATTTCACCCTTATCCACTGCATTGAGAACAGTATTCAGAAAATTGTAAATGGCGGTTTCTGTGGACCTATTTTTCCTAAACCCATGTTGTGAATTGCTTAGAATTTTGTTTCTAGTGAGAAAATCAGTGAGCCTTTCATACATTACTCTTTCAATTATTTTTGAAAAGCCAGGCAGTATAGACACAGGTCTGTAGTTCTTTATGTTATATTTGTCATCCTTTTTGTAAAGTGGTGTTACTGTTGAATACTTTAGTTCTGTTGGGAATATTCCTGCACTAAAGGAATCATTAATAATATCTGTAAGGTGGGAAACAATGGATCCTGAGCTGTGTTTAATGATTTTATCTGGGATCCCATCAATATTGCAGGACATTTTATTTTTTAATTTAGAAATAGCATTTTCTACTTCAGTTATAGTAACTGGATATAGAAACATAGTTTTTTCATTCATGGGGACATTTATATTACCATTTCTACTGCACATCTCATTGGTGAAATTTTTTGCTATGTTTGTGTAGTGTTTACTGAAAATATCTGCAATCTTTTTTGGGTCCTGAATAATTTTTCCTTCACTTTTTATAACATATGAATTAGTTTTTGCTTTAAAATTGCCTGTGCTTTTATTTATAATTTTCCAAATGGATTTAATTTTATTTGAGCTCTTGGAAATATATGTATCATTTGTCTGCTTTTTTGCTGCTAATATTACTTTTTTGAAAATTTTTCTATAGCATTTTACATGTGACTTTAAATTTTTATTTTGTTTGGCTAATTTGTTTAAAATTCTAAGATTTTCTGCAGAATTTTTAATGCCCTGGGTTATCCACGTGATTGGATTGCTTGTAATTCTAACTCTTTTTAATGGGAATGCAACTTCAAAGCAATACTTATAATTAGACATAAAACAATTGAACTTATCATCTATACTATTATGCATTCCTTCCCCCCACTTCATATTTTGAAGCATGTAGTTGAAAGTCACAATATTATCATCATTAAAGGACCTCCTCTGCACATACTTTTCACCAGTCCTGCAAGATTTGGTGAATATGTTCTTTACAGATAATTTAATAGCCAGATGATCAGAGAAACCCATATCTATTGTTGTGATGTTATAGTTACATATTTCCTTGTTGATAAATATTTGGTCAATTGCAGACTCACTCCCGTTACCATACCTAGTGGCATCATACACAGTTTTATACATATTATAAGACATCAGCAAATTTATTAGCAGTTGCTTTCTAACACAATTACCATTAAAATCAACATTAAAGTCCCCAACTAATATTATATGGTTTGTTTGATTTTTTAGTTCACTTAGAAGATCTTCCATGTTTTCTAGGAACACTGTAAAGTTGCCAGATGGTGATCGATATATACACACAATAGTAATTTTACATTCAATAAGTACACATGCAGAGTATTCAAAATCTTTTTCAAGACATTTTGCACTTTTCAGTCTTATTTCCTTTGACTTCAAATTAGGTTTAACATATATACATGTCCCACCACACTTGTAGGTTTCTCTGCAGAAACTACTTACCAATTCAAAATTGGGAATGTGAGCTGAACTTGTTTGAAATTCTTGTAACCAGTGCTCACTTAGACACAAAACTGATACATCATTCAAACTGTTATTTAACAACACTTCATATTCACTTAGTTTATTACTTAGACCTTGCACATTTTGATAGAGAACTGTAACTAGTTCATTTGACCCTATTTTATACGTGCTCCTGTCACTATGTTGAATATTGCAGGTTGATACTATGGGTGTATTGTTTTGGACTGTGGCCACCAAAAATCCTCACCTCTTGGTGGTGGATGTCTCTTTCGGGCTGGTTGTTTTCTTCTAAAAACATCCATTTCACTTTCAGTAGCATTTACAGGATTTTTTGTAGACAGTTCTTTAGGGTTAGTATTTTGAGTAGTACATACCTGTTTGGATGTTGCTGTTGCTTCAACCACTGTTGTTGTAACAGATAACTCTGTAGTGTCCAGGACAGAATTCTTGTGTTCTACATACACACTTGGTATTTGAGATACTATTGGTAGATCTTTCACTTGAAATTGAGTGAGACTTGCATTTTCGTTTTTTGTTTTAATATAATGCAAAATCTGGTTAGCTAATTCTACTTTCCCTTTGTAGTTTCGGTGCATGCCATGTCTTGTAAATTCGTCTCTGGGACATTCCACTTTCAAATAATTGACATTTGTAAATGCTTTGCAAATTTTTTCATACTTCCGATTTGTAGCCTCAATTTCTTTGTTTACACATGAGGCTGGTATCAGGTCATGTCTGTGGGGAATGCTGACTACATACACATTTATATTGTTCATTTTTCTTAACGTTTCTGCTAAGGTTCTTGTTGCTGCTTTCGCTTCATTTTTGTAGACGTCATTATCGCCACCTATAATCACGCAGCTGTCTCCAGTGTTAAAGTCCCACATTTTATCAAAATCTTTCACTATTTCACTCAACGGAGCACCAGGTTTAACTATGCCACTAACATTGAAATTGTGATCCTTTTCAGCGATGATTCCAGCTAGGCCTTTCCCGTGGCTGGAAGTAAGTAAACAAATACCAGATTTCTTCCCGCAATGATCATCGATGCATTTTTGAATTTTGGGTGATTTCTTTTCCTCGCAAGGTTTTTCTATAACAACTTCAGTGTCATCTTCATTCACAAAAGTTGCGGATGAAAGCAAATTAAATCTGTTTCTTGTCTCTACTTTAAAGCACTTCTGAAGATTCTTGACACGCGTAAACTTTTTAGGCCTAATAAAATTATTTTCTTCAGCTCAACTCGCATTTTCGACTGTCTTTTTTTAGATTCTCCATTTGATGGATAAGCATGCTAGCTGCATAAATGTCCTTCTTAATTGCTTCAATAAGAACCTTTTAATGGAACTAAGTAGCTCCTCTGTCCGCGTACGTGGGTTGAACGACGGTATTTAAGGGCCAAACCGTCTAAAAAAACCTGTGGACTTTAATTAGTAATACAAATTAATAATATAGAGGAGTACTAGCTGGTACCCACGACTTCGTTCGTGAGTGTAAAGAATTCATATTGACAGCTATAGACATCTAACCACCATAGTGCACGATGGGAGACTCGATACTATTACCACACACAAATACCAGTCTTCTGCGCGATGTAGTTCCGGCAGCAAAGTAAATTTACGGATACACACAAGTCTTTGGATGAAATACGAAAATATTCATGATCGACCAATTTCAAACACCATATTTCACACACTCCCACAGTTACCAAATTTCGGCCAACGTTGTGACCGATGGGAGACTCTGTGTTACTACCACACACAAACGCCAGTGATCTGCGATTGATACTTTTCACTTATAAGTGATACACCGTGACACATGCGTCTTTGGCAGAAATATGAAATTGCCGCAGGTCGACCATTTTCATCCTCCATATCTTCCACACCCCCATAGCTACAGACATCTAACAACCATAGTGCACGACAACAGACACGATTCTACTACCACACATAAACACAAATGCTCTATGCTATGTAGTCGTGGCAGAAAAGTGAAATCTGCAGAGACACATGCCTTTCGTCGAAATACGAAAATATCCTTGGTCGGCCACTTTCAACCACCATATCTCCCACACAACCACAGTTTCTGAAATTCGGCCGCTGTTGTGATCGAAAGGTGACTCTGTGTTAATACCACACACAAACGCCAGAGATCTGTGATCGATAGTTTTCGCTGAAAAGTGATACACCATGACACTTTTGTCTTTGGCAGAAATATGAAATTGCCACAGGACGATCACTTGCAACCCCCATATCTCCCACACCCCCACAGCTACCGAAATCTAACAACCAAAGTCACTACATGAGATACGATTCTACTACCAAACACAAACACCAATGCTCTATGCTATGTAGTTGTGGCAGAAAAGTGACATATGCGGAGATAGTCGAAATACGAAAATATCCTTGGTTGGCCACTTACAACCACCATATCTACCACAGTACCACAGTTTCTGAAATTCGGCCGCTGTTGTGATCGAATGGTGACTCTGTGCTACTACTACACACAAACGCCAGTTATCTGTGATCTGTAGGTTTCGCTGAAAAGTGATACACCATGACACTTTTGTCTTTGACAGAAGTATGAAATTGCCACAGGTCGACCACTTTCAACCCCCATTTCTCCCCCACCCCCCATAGCTACCATAACTACCATAGTGCACTACATGAGATACGATTTTACTACCAAACACAAACACCAATGCTCTATGCTATGTAGTTGTGGCAGAAAAGTGACATATGCGGAGACAGTCGAAATACGAAAATATCCTTGGTCGGCCACTTACAACCACCATATCTACCACAGTTTCTGAAATTCGGCCGCTGTTGTGATCGAAAGGTGACTCTGTGCTACTACTATACACAAACGCCAGTTATCTGTGATCTGTAGTTTTCGCTGAAAAGTGTTACACCATGTCACTTTTGTCTTTGGCAGAAGTATGAAATTGCCACAGGTCGACCACTTTCAACCCCCATTTCTCCCACACCACCAAAGCTATCAACATCTAACAACCATAGTGCACTACATGAGATATGATTCTACTACCAAACACAAACACCAATGCTCTATGCTATGTAGTTGTGGCAGAAAGTGACATATGCGGAGACAGTCGAAATACGAAAATATCCTTGGTCGGCCACTTACAACCACCATATCTACCACAGTACCACAGTTTCTGAAATTCGGCCGCTGTTGTGATCGAAAGGTGACTCTGTGCTACTACTACACACAAACGCCAGTTATCTGTGATCAATAGTTTTCGCTGAAAAGTGATACACCATGACATTTTTGTCTTTGGCAGAAGTATGAAATTGCCACAGGTCGACCACTTTCAACCCCCATATCTCCCACACCCCCATAGCTACCGACATCTAACAACCATAGTGCACGACAGGAAAGACGATTCTACTACCACACACAAACACCAAAGGTCTATGTTATGTAGTTGTGGCAGGAAAGAGAAGTATACAGAGATACGAATTTTTGGTCGAAATATGAAAACGCCCTGCACTGACCAACTTTAATCATTATATCTCCCACATCCCCACAGCTATCGGCATTTCGGCCAACGTTGTGCACGACAGGAAACTCCATGCTACTTCCACCCTCAAACATCAGTGATCTGTGCTTGGTAGGGGTGGCTGAAAAAGTAAAATATAGGAAAAAAACACGTCTATTTTTATATATATATATATATAAGATTACAAGCTACATGGTTTACCCAAATTACTCCAGGAGAATGCCGGAATGATTCCTTCAAAAGAACATGGATGAATTACTTCCCATTCATTATCTCCTGTCCCATCCCGCATCTAATGACCTCGATGTCAAAGAGGCGTAAAGCCGCAAGTAAAAAAATAAATAAATAAAAATTGTGGTCAAGGAAAACGCGTGTATAACTAATGGAAAACTTTAAATGAAACTACGTTCCAGGTACGAAATTAAAGGGTAGATCGTATACTGACAATTCCAGTATTGCCAGAGCAGATGCAGAATATGCAAAATATTGGCGAAAATTAGAGACTGTATATTTGGCTGTTTAAATTTACTAAAATACATCGTATATCCTTAAAGTACACTTTTGACACGAATAAAACATGGTTCCACTTGGAAATTACAACGTCGTGATTTTACTGACCATGTCTAAAGGCTCGTTCGCACTGGGCGAGTAATTTAGTCGAGTGGCGAGTGAAAACGTGTGTGAACAATGAAATTTAGTCGAGTAGTTTAGTCGAGTGGTTTAGTCGAGTCGATCCATTTCGTTCTATTAAACCGGGCGAGTAGCACCCCCCACCACGCGCCACTCCCCCCACCACGCGCCACTAGACACTCGCTCAGCGGCTAACAAGTCTGAACTAATAGTTTTAGTAGATTTTTACTTTATCCATGATATATGGACTTTGTGAAAGTCTAACTGTTTTGAAATAATAAGGTATGCAAATAATTTTCTGCGACACAGTTACTTTAATAAATTATTATTTATTTTATTGATATGCGTGACGCGTTTCGAGAACTTATTCGTATTTTCGAACGCTATTTTATTACATTTTTGGTGTGACGAGTGCTCGTGTCATCTTCTGTTTGATGTTGTCCGGTTTTACTTTGTATTTCCTGAAATGGATATTTTGGATTGTGTACTAAACAGTTTTTACAATTAATAGAGAGTGGAATAATATTTTTTTTAAAAAAATTAATAAAATAGCGTTCGAAAATGAGAATAATTTCTCGAAACGCGTCACGCATATCAATAAAATAAATAAAATAATAATTTATTAAAGTAACTGTGTCGCAGAAAATACCTTATTAGTTTTAGTAGAGTTCGTTAGCTGCCGCAAAAATGTCGTTTCACTGGAACGAAGAAACAATTTCAAAATTTGTTTCTAAATATGTAGGACATGAATGCTTGTAGAATATTAAGTCCCTAACTATAAAAACAAATATTCTCAAACTATTCGTAGGGATCTCCTAATGCTAATTCCTTCAGAAGACAATTTCAGCTCCTAGTTCATTAACCCATTTTCGTACCCATTGCTTTTTATTTCTTCATCCATCTCTTATAAAAGAGCGCTGTATCAGCTCATTCATTTGATTGCGATGCAGCCTGCTGGCAAAATACCACGCTACTTGTGTACTGTACTCGACCGCAGTGCGAACGATTTTTGGTCAGTGGCGAGTAATTTAGCTACTAAACTACTCGCCACTCGACTAAATTACTAGCCCAGTGCGAACGAGCCATAAGTTGCGTATGCACGGCGCTAGTGCAGAATAAGTGCGAAAATTAGATTGGGTATATATGGCTTTTTAAATTTACTGAAATACATCGTATATCATTAAAGTACACTTGTGATACGAATAAAACATGGTTCCACTAGGAAATTTAAAAGGTGGTGATTTTATTGACCGTGTATGATTTTCGTCTTGAAACTGTATTTCAAATGCGCGGGCTCCTACAACTTTCTTTTCCTGTCTTAAGGTAGCGGGTAGGAACCATGGAGGAAGGAACTATACCCTGTGAAATCACAGCCTTCTAATCACATCTATTCTGCATGTATACCGGCATCTGAGTTTTGAGAGCTTGGTGAAAATATCAATGACCAGATCAAAAAAGTTTCTGCCTGTTCCCAGTTGAGAGAAAAAAAAAAAAAAAAAAAAAAAAAAAAATCCAGTAAAATTTTCACTTGCAAAGAAGGCTTTCAAGGGAATAAATATTTTCGACAACTCTGTACGGTGAACTAACATCTATTTTGAATGAGCCGTTGATATCAATTGTTCCACGTTGATATTATCGTTTTTTAACTCTTCAGAGCAGCCACTATGAAGAGAACTAGTGCCGTGATCCCAAATAAAATTTTATTACAACATTTTCGTATAACTTCTGCGTCTGATTCCGCTTCCATAATGTAACTTCATTTTCATCTCCTGTGCATACCCGTGTTTATTCATTACTTACATACTTGTGTATATAGTGAAGTACAAAAATTAGAATTCACTTAATCCCACGATTTCGACTGTGAGCTGACTGATGAACAAGGCCATCTTTTAAAGTTACGGTGGACATACGTTTAAGGACGATGCAAATTTATTCTCCACGTTTTGCTGTCTTCTAGCATTATCTACACACAGCTGACTACATATTTACTCATTTGATCTTTTTTTTTGTCGAAAATACACACAGATTCAGCCGAAGTGTCTTCCAAATACACTAAAGCGGCTTTCACCCATGACGTAGCTTTCTTGCTTTCACACACAACGATTGTTTGCCGTCGATCTAGCTCAGTAGGCAATAGCAGGGTGGCGATGTCTATTGAAACATCAAAGGAATTTTGCGCTTCGCTCAAGGCGTTGTTGTAGGTACAAAACCTATTTTACACAGATTTTGAATGATAAATCTAATATGCTTAGCTGGTCTGCTCTCTCTCTCTTTCTTTCCCTCATTTCTTTCCTCTAACTACGCTCAGTCGCTCTCAAAATCCAGGTGGGTAAAATACCTACCCAGAATTTCCCAGGTGGGTACTGCTAATCAGGCCCGCCGCTAGCTGTTAGAGCGCCCGCGTGCAATCCCGATTATGCCGCCCCCTCCCTAACTACAGCCTGTGATGCATCTAGGAAATTTCCGAACCGGGTCAAAAAACTGTGAGTTTGCCGCCCCTTCGAACATTATTTGCCGCCCCCATTTTTGCCATCCCGAGTGTCGCCGACCACCCGAAGCAGCTGTTGAAATAAAAAAAAAAAAGTCGCCTGCTACATAATGCGCTGCAAATTTCGTAGCGGCGACAATGCAGTGGCAACTATCGCGCGGGGTGGCGACTGTCGATCACTCGTTTTGCCACCCCCCTAGATGTGCCGCCCGCGTGCGGTGCACGCCTTGCACGCCCGCTTACGGCGGGCCTGCTGCTAATCACCGTACCCACATTATCCGCCGGCCCTGACTGTCACAGAATAATATGTACACTAGTTATATCAACCACATTTACAGAATATACCGTGAATTATTTTGTAGATAGCTTTGAAAGAAATTCTTTTATGGAGTATACGTGTGTGCTGATGAACTGCCCTTAGGAAATTCTGCCGGAAGCGTCCTCTTCTCTCCTTCTGGCAGCTGCGATAGAACTTTGCCGTTGTGCTATTTGAGGCTAAGTTTTAACACCACTGTGGATTGCGGCCACAGACAGAAAGTTAGAAATAGATTCAAGTACAAACTTCATGAAAGAAGCCGAGACTTGCAATGGAACCAATTTATTGGCCTCGAAGACTGAGTAATACAGTTGATAACATGCCGCAAAGTGGATTCCAACTGTCGCCGAATTATCTAAGCCCCAATACGGTAGTTAGTGGCTCTATGAGTGCAAACTGGAATAGTCAGTTGTAGGCAGATGGTCGCCCCGGTTGGGAGGTGAACGGGAAGGTGGCAGGCTCCTGACAGGTGGCTTCTCTAACTGTACCGACTGTACTCTGTGACTGCCCGACGGTAAAAACTCCTACTTCATAGCTTGTATTTCTCAGTCCACCTCGGTCGGAGGTGTCAACAATAAAGCGCTTACTACCAGCTGAACAAATTCCTACACGTGCTGCGCTAAGCGGGCCAGCGATCGGCGATTGCTAATAACTCGACTACCGAATATTTCTGTAATTTCTCAAATAATAATGGTCTTAAAAGTGATCTCTCACAGCATATTCCTTTTAGAACAAATAACAAAGACGTGAAATCCTTAAGAAGATCATGTTTACTTCTAATGTCATTAGAGTGATTTTATTTTTTAAATTTATTTTAAATAGAGTACAATTGTGACTACAAATGACACATTTTATTATATGTTCCATGATGAAGCATATACAGGTGTATATATATATATATATATATATTAAGAAGTCATTATAAGAATATTGAGCTTTCTAAACTATTAACTGCAAGAAGCTCTTAGTTTTACCTTACACAGCATCCAAATAACCCTTATTTTGGTATAAAAATATCTGTACTTTGTGAAAAGTTTCGTACAAAAATTAAGCCGTGTGGCATAAATGAATGAATATAACAGAAGTATAGTTGTTTCATTAATATTCCTGATCAGGTGTTGGAGAAAATGTAATTGAGTTTTCCTGTTTGAATTCCACGGAATTTTATACTCTTTGTTTCCAAGACAATGTTATGTTTATAATTTATATATAGATCTTGCGCTCATAATTTTTTGATTTAAACCTAATGTAATGTATTTTAGCAAAATTTAATTTCAATGAATTTGCCTCAAACCAGTTTTCTCCATCACTGAGTACTTCATTTAGATTTAATAATACTGTTTGGTGACGCAAAAAAAAGCTCTAAGTTTTTTTGCATAAGTTTCGAGGAAGATCACTGAAGTATAATAAAAACAAAAAGTGGTTCTGGAGCCTTGTGGACACCATGTTGCTTTTGCTCTAAGTATCATGAAGCATCTTCACTGATTTTAGAATAAAAATGGGGGACTATTTGCATTCAGTTTCAATATGTGAATTAGAATATTTAATTGTGGTTTCATGAATATTATAGCACCCCAATTTCTTAGAAATTAATTTTGTAGTTAACACAGTCAAATGCTTTTACAAGATAAAAAAAAAAAAAAAAAACCTGCAGGGGAAATTTTGTTATTCGGTTCATCAAATGTGTTATGTATAAAGAATGTATAACTGTGACTTTCTGAAATCCAAAATATGAATTAATATGAATATTATAGTGTCAATGTTTTGTACTTACACAAGACTTCTTCAAAAATATTTGTGAATTCTAGAAGTAAAGAAATGGGTAGTAGTTAATATAAATATGTTACTATTCCTTTTTCTAATAATGGTTTCGCAACTACATATTTATATCTGTTTGGAAACATACCTTTCCTTAAGGATTCATTAACAAATGTGTGCACGTTTGTGACATAGTATTTCAATATATTTTTGTTGTTGTTGTAATTGACATGAAATGCTGGCATAAATATAAGAATATTCATAAGTATCTATTTCTTATACAATTACTGGTGATAGTAAGATCTACACAAATCTATTTAGGAAAGCAATTTAAAGAAAACTTAGAGCACTAGATGGAGGATCCTAATTTCTCTTCAACGAAATTAAAATATTTGTTAAATATTTTACAAAGTTTCAATTCTTCAATATAAAAAAAAATCTATTTTGTTTTATGTCTTTCATGTGATTGACTGATTTTCCTTTTATATATTTTGTTTTATACCATATACTTTTAATTTTATTATTGGAATTCTGTATTTTATCTTTTATATGATACACAAATGTTCTTGGCATTTCTGTTTACATTTCTTGATATTTTAGAACAAAGTTTATAGTGAATATTTAATGTATAATTATATGATTATCTTTCTTTAATATAAAGTTCCCTTTCTGTTTTTCTGAAAACTCCAATACCCTATGTATTCCACCCCATTCTCTGTTCCCATTTGCATGTGAGACAACTTTACTTATTCTAAAACATCCTTCAAAAAATGTCAGAAATATATTTTGAAAGAAATCAAAATTTTTAGTAACGCCTATAATGTATTTACTTCTCAGCAGTTTTCGCTATTGAGCAACCTGTGAAATATTTGATACTATTTTAAATTCATATTTCTTTTACACAACGGGATTTTTTTTATTTGCAGTACATGATACATAATTTCTGGGCATCATGATCAAAGTACTGGCAGTATGCTGTAATTACTGAGAAATTTTCACAAAAAGTATTAATTGCCACATTTTTGTATTCTTGTAGTGAAATTTACAATTGCAGTTAAGTTTGTTGTTAATTATTTTTAAAAGTGAAGTTTTGTTGCTCACATTACTGTATTCTTCTGTTAACGCCTTGCCCGTCGGCGTTACCACGGGTGATGTTTACCCCTTCATGGGAAGATCTGGGAAAATGAACTGGTGTGGATTTCTGTTTGACCAGTGTCACAGTTTTTGTAAGTGTGTGTGGCTGTGGTAATGTGATTGTTCAGTGCTGATTGTATCGAGGATGAAAGATGAAAGAAGGGAGAGGTTGAAACCCAATGCCACCCAATTTAGTCTAACTCTTCCGAAAGACAACGATTTGACCAAGCTTAACGTCCTATCTGGCGAATCATCAACAGTATGGTATGCTGTCACTCATTATGCGATTGAGCAGTCTGGTGGCTTAGTTGTTATGGCGTCTAACTGGAGATCGAAAGTCCCACTGCTCGAATCCGGGTGTGTAACGTGAAGTACGCCAGAACGCTTCCATTGTTCGGATTCTGTGTTTAGCTGTAAGTTCCATATACCTGGTGGGATTACTGGGTTAGGTTACCCACGACAAGTTGGCGCACTGCGCAGCGAATCGATAACCCTTCCACCATCAGGATTCAAACCAACTAACCCCACGTCAGCGCTGGACACCACCACGTTGCCGCAACCGAGCCAAAGTGGATGGTTCATATTACTTTAAACAGCTATATTATAATTCATTTTAGTAGTGAGTTTATTTATATGTATAAATATCTACAATTTGTAATTATATCTCATGAGAGTGTTATGTTTACATTTTCAACACTAGGCCTAATTTCGCTTTTTGCAACACGCACATTAGTCTCATTAAATTTCGGTCTAGTTCTCTTATCATACGTGCTGTCTGCAGTCGGCTATGGAAGTTTTTATCTGAATGCCAGAGTTGTTAAGATTTGGCTTATTGCACAGTTAATACATACATTACGCAATGTTAGTTTAAAAACATCTTTTTCTCCATTTCTGTGCTTAAAGTTATTAATTGTTGTTGTGTAACCACTTGTGACCATGGGCTGGAATTATGGTAACTACTGTAGAATAGCAAGGATTTTTTCCGAAGTGTGGTAGGAGTGCAGTGGCGTGAGGAATGGGATAGTTGCGCGGGCTTTGTGGTTTTACAGCAACTGTCTTAAAGGTAATATTAGAAGAAGGGGTAGAAATTTGTACACTTCAGGAAGACGTTATGGAAGAGTTGGATAGGTTGCAGAGGGACCGAAAACAGAGATATATGGGAACTGTTGACAAGGAAAAGGGTATATAGAATGAGGCGAACGTCTGACTCCTTTATTATTAAGGTGGGGTGATAAATAAATTTTACCAGCTGATATTTTTACAATGGGATGAGACTATTGTAGATGCAGGAAACAAGAATCAGACTTATAGGAGATATTTTTACGTAAATCTGGTACGCAAGGAATAAGAATACAAAACCTTGATGTTTGGCACTAATTATGGAAAAATGTTGCCACACGGGGTGAAGGAATTATATGAAACGAGTTCCAGGTCATGAGTATGTTTAAATTAAATGCTTCTCTTTCTGAGGCCGTAGAAGTCATAGACTCCTTTTGCAAAGTGTTTACCAAATACCGAAATTGAGAATGCCAGTTAGCAGTAAAGACAGGGGTAGCAGATATATTGTTAGAGGGTACCTGGGGAAGATAGCAAAACCAGCTTGCTGAACTCATTCTTGAGACAGCATTGTGGTAGATCTGCTACTATTTTTTTCGCTCTGCGACCACCAAGAGGAGAATTCTCTTATATACACGATAACCATTTAAAAACCCATTAGGCCTTCAATTCCACAATTCCTACCAGGTCAGTTTTAGCTTTTACGACTAATGCCAGAACCTAACATTTCCCCTTAACTTCCCATGAAGCTATAAGATCCCCAAATGGCTATCGGCGTCCACGCAGGTTCCTTCCGACCTGTGTTTATTGTAGCGCCGCGATGTCGTGTCCGCCGAGGCTGATGTCAACATCGTTGCGCATGGCTGCCATCTTCTGCCGTGACAGCCAATCGAGCCCCGGTCATCGTCACCTCGTCCATTTTGCACCTTGCAGCTTAGGAAGCCATTTCGACCTCGTTCCGCCGGTAGCTCCAGAGATTTGTTCCTTTCCCCACTACATCTTCCCAGGAAGGTATAACGACTATCCAATCACCTGGCTCCCTGATGCGTTCATCCTGGCCTGATTACGTCGCTGCCTGCGTGAAACTGCTGAGTATCCTGGCCTACTAGGCCGTCATTACCTCGCGAGATTACACATTCTGTTTCAACTGTTTACAAACCCTATCGCAACTGACCTAGCTTTCTATAATACACCGTAAAAGTTGCTATAACCCCCTGGAAATCCCTAAAACCTTGATTCACTACACCATGATTGCCCACATTTCATCTCTGTTGTGAGATGCGTGAACCTACAGTTAAAAAAGCTTCTTGTCTCTGACTTTTCTTCTTATGGCTTTACGCCTCGTCGACGTAGAGGTCATTACAGGCAGGAAAGTACAGGGGGCAAGGAACTGGAAGGAATTCAACCATGGTCTTTTAAAGGAACCATCTCGGCATTCTCCTGGCGTGAATTCGGGAAAACATGGAAAACCAAAATCTGGATGGTTGGACAGGAATTCAAATATTTTTAGAAATATTATTGAGTCTCTAATACATACCGCGTTAGCTGATCCACAATCCGGAGGTCGATAAAATGATTCTATTACGAATCTTAGATTTATGAAAATGTTTTTCCTTCACCCACATTAACTCGCAAGAATTTCATGTCAGTTGAGACACCGTAATTAACGTTTTTATTAACTGTCACAAACATACCTCTACCCATTGAGATAGTTCCGTATTTCCAAAAATCATTGAAATGAGGAGCGAATACTTCGTTGGATTCAACCTTTTGCGTCAACCAGCTTTCGGTCCCTAGTATTATGTGTACGTACATCGTTAGTCGCAACTGCAACGTGGAAAGCGGCTACTTTCCTCTAATACTTCTAAAATTTAAGACCTTTATCCGCGTTCAGTATCACTATTTTTGGATTCTAAATTCGCATTTGTCTAAGTCGCATTCCGAAGGGAAACGTCGGAAGTATTCACAACTGCATTATTTGATTTATTGGTCCCATCATTTCCAGGACCATGATCTTGCTTATCGTTACATCTCTTTAGAACTGAAAGATCTTCGGGCAAAATGGTGTTCCTAACCATATGGTTTGAGTCATTTAGGATGCCCCTTAGTAAGCCAAGCTTGCGCTACACGCGTGCCACACTGGTGCAGAGCGATGTGTAGTGCATTAGGGGTTTCTTAGGTTGAAACAGGAAGTCCCATTTAAAGAAATACGGCCACCGGCAACACAATTACCATAGCGTGTAAATCGTAAGTCGAAGGTATCTCCCTTTAAAGTTATAATTGATGATTGAAGTGTTAGTAATAAACAGGCGGAACTAGAAAGCGTTAATACCAATACAAAAACGCGTATATCGTAATCTGTACAGAAAATTGGTTTAAATAGAATATAAATTCCATATAAGTTTTTAACAATAGCATGAGAGTTTTTTAAAAGAATAGTGCTCTATTTGTAGCTGTAAACATAAACCTGCTATGCAGGGAAATAGGGGTCGATTCGGTTTGTGAAATCATTTGTATTAAAAGTAGCCAAAATGAAAATTTTGATAAGCTCCCACCTTTTACCAGATGGCAATATAAATGTTGTCGAGGAGTTGCGAATCAATATAAATCCTAAGTTTGACGATTTTTGGATCGTGCAATAATATTTGGAAGTGACTTCAACCTGATTTACATTGATTACAGTAATTACGTAAAAAAACTGGTAGCAGGTATAAAATAGTTTGCGAAATAGTTCTCGATATGTTGTCGAATTACCATCTTGAACAGCTGATCACTGAAGAAATACTGAGTTTTATAGGTAACCAAAAGTTTTTAAATCATATTGTTACAAACAGGCCATACCTATTCGAAGATATGTCAACGACAACAGGAATAAACGACCACAAAGCTGTAATTGCAATTGTAAACTCAATAGCAGAGCGTGAAAAAAAGTATTGTTTACAGATTTGAAAAAGCTACGAAGAATGTTCCTAAAGAGGAGTGACCATTGAAGAGATGTGGTAACGTTTCATATGCATAATTATGGGAGTTGTTGATAGACAAATTCCGAAATGGGCAATCATAGTTGGGGAAGGCAATAAAAGAAGAGAAAGATCCACTGTGGAACACGCGTGATATGAAAAGTTTGTTCAGAAAGCAGAGGATACACGCACGTTCGAGAACAAGGAATCTTAGGGATCTGAACTAAGATAAGGGTAAATGTGAGAAATATGATTTGTGAGGTATTTAACGATTCGCTTTCCAAAAGGCTTCGAAAAATCTCAAGGAAAATTAGGTCGTACAAAAAAACAGTTTTAATTCTAACAGTATGCTATAATTGATACAAAACAGATGTTAGATTAGTGAAACTTCTTAATAACACCAAATTTAAAAATTCATTCACCAAACAAAATTCAGACAGTAAGCCGGTTTATCCACGTCGTGTAGAGATGGACATGGATTCGCTAGAAATAGACTCTGCAGGTATAATAAAGCAATTGAAGATTCTTAAATGGGTGGAAAAACCGAGACCGAATGGTATACCAGTAAGATTATTTTTTTAGAACATGTCTCAGAAATTGTACCGTTTCTGACTGATATATTCCATATATCGTTAGACGGGAAAAAAAGGTACTTTCTGAGAGGAAAATCGCCCAGGTTACTGCTATCTTTAAGAAACGAGGTCGAAGAGTCTTCGTCAAAACTGATCTCTCCGATATATTTCTGCAGTAGGGTTTGGAAGCATATATTAAGCGCGAACATTTTAAAATTCTTAGATGGCATCAAATTAATTGCACCATACCAACACGGATTTCTGAATAACAGATCATGTGAAAAACAACTCGCTTCTATTTATTTATGACGTGATGAAGCTTAGAGATCAAGGATCGCAAGCTGATGTTCGTTTTTGGATTTCCAGAGAGCCTTCGATACTGTTCCACACATCTACTTCTTAATGAAGATACGAATATATGGAATATCGTAACAGATTTTTGTATGGAGACGAGATTTCTCCACTGAGGGACTCAATATGTTGTCGTAGAGGAACAAGCGTCTTCTTCTCTAGAAGTTGAATCAGGGTCCTCCATGGGAAGCGCAATGGAAACCTTCCAGTCCTATTTATAAAAGACCTTAAAGAGAATATTAATAGCCATTCAAGATTGTTTTCTGGTGATGCAATTGCCTGTACACAAGTGAAGGGTTCTGCTGATATTTTTAGAGATTCAATAGCTATCTTCTTGACAAGATGTGCGATAAATTAGATTTCAACAAGTGCAAGATAATGCACGTAAAGAAGAAAAATACCACACTTGCCTGTGAGTATAAAGTAAGCCGTTTTGTTCTTGAGTATAAATAACCATTCATGTACGAGGGTTGATCCGAAACTAATGCCTCCTATTTTTTGGATGATTAGTGTCAGAGGTGGGTGTTGGCGGCGTTGCACTATCGTTTGAACCTTCCCGCTAATAATATGATAGTTTCGTTTTCTTCCAGCAGAAAGCAGCAGCGACACAGTCGACTAATTGCCGTCTTACATAGAGGTGCGTACGAAGCAGAGATTTGTTATTGAATTCTTCAATGCCGAACAAATTCAACCCACAGACATCCAGCGACGCTTGTTAAAGGTATACGGAAATCGTACGGTGGATGTGAGTACGTTGAGGAGTTGGGTAGTGCGGTTAGAAAGTGGTGAAACAATTCACGACAAATCACGTCCCCGGCGTCCCTGCTCAGCTGCCACTCCTCACAATGAACGGCGCCTCGATGAACTCATTCAGGCGGATCAGAGGATTACGACTAGGGTTGTAATGGATGCCATCTTTGCGGATGTTCAGTGCTTGACATCCGCGGATGCGGATGTTTTGCGGAAACGGATGTGAAATAAAAAAAATATAATTATTTAGCTTTTAATATTTTATCAAAAATAAATTGAAAATCAAAATAAATATATATTTTATGCCAAATTCTATCTTTTTTCATAAGCAAATTCTATTTCCATATGGTACTGCCATACTGATTTATTTTTACCTCGTCTTTCAACAACAATAAATGTGGAATGATTTCAAAAGTGAATTAAATTATTTACATAATTACGCACGCGTTTAGAAACAGTCTTTGTCACATGAACTTTGCGGAGTTCGTGGCTAGAATAATTCAAGCGTAGAGTACAACGCCACGCCACCGGACATCTCCGCGCTCGCATTTTGTTTTTTGTCTTAATACTTTACACCTAGTCGACGTCGAGGTCATTAAAGGCGTGAAAGGATCGGGGCTATGAACGGGAAGAAATTTGACCATGGTCTTTTAAAGGATTCATTCGCCTGAAGTGATTTGGGGAAGTCATGGAAAACCCAAATCTGGATGCCAGGACGGGGATTCGAACCGGCGTCCTCCCGAATGCAAGGCCAGGCGGTGTATAGATTGTAAGGATTTTCAGTAGAATTAATGGATGTCAGTGAAGGTAATTAATCCCAGGCCTCGCACAGAGACGTAACCCGATTCTTGATACTCAGCTTAGTCGAGAGGCTAGCAAGAGCGTCCCGTGAGAAAGGGCACCTTAACCTTGGCATGGTAAGGCCTTTTCAGCCAACCAGATGACGCGCGCTATGCCCCTCCACCTCACTGAGCTGCGCGGAGCGCAGTTAGAGTTCAGACTTCGAGAGGTGTGTTTTGTGAGCCATGCAGCATGTAAGATCACCAGAGTGAGCGTAATTGGCTTTATGGCAAGGTAATGTGTTCCAACTCTCTCTCTCTGCTGGCATGGAAGGTTACTTTGACTGATGGTTTGCACTGAGATAGGTAACTAGTAGATACCAGTTATTTTCAAGAAGTATTTCATGTATGTTCTCATGTACTCTTTATTCTTCATTTATTAAAGTCAGTCATCCTTCTAATTGCGCTTATTTATCGCATTCACCAATTTCCTACATACCATATGTTAGTAGGCAAGTGATCGCTTCGGTCATAGAATCACATATCTTTGGTAAAACTAACCAGGGAGTGGTTGATCGAAGACGAACTCGCAAGTTCTTGTGGCACTCTACCTTTGGGTCGCTACAGAAATAAAATAAAAATGGTGTCAGATTTTGGGGTAGATTACGTGATATCGGTGATTGTTGATTGCAGAAAATTTTTGGAAAGTTATTTTCCTGTTAGTACGGCATAGAGACGGATCTTCTCTATCGCTGTAACAAATTTTCTTAGGCGTAGAAGCCGCAGAGAGTGGAACGCAAAGCCGGAAACGGAACGAGAAGTCAGTGAAGCAAAGTAATTTTGCGAGCTTGGAGAGTGCACCTTGGAGCTGAAACGGGAGACGTGCAAGACGCGACCGATAAGCAGTTGGAAGTTCGGAGGCCAGCGGACAGAGGGCGCCAGCGGCGGACTACCCAGCAGGCATCACCATTGCGGAGACGGGTGGACGGCGGCGACCAATCAGAGAGCGTCTTCACCACAACAAACCGGACAGCGCCATATTCGAGTTGAAGCAGCTATAGCAGACGACAACGCATCAAAAGTGAGTAAGCGCTACGCAGTGATTCAAAATGAATGCAGCACCGAGTGAAGTGAATAGTGAAGAGGGTAGTGTGGGAAAGTTACCAGTTTCAGAAGCATTAAAGTTAATCGCGAATACATTTAGTGGCGAAAAAGACGAATTACAACCATTCATTGAAAATGTTTCTACTGCATTTAAATTAGTCGCTAAGAAAGATCATGATGTTCTTCTTCATTTTGTCAAATCCAAAATCCTTGGGAACGCGAGAAGCAAATTACTTGTAAGACAATTTACAAAAACATGGGAATCTGTAAAGGATAATTTGATTGAAAATTATGGGGAGAGACGTTCCTTGGATCATTACGCTTGTAATCTTTTTGCAGCACGTCAGGGAAAAACAGAACCAATTGTTGAATGGGCCGCTAGAATCGACAAGCTCTCACATGATTTTAGAAATGCTGTAGCTAAAGAAATTCCTGAGGAGGACGTACAAAGGGAGTTTAACTTTAGTTGACAGACTATCTCGCATCACATTTATCAATGGCTTAAGTAATGACAGAATTCAGACAATTGTTCGGGCACGGGGTTCCACTATCACGTTGCCTGTCGCCATAGAGATAGCAAGCGTTGAAGAAAGCGCGTTAATGTCACAAAAAGAGAAGGCATTCGTTGGGCGTTCAGACACACGCACCACACAGGGTAATGTCACTAAAAGGTGTTATTTGTGCAATAAGTTAGGCCATATCAGTAAGGATTGTAGAAGCCAACCCATCTGTCAAATATGTCGAGAGAAAGGGCACACTGCAACAGCTTGTAAAACACGCACACAGTACAGACGAATAAGTTCTGTCACATGCAAATTCTGTCACCGAAAAGGTCATGTTATTGCCGACTGCAGAGTAAAGAGTGCAGTTTGTTACAAATGTCATCAAACGGGGCACTATGCGTCAAATTGCCGCAACAATGACACTACACAAAAAGCGAACAAGGTTCCGGGAAACGAGCGAAGGGTGTGAGAGATAACAGCCACTCTTACACTCGTCAGTATGGCCAAGTACACACGGTAGGCTGTGAGCATGAAAATGATTTTATCAAAATTAATTGTGAACAAGTGAACAATGGGGAGATACTCTGTCTTCTTGACACAGGCGCGCAGATCTCACTTATACACAAAAATGCATTAGCAAGAAATGTTTCAATTGACACAAGGAAAACATTAAGTATAAAGGGAATTATGTCACATACAGTTAGAACTAAAGGAACGGTAATGTTACACTTAAATTTGAGTAAGCATGTGTTCATTAAACATAGATTTCATGTTGTGGAAGAATCTGTAGATCTGGTGAAGGAAGGATTAATTGGGAGAGATCTTTTAATCAAACAGGGAGCAATAATTAATTATGAAAATATGTCTGTATGTATCAGTGGTCATTCTAGTCCCATATTGACAGCTCCAGAGAAAAGCAGTAAACACAGTAAACATGCTAGAAGGGTTTCGAAAGGGTCGGAAAATTCGCAAGGCAAATTTTCTACAATACAGAGTAACGTAAACACTGAGGTCCCACATAAAAACACTCGTAGAAGACGAAGGAACAAAGTCAACAGAAAGAATAATTATCGTGGTAGAAACGAGAATGACAAACAAAACAGTGAGGAAGCCACTACACAGCCTGTACAGAGTAAACAACAGAAACACACTCAAACACAAGAACATCAAGTAGAAGTATCTGATCGGAGAGATGCTAGCGATGTCAGTCAAAATAGGGACAATACGAGACAGCTGAGCAACAGTTCTAGAAATGCAAAAGAAAGTGTAAGTCTTCCAGACGACTATACAGTGAAATTAGGGCCGAGAGAAGAACGTATTTTGCGAGTTCAGGTTCAATGTAAAAATAGTGCTGAAGCTCTTATAGCAAAACAAGAAATAATTCCTGAATCGTTGGTTAAAGTTGAAAATGGCACTTGTATTTTGTCTATGCTAAACACCAGAGAAGATAATGTTGAGTTCTACTGCGGTGCGATATCAGCTGAGCCGTACTGCGCGGAGCGCGATACGACGTCACAGTCACGTGATAACACAGCTGACAGCCAGGCAGCCATTCGAGTTTGCGGAAGTAAACAACCAACCGGTAATAGATCACCCGACCAAGGGAAAACGCGTACCAGTTTATTAAAAGACCATTTAAGAGTAGATCATTTAAATGACGAAGAAAGGCGATCCATTTTTGAAATTTGTCTATTGTATAATGATATATTTCATCTTCCCGGCGATAAACTGACGCACACTAACACAATTACACATGAAATTAAATTGAAGCCAGAAGCTCAGGGTACAGTTATCAACCAAAGATCCTACCGAATCCCAGACACTATGAAGCCTGTTTTGAAGAAGGAAATTGATCAAATGCTTGAAGACGAAATTATTGTTCCATCTACTAGTGCTTGGAACTTTCCATTGATTATTTTACCTAAGAAGCCAGATGCCAGTGGTAAGCAACGTTATAGAGTCGTGGTAGATTTTCGCAAATTAAATGATATCACTGTAGGTACAGTTTTTCCATTACCACTAATTTCAGAAATTCTTGACTCACTGGGGAAGGCAAAGTACTTTTCAACTTTAGATTTAGCACAGGGTTATCACCAAATATTGATTAAGGAATCTGATCAACCTATGACCGCATTCAGTACGGGTCAAGGTCACTTACATGTTTCGGAGAATGGCTCAGGTTTGACCTCGGCGCCGGCTAGTTTTCAGAAAATGATGTCTATTGTTCTTACTGGACTGCAGGGAGACCGTTGTTTTGTGTATCTCGACGATCTAATTTGTTTCGGTCCAAATTTGGAATCCCACAATGAGAGATTAAGAAATATTTTTGATAGATTAAGAACTCACAACCTTCGCCTTCAGCCAAACAAATGTGAATTCTTACGAAAGGAGGTAACTTACTTGGGACACAAGCTGACAGAAAATGGTGTTTCCCCAGACCCACAAAAAATTGGAAAGGTTCAGAATTACCCAACTCCTCAAACTACAAAAGAATTAAAAACATTTCTTGGGTTCGTTAGTTATTACCGTCGTTTCATAGAGAATTTCAGCAAGATAGCCAAACCATTGTATGAGTTGTTGAAGAAAAATGTACCGTACGAGTGGAGTCAGAAAACTGATAACGCTTTTCAAACTCTCAAGGACAAATTGACTTCAGCGCCAGTTCTAGCGTACCCCGATCCAGATCTTCCTTATATCATTAGCACAGACGCTAGTTCGTACGCGATCGGAGCTGTGCTTTCTCAAGGTCAATTAGGGTCAGATAGACCTATAGCGTATATTTCTAGAACATTGAATAAAGCAGAAACCGGATATTCGACCTCGGAAAAAGAAGCTCTTTCGCTGACATGGTCCGTAAAACAATTCAGGCCATATGTCTTTGGCAGACACTTTACCGTATATACTGACCACCGCCCATTAATATGGATCTTTAGTGTCAAAGACCCATCGTCCAGATTGCTCAGATTTAGATTGAAACTCGAGGAATATGATTACACTATTGTTTACCGAAAGGGGAAGTCCAACACAGTTGCAGACGCACTTAGTAGGATTAGAGAAGTGAGGGAAGTGCAGGAAACATCGCAGTCAGAACCTGTCACAGACGAAACAATGGACACTAGTGGAGAAACCTCGTCACCCACAGCTGATGCGCAAATTCAAACAAACGAGAATGAATTCCCCACGTTAACGGAGGAGGAAAAGCGAGCAATACTTAAGGAAGCTCACGACGGTCCTTTAGCTGGGCACCAAGGAGTAGCTAAAACTTATGAAAGGATTAGGAGGTATGTTCAGTGGCCAGGCATGAAGTCATACATCGAAAATTATGTTAAACACTGCGATAGTTGTCAGAAAAACAAACACACAGTCCCACATACAAAAATGCCATTGGAGCTCACTAAGGCACCTGAATACGTGTTCGAACGATGTGCTACGGACGTGGTTGGGCCACTTCCGGTTTCAAATAATGGGAACAGATTTGTGCTTACGTTTCAAGACGAATTGACAAAATTTATTATGGCGATTCCCATCGCTAGGCAAGACGCGGACTACAATAGCTCGATGCGTTGGTATTAGAAGTCATTTTACGTTATGGTTGTCCACAAATTTTGATCTCTGATAACGGTAGCTGTTTTATCAGCGAAACGTTGCAGCGAGTGTGTAAACTCTTAAAGATAAATAAGATACAAACTACTGCATACCATCCACAGAGTAACTTTCGTCGAGAGGATGCACAGAGGACTTTCAGAGTACTTACGACACTTACATTGATAAGAATCAGAGCACATGGGATGACTGGTTGCCTTATTTCGTATTTGTATTCAATACCAGTGTTCATAGTGCAACAGGATACACTCCACACGAATTAATGTTCGGTAGAATTCCAAATGTCCCCGGAATATTGCAAGCTGATCCTAAGGAAGTATGTTATTCGTATGATCAATATGCAGAGGAGTTACGAGCCATCCTACAGACGCTGCACAAGCAGGCTAGAGAATTGAATCAAGGGTTGAAGGAAAAAAACAAACAATACTATGATAAAACACAGAATCCGCGAGAATTTGCGATTGGATCTAAAGTACTGTTGAAAGATCAATCGGTTCGTCGGGGTAGATCACAAAAGTTGGACAGTAGTTGGCGCGGACCATTTGTTGTCATTGGGAAGCGTGGCGTCAATGTTACGATCCAACTCGGTCGATACAAGAGACTTACAGTACATGCAAACAGACTGAAGCCCTACCATTAATTAATTGAGGTTAATAATTAAGAAGGAATCTTTAGTGGTTATAAGACAGCATAGAGTAAGGTTAGGTAAGTTACAGTAAGTTTAATTTAGGTATAGAGGGAGAAAACCGCATTCAAAGCAAGCGAGTGAAAGGCCTTACGGGCGAACGGATTGTAAACATAAGCACGTGGCGGCAGAGCACGTGGCTCGCCCACGCGAGTTGATAAGAGCACACTCCATGATGGCGGCGAGGCTTATCAGCGGACGAGCCCCGGCGTCCTTGTGACGCGGCGGTTGCGATAACACCAGCTGAGACACTCCTACGCGCACCGGGCATTTAACTGATAGCGAGACAGCCTTTTAAATGCTCACACGTTCGTGCAGTCGAACGCGGCGAGCGTAATAATACATCACACACTTTCACCATTGCAGACAAACTTACACAATTGTTTGATGAATTACCATAGTACACTTTACTAAGAATTAATTTTGCTTTTCAGATGAACCTGTTGAACGGTCTACTGTTAATGATTCACACCAGTCTAGCTATGCAAGACTTTGCAATCGAAAAATTTAGCTCGAGTCCTGGGTTATACTTCGACCATGTAACTGGTGCACAAGTTTACACGCTGAGCTGGAAAATCGTCACCTACGTGAACTTGAAAGAACTAGACGACGCATGTGAAAGTTTGGAGAATTATGCAATTAGGTCTATCGCTTTTTGCAAAAACAAATTGATTGAATTAAATGTAGCAACACATGAATGTGATGAAATGTCTCAAGAGATACTCTGGCATATTAATAGATTAAAACAGTCTCAAGGTATAATTGGACAGATTGCGAAACATGACTCACCAAGGGAAAAGAGGGCGATTCTTGGAATAGTAGGCCAGATAAGTCGCATTCTTTTTGGGACTCTCGATTTGGCTGACGCAGAATTTTATAAATCTAAAATAGATATCCTTGAAAACGAACAACAGACCTTGTTAAAATTATCGAAGGAACAATTGACTATAGTGAAAAAATCTTTAACTGAAATTAATTACACATTGTCTAGTGTGAACAGGAACCAAGATGTTTTGGTTTCTGGGATGAAAAAGATGCAAAATTATGTACAGGAATTTGCTAATCATACAGATCAGTCCATTCGGAAAATAGCTATTATGACTTCCACGAATGAACACCTAATAAGATCCTTATCCATCATATTTGAATTACAAAGACAGTATGATTTAGTTATTACTGCTATTGTAAATGCACAGTATGGAATACTGCAACCACTTATTATCAACCCATCACAAGTTGTTAGCTATTTAAAATTAATTAGAGATGATATTAAAGATAAAAGATTTCCTGTTCCTCTTACCGAAGAAAACGGTTACTTATTATTGAAAATGATAGACTTAGATGTATTTTTGTCACAACACATTTTGTCTTATGTACTGACTGTTCCTCTCACAAATAACAATCAGTTTAACATTTACAGAATTCTACCATTACCTATTGAAGTTGGTAACAATTACAATTATTTGTTTATCTTGCCAGACAAGGATACCTTGATTATTGATGATTCCCGCAGAATGTATGCTAAGGTGAACTATCATGACTTAAAATGTAAGCAGTTAACATCTGATCTTAGTATCTGTAAACAAAATTTTATTTTAGCCACTTCATTCGAATCTGCTCCATGCGAGATAAGGTTACTCCAACCAGTCAGGACAATCCCCCAGGATTGTACCAGAAAGTTAATCTCCTTAAACGAAAGTTTGTTCACTAAATTAAGTAATAATGAATGGCTATTCGTAGCTCCTAAAGAGGAGGGGATGACCATTCTATGTGGCGACAATCAGCCAACTGATGCTATATTCAAAGGAACCGGCAAAATTCGATTCTTTCAAAGATGTAGGGGGTATGGAGCCAAGATTCTGATTGAAGCTGAGCAAACGATAAGGACGAATATCACGAGCAAGGATATTGTACCCAATCTAAACTTAGAATCTTGACTGTTGTATTATAAACAAAGAGAAACGTAATATCTCAGAATTAAAGTTAAATCTTCCAATGGAAAATATTGTCAAAAACCTCGATGATTTACGTATGGCAGGATTCAAAATTGATCAACTACAGGATCAAATTGAGCAACAAGAGAGAAATGCCTCTACAATTCATTCCTTGTCTCATTATTCGATTTTATCGTATGTTTGTGTAATTTTAATCCTTTGTATTACTATATTTTGTGTATGTAAACATTGTGGTTGTTTACGTAATTGTTTTAAGTACTTATGGCGGAATACCGCAGGTGAATGTTGTAAGCAAATTTGTGTAAAAACAACAATTGTGAATCAAACAACAGGTACTGAGTTAACGCGTATAAGAGGTCGTCGACCTATTCACGCTAACAGTGATTTAAACAATGAACTCAATGATGATGATATAATTGTGTTTGAAAGACCTCATTCATCTGTTGGACAAAGACAAGCCGATCTTGACCAAGTGTCAGTTATATCACGTTTTGATCGGAGATAAATATCTTGATATTTCATATATATATATGTAATTTCTCTGTTTCAACTATGTTTATTAGAATCACTTTTGAATCATTGTAATGATTGTAGTAACAAAACATAAGAAACAATTTTAGTAGCATTAAGACAGTATAATCAGTAGGTTAGGATAAGGAAATGAAACAATCAAAGATCATTTTATGTTGACCATGTATGTAGCAGTTAATTAGAGTAATCAATTAGTTCAAATGTGTATAAATTGTTTGTCTTTCTGTTTAAGCACTTGAATGCCATGATGCAACGCATTAAAGGTAAGAGTCTGCACCTCGGTTAAGGCCGGGCTCGACTCTTTTCCCACGGGGGAAGGTGTATAGACTGTAAGGATTTTCAATAGAATTAATGTATGTCAGTGAAGGTAATTATTCTCAGGCCTCGCACAGAGACGTAACCCGATTCTTGATACTCAGCTTAGTCGAGAGGCTAGCAAGAGCGTCCCGTGAGAAAGGGCACCTTAACCTTGGCTTTGAAAAACGCATGGTAAGGCCTTTTCAGCCAACCAAAGACGCGCGCTATGCCCCTCCACCTCACTGAGCTGCGCGGAGCGCAGTTAGAGTCCAGACTTCGAGAGGTGTGTTTTGTGAGCCATGCAGCATGTAAGATCACCAGAGTGAGCGTAATTGGCTTTATGGCAAGGTAATGTGTTCCAACTCTCTCTCTCTGCTGGCTGGGAAGGTTACTTTGACTGATAGTTTGCACTGAGATAGGTAACTAGTAGATACCAGTTATTTTCAAGAAGTATTTCATGTATGTTCTCATGTACTCTTCATTTTTCAATTATTAAAGTCAGTCAACCTTCTAATTGCGCTTATTTATCGCATTCACCAATTTCCTACATACTATATGTTAGTAGGCACGTGATCGCTTCGGTCATAGAATCACATATCTTTGGTAAAACTAACCAGGGAGTGGTTGATCGAAGACGAACTCGCAAGTTCTTGTGGCACTCTACCTTTGGGTCGCTACAGCGGTTAACGTCTACCCGCCACCCACCTTCCCACCGCTCTAGTGGCGCATTAACAGTACATAGGACCTACGAGATACGATTTTCGATAAAAGAACCCTTGACGAGCCGTGAAAGAGGTTACAGGAAGGAGGTTTTGGATGTTGTTGGACTCCCAGGCAACCAAAAAGGGTCATAAAGACACATGGTGTGCCGCGAAAAAGTAAGAGTGGAAAGGATTGCTTGGAATGGGTGAGCGCATCCTACGATAGTTCTAGACGGATGTCCTATACGTTGGACCGTTAATAGGCCGCTTTAAGGTCGGGCCACACTAGACTCCACCGATACTCGGTCGAGTGACGGCTCGCCCCCCTCGCGTCCACACTGGTCCATATGAAGGACGGGTTCCTATTCTGTCTTCAGTCTCCTTTAACGTATACACTTGATTGTTTAATGGAATTAATGTTAAAAAATTACCACCCGTACTATATTATAGAGTACTGTACTTTATTTTGCGCAGGCGTACTTTACAATCTACAAAAGTAATAAAGTACGTTAAAATACATTTTTTTTTTTTTTTTTTTGCATGACTCCTGTTATCACCTCATTCTTTGATCTCTTATGCACAAAAATAGTATCCCAACACAGTTTTGACATCACTGTACTGGGTTGAAAGATTCTCGTGTATCTCAACATAGTCACAATGAAATGTCAAGCGTCACTCACTTCATATTTAACGTATTTGTTTTGGTTGAGGTTCTTTTCGAAACACTCAATTTTTTTTTAACAAAAAATAATAAGGTTATTATACATTTTAATTTAAATGCAGACTGCAAAGATTCCGTAAAATAATAATAATTTCGTGTGATCTAAAAATTCCAGTCAAAGACTTTCATATCAGCCGCGCAGTACACCTCTATCGTTGTCAACTAATTTGAAAAGGATACCTACAGATTAACGTGAAATTCGAACCACGGAGCATCCCAGCATCTTAGCATTAACAAATCAAAGCTTTGCAAGAGGTGAATGTTAATTTTAAGACCTGTAGAAATTACAGCTGAGACAGAGATTTAAACAAGGGACTTTCAGTACCCCAATCGTACACCATAACCATCCGAGTCAAGAGACTGGATGTAATGACAAATAAATATTCAAACATAGTAAAACATACTTTTTTTCTATATAATTTATTTTTGGTATTCCAAAACACAAATGTACTTTTATATGCTTGAATACATATTTTTCAGTACTTCTAGATTCAGATGCTTGTGGCGTGTGATTCGGATATGGAAGGTCCCTGGTTCAAAATCCGGGCCTCTGATGTAATTTTTACAGGCCTTAAAATCAACCTTCACCTTTGGCAAAGCTCTGATTTGTTAATGCGAAAATGCAAGAACTCTACCTACGTTTTACGAACATCTGATGAACCTAAACGCTGAAAAAAATGACACTTTTCAAAAGCAATCAGTAACGCCAAAACATCATTTAGTCTTAAAGGGCCAGAAATTTCCGAACTCTTTCTACATAACACTCTCGGGATTCTAGCCGCGTCAAATTATTTGACGCGGATAGAATCCCGAGAGTGTTATCTACAGTGCTGTCGCCGCGAAAACGTTCACAGTCTTTCTACATGTTTCTCCATATCAATCAACCCGACATCGGCCGGCACCATCAAAAAGTTAACCAAACTAATGACGACCGACACTCGGTGCGGTGTCGTTTGAACTCACTTCAGTGGAGTGAGCGACAACAATATGAAAAGTGTTGGCGCGATGACGGTGCAGGTTCGGTGCGGTCTAGTGTGGCCCGACCAATACTTTACATGCAAGTTCAAACTTGTAAATTCGTCGCTTAGGTAATAATACCGTTCAGTTCATTGTTACCTTTATTGCAAGATCGTCAGAAAAACAACCAATATTTTTGTTACCTATGAGACGATGGGCAGAATCTTGAATAAAGAGAAAAAAATAATATTTATTGCAATGTAAACAAAACTTCCGCTATACATCTGCATTAAAAATTGCAGATGCGAAAGTTCCGCAATCCGTTACCATGGGTGCCGGGAGGGGGGTGCAAGGGGGTGCATTTGCACCCCCCTGCTACGAAAGAAAATACAGAGAAAAAGATTAAGAAACAAAAATTTTATTATTAAATTCACTGTTTGAATAATAACTTAAGGCGCCAAGGTTGTTGTCCAAATTTGTTCAACACCTTGTCAATAAATTCAGTATCCTTAGTTAATAAGTAATAGGTGTTATATATAATGTATAAAAAAAGATACAGATGCACCTCCCTTAAAGTAATCCTGCCGGCGCCCATGTCCGTCACATTCCTAATTACGACCACAGTTTAATATCGGTCTCAGTGCATTGCAGACGATGTTAGGAGCACTCGGTTATCGCAAAGTTTGTGCTAGGTGAGTGGCACGGATGCTTACACACAACCAGAAAAATCATCGAATGGAGGTCTGTCAGGACCCGCTGAATCAGTTTGAGGCTGAATGCGACAACTTCTTGAACAGCATTGTTACGGGGGATTAGATGTAGTGTCACCATTACGAGCTGGAAACCAAAAGACAATCAATGGAGTTGCGCCATCTGAATTCTCCATAAAAACAATTCAAAACACAGCCATCTGCAGGGAAAACGAAATACACTGTCTTTTGGGGTAGACAGGGTGTGATTCTTTTTGACGTCCTGGAGACTGGACAAACTGTTAATTCCGGCCGCTACAAGGAAACGTTGATTAAGCTGAAAGCCAGAGTTTCCAGTCAGACCAGAGAAGAAGACAATCTTTTGCTTGCAACATGATAACGTCACGTCCCATACCAGTTTCGCTGCCACTGCGCATATTGCAAAATTGGGCTGGAGTGTCCTACCGAAGTCTCCATATAGTTCGGACTTAGCGCTTTCAGACTTTCACTCCTTTGGGCCAGTGAAAGATCGACTACGGGGGTGCCATTTTCCACACAGGGATGCTGTCATGACAGTTGCAAGAAAGTGGCCATCCTCTGCTACTTCTGAGTTTTACGAGCAAGGCATACAGGTTCTCGTCCATCGCTGACAAAAGTGCATAAGAAATGGTGTTGACTATGGAAAAATAACAGTATGTACCTGAAATCATGTTCTATATAACCATTTTATTGTGCTCCTGTATCTATTGTAGTTTCCATGAACATAAATAGGAGGCATTAGTATCGGATCGACCCTCGTACATAAATGTAACAGTACAAAGCAACCTGAAATAGAACCATCACATATCTGTTGTTGGAAAACCTAAATTTAGACTGCGATTTGTAGGTCGAATCTTGAACACATCTGTAAAGGAAATAGCGTAAAAAACTCTAATTTATGCGTCCTCATCTGGATTGTTGTGCTCTAAGAGATCCATATTGCAAAGCACTGATTAGTACTTTCGCGAATATGCATAGAAGAGCAGCGGGATTTGTGGCAGCTTGATAATTCCTTACGAAAGTATTACAGAATAGACATAGAAATTTGGCTCGGATTCTCTGGTAGACAGGCAACACATTTTCGGCAGAACTTTACTGGGTAACATGCGAACAACTTCTGTTATTTTCAAATGCACTGAAATGCTTCTATCAACGTATTTGGGTCGCAATTACAAGATCAGAGAGACAAAATCAGGGAAATAAAGTTCTGTACTGGTGGTTATATGAATTACTTCTACCCTCGTGCCGCTAGGGATTGGAATGCAAATAATGTAGAATAACTCTGGTGCTAAGCATTCTCTAATTCAGTTTTCTGTGAAATGCAGGATATAGATCATGTATTTCTAAACGATGTTGCATATGGCCTCCAAGAACAGTAAGAATTCTAATATCAAATTTACAAGTAGTATTGCAAAATATTTAACAAAGTATCTACTACATAGCAAGGATTCATAAATCTGGAAATTGTGATAAAGGAGACCGGGGGGGGGGGGGGAGGGGTGGAGTCGGTAAAGGCATAACAGTTGCTGTTAAATTGAGCAAACAAATGATTTTTTTAAATAATTCTGAACCTCTTCAGCAAAAACGACACTCTTGTTTAGACATGCTTCCAGAGTCGAAAAATCTTGTACTATTTACATAAACATAAAATCAAGGAATAAGGACAGTAACGAAGAACACAACTAAGGTGTCTAGGTACACGTTAAGAATTAATGTTTATATTTTCGAAGCCTCTGATCATACTACTTAATAAATAACTAACGCAATCAAGTCATTTGCTGCATCCTGCGGCTCTCCGGGAATTTCGTAACCATCCATCCCAAGACACGTATCTTCGATATCAGCAAGTATCTGCTCGCGCTAGGCGGTTTCTAAAGGAGACTAAGAGACAGAATTGGAAAGAATTCTGTTCCTCCTTGAACAGAAAGACCAAGATGAAAGATGTATGGAAACGTATAAAAGTACTTAGCAACAGAAACTACAGTCCGCGAGAATGCTCCGACGAAACCTCTGAGCTGGAGGATTTTGCCGACAGAATAGCTCCACCTTCTCCATGTCCTCCCCCATATAATTTTACGGAAGAAGATTCTAACCATTTTCTGTGCACACCTTTCACCTTCAATGAACTCCGGACGGCACTTAAGAACTCTACCAATACATCACCAAGCATAGATAATGTTCGATACAGCACCTTCCAGACGAAGCCCTCAAACTTCTCCTTAGCATCGTGAATGAACTGTGGTCTAAGAAATGCATTCCGGAAGCCTGGACGTCACAAATAATAGTTCCTCTTCTGTAGCCTGGAAAAGAACCAGGTGATGCCGCATCCTATCGCGCTATCGCCCTTTCTACATGCATTGGTAAGACGGTCGAAAGAATGATTAAACATCGACTAGAATGGTGGCTAGAATCACGGTCCTTGTTACCCAACTCACAAAAAGGATTCCGCAAGGGCCGATGTACCTACGACAACCACGATACGTTAGTCACGGCGATTCAAGCATCCTATCTGGAAAATAAGTATCTCACTGCATTGTTTTTGGACACATATGCAGCTTATGATAATGTATGAATACCGATCCTGATGGACAAACTCATCGCACTAGGTCTTCCTCAATACCGTGCGCCTCGCATCTATCAACTTCTGCAAAGAATACTGTTGTATTTTCGGTTCAAACACGTCCTGCTTGGACCTTGATGCACCCACCAAGGTCTTCCTCAAGGCGCAGTGCTCAGTCCCCTCCTAAATACAATTTACGTGCGGGAACTGGAGAGCATTTTGCCTCTTGCCGTGAGCATTATTCAGTACGCTGATGACGTCTGCATATTCACCTCAGCGACGTCGGTTACGGCAACTAAGTGTCTTCTTCTACAAGCTATACTTCGCATAATCCAGGGGCTCTTCGAACATGGCCTGGACTTCTCGACAAGTAAATCCTCAGCAGTGATATTTACGAGAAAGAGAATCCCTCCCCCCCAATCTTCAGCTTCATTTTGGGTCCCCTTAACGTGCTTGTTAAATCTCACGGACTGGTATATGATTCTTGTCACACCTGGTCAGCTCAAATACATCAACTTGTCACAAAATTGTAACAAGGTGTTAATATCTTACGTACGCTGACCCGAGTTTGGTGGGTAGCTCATCCATCTACATTGTTAATACTCTATCGCACCCTACTTACATCAAAACTGGATTATCGAAGTGCATTCTAGTTCAGTGGCAGTAAACGTCTACTAAATAAACTGGATCACATTCAGTATCAGAGCATTCGTATTTGCCTAGGAGCTATGACATCCACACGTACGGAGGTGATTCTTTTGGAAGCAGCAGAAATGCCCTTGAATGTTCGCTCCCAACTCCTGTCAAATAAGTTTTTATTGACATGTGCTTATTCCAAAAATTCACCAGTTCTCCGGCATCTCATCAACCTACAACAGCTAGTGATAAAGAGAGAACGGTGTCTATTTGTCCACAGGTATCCGCTGTTGCAAAGTCTTGAGTACCTATCAACACTCCTCCCTGACCGTCAGCAACTGGAAATAATGACTATATACGACATACCTTACCAACAATGTGTGACCCCTTTGGCAGCAAGCTGCCTACCAGTGTATTAATGAACTGGTCAACCAGTTCAACAACTTTGCCAGGAATATTTATCTGTTAGATGGCCATCTTCAGTTCAGATATACACCGATGGGTCAAAGATACCTTTGACGGGTGGGGTAGGGTAGGGTAGGCTGTGCAGTTTACTGCCCCGAGACACAACACGCTCAAAGGTTCCACCTTCCAGGTCACCTACCAATCAGGCTCTTATATATGCAAGAAGATTTTTACAGCAAAGTATACTAATACTCACCGATTCACTTAGTGTTCTTCGCTCCTTAGAAATACCAGTTATACTCCAGCGACCTAATACATACAACATCAGTATAACTCAACAGACTGTAGAACATAATCAATGCGGTTGCACCGTTAATTATAACTGGATACCCAGACACTCTGGAATTAGGCATAACCAGAGCGTAGATATGTTAGCCAAAGAGGCATGTAGCTCGGGCCGAAGCTTAATAACACCCAGCAATACAATTGATTATCAGGCAACAATGGTCAGCAATGCATAACACCAATGGACGAGGAGCTGGAACAAAACAATACAGATGCCGACAGTACGCTCTAGTTCAGACGTACCCTCCACGAAAACCTTGGTATTCAAGATGGAATTCTCAACAACGGTACATTACGTCTATTATTCGTATGAGATTCCATCACGGCCCCTTCCGTAGTTATCTTTTTCGCATCAAGGCAGTAAACACACCTTACTGCACATGCAACGGACAGGCACAACAGGACCTTAATCACTTATTTTTCAACTGCTCTAATTTTCAGCAACAGCAATCAACATTCATTCTCTTGTGCAAACACAGCAGCCACTTCCAACTAGCATTACAGTACTATTCACTACAAATAGCAAAAAAATCTATAGAATCATCAAGGATTATATTAAGGACAGTGACCTACATATTTAATGTAACTATATATCTGTATATTTTTAGATACTATTAATATTATTGCCTTGTAACTTCACCAGGCTGACTGTATGGTCTATTCAAGACCTAAGGTCAAATAAATAAATAAAAAAAGTCCACACATTCTGCACATGTAGTTGGCACCCTTTCCATAGTCCCAAAATACCATCAGTGTCAGAAAAGAACAAAAACTGACCAAGGGAGATCGATAGAAAATTTGACAGAAGAGGGCTGGCCCAAGAGGAAGCAATTCCACTCAGACGGGGTTCCATGTGCTCCAACTGGAGCAGACTGTACTCAGAGTTGTATCTTTACATTAATAAATCTCTTCATATAAATAATACTGATAACAGAAATATTTTGGTTTAAACCGAGGTCTGAAAAACAAGACGTTTATTTATTTCATCGTGATTGCATTTACATATTCACGTTCACTAGAAAGCAAAGCAAAAATACAGTGTGATTTTTCTAACAAAATACTCTTGCCGGAGGTGGTAAGCACACGCTCTACAAAAACTTCTCTATTGACAGACAATACCGTCGCCGAACACGTGGAACCGTTCGGATTGATGAATAAAGGTCACAGCGTTGCTGGCTTTATACACTGTTTTCTGCATTTTGATGTCCACTATAGGTGCACCGTCGACAATAGGCGCTCTTACCTTAGGAGCATTGTATGTTTCGGAGTAACGAAATGCCACAAGAAAGCGATACCAGATACTTTTTTTTGCTTATTGCTTTAAGTCACGTCAACGCTGAGGTCAACAAAGGCGGGAAAAAACAGAGGGCATGGAAAGAGAAGGAATTCGGCCACGACCTTTTGAAGAAACAGTCCGGGCATTCGCCTGGAGTCATATGGAGAAAACTCAAATCTTGGTGGGCGGATCAAGATTTGAACCCTTGTCCTCCCGAATGCGAGGCCAGAGCATTACCGCTCAACCCACACGCTCGGTCGTTCAGATACGTCGGAGTTAAGTTTGCAAAATTGTTAAATTTCATTGAAAAAAGTATGAAAGATTCAAATGATAGTTTATTAGACTAGTTTGCTGACCAAAATATATGAATAAGAAGCGATTAACTCATCGGTCCCAATGATTGATTCCATGTTACAAGCATGTAAAGTGGTCGTGATGAAGATGCACTTGCTTTATTGCAAAAAGGATAAGAAAAACATGCTTCAAAATGCGAGCTTATTCAACTGAGATTTTAATAATCAATCCCAGTTGGTTTCGCGCTCTCTGTTCATTATCATAAATATGCCGTTATATGGAGCAATTATTAAAGCAAATGAGTTGCTACTCAGCCATCTCGCACGATGTTACAGCTGTTAATATATCGAAGCATCAAACTGCTAGAGAAAACCCCTTGCTATTTTATCTGGATCTTTCAGTATTTTGTAACAAAACAAAACCCCGTGGAGTCGTTCCATTTACTTGGTCTCTCAATTTCATATAACCGTGTGCTGCAACTCTCAGCAGCGATGTGTGAATCTGTAAATGTTAAGAGCCAAAAAGAAAAGGTAGTGTGTCCATCAATACTTAAGATTACGACATCTAACATTGACCACAATTCAAGCAGTACAATCTTTGAGAATTCCTTTCATGGGACAAATATCTTAAATGTTTAGGAAACATTAAGGCTATTTCTCAAGCAGTGAATTAAGAGATAATCACCATAAAAAATCTTATCACACCGAACGTCACCATAGTACTAACATTCCGACATTAAAAAGAGCCAACAATTTCAGTTTGCTCTTAAGCTATGTCAAAATTCTTATTGCTTTTAACAGCTGCAGAGAGGAACAAAGAAGAGACTGCTTATCAGACTAGACACTAATAAGATTGGGCTTCATGTTTCGTGGCTTGCTTACCTCACAAGTGGTTCACCAACAGCTTCAAAAGATTTCATCCCAGGAATATTGACATTTTTACCACCATTTAATGAAGACTCTGCTTGTCCCCATGATTAACCATGCATTGAGCATAAAGAAACAAGTCTCACAGTTACAACTGGAAATCAAATTCTCATCATGCAACTGACCAACGTTATTTTCAATAGCGAAACTTGTACAGTGAAATTATCCAGAAAGATATGGAGAAAAATTGTTGGCGATGTTTCGTGCATTTCATATCAAGCAAGCTTTTGAGTTTAAGAAGAGTGGATGTCGGGAATTGGACTGAATAATGCAATTTCTCATACCAATATCAAATCATCTAATGCTGCTGACATATATATTTTTTTTAAGTAGCCTGTGTAAATAAAGCAAGAGGTATTCACCAAGAAACTGATGTAGCATTGTATTATTTGTTGTTTGATGCTCATCACTGATGCTACATAGAGAATACATTTCAATGAGGTCTAAAATTAGATCAAATTTTTTGTATTCAAATACTGGCCATGTTGTCTGAACATACCGTGACTGCCTAAAAGAAATACTTTCTTTTGGCTGGATCGTCATAACTATGTAGACTGGTTACTATTTCAAATGAAAGATTTTCATGCCAAGAAAACGCACAGATCAAGGGCAAGAAAAAACAATGCTGTAGTGACAAGAGATGCAGGTGTAGTAGGGTCAATCCGTCGACATTAACATGTTGCATGGTATCTGGACCAGAAATCTGCCACCTGGTAGAAGAGTTTTTTTTTTATGACTTCATGCCTCATCTTTGCCGTTAGAGGTGGAAAATGATTGGCAGTAAGGAACTAGTATGAATTCGGCAGTGATTTTTTGAAGGAACCACCATAGCATTCACTAATTCCAGGAAACCACAGAAAACCGAAATAAAGATGGCCGGACAAGGATTCGAACCAGCATCTTCCAAAATGCAAGGCCAGAGTATTGCTTATCACCCGCCATGTAATATCACTCGTTCATTTCATATTGCGAGAGATTGTAGATTCTTGTAAAGAGTTAGGGAAATGTGCTTTCAAGATTTTCTGTCACCTGATAATTTAAGATTAAATTTCGTACTCTCATAGAGTTTACTTTCTTTGGTTTAGTAGTGTGTGTGTGTGTGTGTGTGTGTGTGTGTGTGTGTGTGTGTGTGTTTATTGTAATTAGAATTTGAATAAAATTTGATTTTTTTTTTTTTTTTTTTTGAAGAAAGGATATTGGTTTTAGCTCTCTTAATCTAATGGATGATGACAAATAGAAAGAGCATGAGCCTATTTGTGTCATACGCCAATTTAATATGCAGGTTGGTGTTTGAATATTTTTTTTGTCAGAATTTCATGATCACAATCAACAATGTGGATGCCTGTATAATTTAATAATACAGGGCTAGTCAAAATGATTGCAGTGATTTCAGAAAATTACTAAAGATTTATTATTTTACATATACTTACAAGATTACACAGATATATATAAACAAAGTTTTTTTGAGTGTCTACAGATGCTTAATATGTGCTCCTTTAGTGACTCTACACACATCAAGTCTATAATCGAGTTCTTCCCATACCCGATACAGCATGTCAACTGGTACTGGTGGCACGAACACTGTTTTACGAAACCCAAAAGACCAGACCAGCGGGTTCGCATCACCAATGCATTTGCTCTCATTGGGAGACACATGTTGCATCGGGTATGGGAAGAGCTCGATTATAGACTATGTGTGCAGAGTCACTAAAGGTGCACAAATTGAGCATCTGTAGACACTCAAAAAACTTTTGCAGTTTGTTTATATATCTGTGTAATCTTGTAGGTAAATGTCAAATAATAAATCTGTAGTAATTTTCTGAAATCACTGCAATCATTTCTGTATAAGTGAATGAAGCAGAGGGAAAATTTGTTCACCTAATGAAATAGTGAGTGGTAGAAAAATATTTCAAATATTACAAAAACGATGTTTCTAAGAGTACGAGAAAAAAAATTGTGAAAAATTAGTTTTCTTGATGGTCAGATAAAAAGTATTTTCTTCATCAAACCCGCCAAAATTATTAAATTAATATAAATCATACAGTACCTTATGGAAAAAAAGAGTTTAGCATATATTATGACAGTAAAACCACCAGACATGTAATGAACAAAAGAAAAACTGAAAGAAGTGCAAGTTTAAAAATATGTTCAGTGGTTGTTTAAACAGATCAAATTAGCTCCTGGAAGAAACATCACTCAATGAAGCATAGCTTGTCATTCAATTTATTGGACTGCGACTCAAAAGGCGATAGTACTTTTTACAGATTCTGAAATTAATAAAAGCACTTGGAAGACCGAAGGGCAGTGCAATTGCATATAATGTTTTAGGTCCAGCATCTAAATAAGAGGACTGCTCTTCAAAACGATACATTTTATAATGTTACAGATGCCTCCTCTTAACCATGGAACAAAAATGTTCACCAACTGTAAAATTTTAGAACTTTCAAAACCTACGAGCTTGATTTTTACGAAGACATGAATGAAACTGCATCATCCATGTATAAACATTTTGTAACATGACTGCGCATAATATCGATACTAAACATCTTACTGTGCAGATAACACAAATATGAACTTTGTGTGCCATGTAAAAATGTGATGGTTTCACTTCCCCCCCACTGTTGAACATGTGAAATTATTCCACATGCCGAATGTCCCACTATACTCTGGATATTCTTTAATTTTGAAGAAACACAACTTTACATGGATTTCTTCCAGAATGTACTGAAAATCCTACAAGTAGCCTCACTGAACCTTGGATACAAAACATTCTTTTTCAAAGGTTACAATATAATGGCCAGACACACTGAAAAATTTAAGCACAGGATTAAAGGTTAATTTGTAGGCTTCAGGCATTAACATTTATTCAAAATGTTACCTAATGTAACACCAGGAGACACAGAAATGTTCTAAATTACATATTGAAAAATTAAAAATTCAATGAAAGCAAATTGGACTTATTCAAGCCATTTTCTCTGAAAGTTGACTCGGTAACTACTAATGTGCAAGTGAAGATGATTTAAAACTTAAAATTGACATTTTAAATGAGTGATCATTATGAGAAAGTTATGTTAAAGACAAAGAAGGCAGAAGGGAACAATGAGGATTTAATCCCCACAGCAGATATAGCACAATACATTTAAGAAATCAAAATCTTTTACCTCTGCAAAAAGTATGTTTTTGCAGTATCACTTCTGATTTCAGATGCAGCAACAGGAAATATATTTTCCAAGGCTAATGTGTAATTTGGAATGAGTAATGAAACCGATAACTAGTCCGACAAATCAGAGATACAAATTAAAGTTCAATTTGCCATGTACATTAGAAAAAAGCAATGCTAAAAATCCAATGGAAAACAATTTTAATAAAAAATAAATACTTTATACTTATTAAAAATATAAATGCTTAAATTAAAAATATACTGTTTCGAAAATATTTTGTTATTTGTCCTAGTCAAGAATGTCTTTCTATTGTTATATTTAATAATACAGGGCGTTCGCCGGGAAACGCAACCCTCCCAGTCTGTTGCCGTCGGCAACTTGCTCGGTCAGCGGGGCCAGCGGTTCCCGCCAAACGATACCGTGAATCACCGCACTGTTTAACACCTCCGCTGCCCCAACAGTGCAGTGGCACAGTATAATGGGACCCTTACATGGTTAAGAACGGTTTCTTTGCATTGTAGCTAGTTTGTGACTTCAGTCTCTTATTAATCAGTGTTGTGAATAAACGTTTCTTTGCGGTTTGGCTGGTTTAGGGCTTCATACTCTTACTAATCTGTACCGTGTTTGAGTGTGAGTAAAATTATGGTACGTTACAGTTTGCAACAAAGAATATTTCTCTACGATACATATGTGAAGAAAGAAGTCGTTTAAAAAGTGTCGCAGTAAATTTCGTCGCGAATATCCTGGCGCTTTACTGCCAGCTAAATCAACAATTCTGCGTCTGGTTAAAAAAGTAAGAGAAACGGGTTCATTTTTTAACAAAAAGAGACTGTCGGTCAACCGTATTCTCACAGAGGAGAAAATTGACGATATCGCTTTTCGACTAGAACAGTCACCCAAAAAATCATTAAGTCAGTTAGGGCAGCAGGCAGGCGTATCTAAGACGTCAGCTTGGAAAGTAACAAAGCTAGTTCACTTAAAGCCATACAAAACAATTGTGGTGCATAAAAATACAGAAATAGACCAGGGGCCTAGGATTAGATTTTGCAACTGGTACCTGCAGGGTGTCCACGATGGCACTGTTGATCCGCAACTGACGTTTTTCTCTGATGAGGCCTGGTTTCATCTGAGTGGTTATGTTAACGCTCAAAACAGTCGACACGAGTTCAGAAAAACCAATTACTCTACTCCAACTGCCATTGCATGACTTAAAAGTGGGTGTTTGGTGTGCGATTAGTGCTTCGAGAATCATAGGTCCAATTTTCTTCCGTGAAACTCTTACTTCCGCAAGATATATCGAAAATATTGTGAAACCGTTTTTCGAGAAACTTACTGAAGAAGAAAAATTGTACGGCTATTTTCAACAGGATGGGGCGACAGCTCACACCGCTAGAAATTCGCTTGCTGCACTTGACGAAGTGTTTTATGATCGTGTAATCAGCCGTGGGTTGTGGCCCGCCAGATCACCGGATTTAAACCCTTGTGACTTCTACCTTTGGGGTAAACTTAAGGGTAAGGTGTACGAAGGAAATTCTCACACATTGGAAGAACTTGAGGAAAAAATCTATCAAGTAATAATGTCCATTGACAAAGGTGAAATCCAGCGTGTGTCTCGAAATATGTTCAGAAGATGTGAAATGTGCATTACACAAGAGGGTCAACACTTCCAGCATCTTTTATAAGGTAAGCTAATGAATTACGACACATTTAAATGCTTAGCACATACAAGTTTATGAAGCGTAATTATTGTGAAATAGTCCGCGGCCGACGGTCGAACAATGCCGGAAGCTGATCGCTCGCTCGCCGGGAGCAGTTTCTTCCTTGTAGCGCTAACAGTGGGTTGCGTTTCCCAGCGAACGCCCTGTATTTATAAGTTCTTGTTACATGACTTATATAAATTACCCTCACCTACTTAAATTACAAAAATAAATTATATTATTCATTTTCCCAATTTGTAACTTGAAATCCAATTAAAAAATTGGACCTAGCACACAGCATTCAACTGCAGTGATTTCAGGAAACCATATAAAAGTGAATTCTCAATGGTTATACATACATTCCCTTAAACACCATGCTACATTTGCAGTTACATAATGAGTATTCTCAGAGAAAGTGGCTCTGGAGAAATTCTAAGAAATACATGGAGCATGGAGAATGAATGGCACAAAGTTGTCTTTTTTTTTTTTTTTGCTTATGGCTTTATGCCTTGTCGACATCAGTGTCATTAGAGGTGGGATAGCACTGGAGGCAAGGAACAGGAAGGAATTTGGTCATGACCTTTTGAAGGAAGCATCTCAGCATTTAACTGGCACGATTTCAGGAAAACGTGGAAAATCCAAATCTGGATGCCCGGACGGGGATTCGAACCCGTCCTGAATGCGAGGCCAAAGCATCACCGCTCATGCACTATGCTCTGTTCCACGTCTCAAGACCATTATTATTCCCTGTAGTTTAGCAACATTAAGAAAATTCTTAATATCGTAGGCAGGAAGACAATTTTTTTTTTACTATAGGTTGAAACCTGTTCCCAACAGAGTTGTATTCGAACATTTTCTCTCCTGTTCCTTTAAAAAATACATTTTTCAGTTCACTCTCATACTTATCAATTTGTCTCCATTCCTATTCTTACCTTATTTCCTTAAAACTGACATTAAGCAACAGTTTTATAACATATATTACAGCTGAATTAATTATGCATAATTTTATATCTTAAATTTTTTTTAGGAACGGTCAAGTTTTCCGATAACCGAGAAACCAATTAGCACCTTTCTCTTTTTATGAGAAATTCAACTCGTCATTAATAGCAAAACTAGTCTGCATTTCGTAAATAATACTTCTGTCCGAACACCAAATTTCACGACTGGCCTTATTCCAAGTTCAATCCAGGTATTTAATTTCCTCCTGCAATTTAACAAATATCACTTTCTAACAGGGTGAAGTCAGGCAATTTAAAATTTCTAAATCATTTTTTTTTTAAATAAATTACACTGAAAAATAGTTTATTTTAAACACACAACACCAGATAAAGCAATAGATTTAAAAATTGTAATAAAAATATTAACAATATCTCAGTTCTGCAAATTGCTAAGATTAAATTCTTGGAGCATTAAAACTGTAGCTTCGTTTCCCACACTATGCAAATCTCAATTTCTCTACATTAACAAATAGAAAAGGACAAGTGAATATTTACAGGCTCATTATGACCAATTACGCTAGGTCTTTGCATAGACGGAAAATTTAGCTATACTTTCATTTATAAATGGTATATTCAAATCTTATAAATCTACATCTGTTTTACCAATGATAATTATGAAAATGCTTTGAAAAAATGTGAATAGAAACATTTTCTTTTAGTCTTGTTTTTTAATGTAAGCAAAGCATTCCTGCATCAAGCTTAGGTTAGGGATTGACATACCCTATCCTAGTTCAAATTTACCTTTACTTCCAACATAAAAATCCTTTGGGACAAACCACATTTATAGTTTACTCATTCGATACAACTCAATAGTTTTTCACTTTATTTCCTAACCAAAACAGAGGACTTTTTTTTTTTTTTAAAAGAAAAGAGAAAAGAGTACTAAAGACTATGGCACCAAGTCTACGAGACCAACAAAATAATAGAAATAACCACAACTTTTTCGAAACACTAATGACAATACTTCAGAAGGAGTGTGTCAAATGGCTTCCGATTTTTAAATTAGATTTATATAATGTTTTGTAGTAGTTCTAATAAGCTTCGCATTATATTCTTTTAATTCTTGACTAATTTTCTACAATTTTATTCGAACCCAGCTTATGTAGAATGTCATTTGAAATCCAGCATTCTCAATAGGGGAAAATTGAATAAATAACTCAGAGTACAAATAGTGTATTTATTTCTGTGCAAAATTAAATCACAAAATTTTACTTTATTTGACACAGATAAAAAAGAAAAGTCAAAATTATTCAAAAAAAATAAGATTACAGTCTATTAAAATAATTAAAAAATGCATTACGTTTCAAAAAGAAATTAACTTGTAATACATAATCAATTAAAATTCTGGTAATTATTTCAAATATGTACCAATAACAATGAAAATTAGGGTTTAAATTCTTGAACACTTGCTTTCTATAAACGGTCTAGTTAAACGAGAAGTGATCTTGCCTTATATTTTGCATCAAATGTAAGCTATCTTTAAACTGAAATCAAGGAAATTTGTTGGAACCAAGTTTTGCTATAAAAGAAAATGGTTACAGTTTATTAAGCACATTATTCACACTATTGTTCTAATGTACGACGATTTTTATCACAAAATTTATGGCAAAAATTTCTCGTCCAGTAGCATTCCGTATTAAAATTATATGAAGGAACAGAAAACTTAGATGTGGTGTTAGTTCAAGGAACTAGTACAAAACAATATTACTCAGTCCTATATATAAGCATCACAGAAGTACACAAAACTGAAGTAAAACAACCAAACTATTTTCTCTAAATGTAAGGAGCTATAAGAAAAAGTGATAACAGTTACTTTTCTATCATTATGAACACTCAACCCATTACAACTTGCTCCAAATCTTGGCATTTGTACTTTACAATGTTTTATACAATTTAGTAATGTTTTGCAAAATCACTAGCCTATTCTAAACAAATGGGTTCATAACAGCACCTGAACAAGTAGTATGGTCATCAAAAAAGTGACAAATCCAGCAAACCTGGCACAACATTTATTAAAAATGTATAGATTTGGTTCCTGAGATTACAAATAAATAGCACCACACTATATGAAGTTCAATTCTCCATTGCACCAATTTAATTTTAAATAAATTTTATACTAAAACATTAATATGTAAACAGACTATAAACAAAATTTCATTTACATCCTTAGATGAAATTTTTCAAATGACAATTTACAAAATATTTTGAGATCAACTTCCCACAATAAAAATATCCAGATCAGAATGATTACTCTTCAGTTATATTATCAGCTGGCACCTTGGCCCAATACAGACGATCGTCGAGGCAAACCAGGAACAATATTTGTCTTCTGAACTGTATCAAATACCTGATTACCATATTTTACAGTAGATGCCACAGCTCCAAACATACGATTCATCAATCCCTTTGAAGGTTTCTCCTGTGTTTCAACTGGTTCAGCAACTGAAACCAATATACTGGTAAATAGTTATGTTTTTGAAACTATTTTGCCAGCCAAAGGATAAATGGAAATTTACTTGTCCTCCAAGGCTTTGCTAAAAACACATGCTATAATTTGAAGCAAAAAGTTTAATCATATTTCTCAGGAAATCTCACAAACCACCCTTTAAAATTTGAAACTTTCTCCAGGTTTCACATAAGATTATACTTTGCAGGTTTAGTACTGTCACTGTTACTACTGTTGTCAACATTATGGTCCCAACCTGGGTCCTTCCTTATGGTTACTTCACTCATTTGCAGCAGCAACTGCAGCAATGCAGACTAAATCAGCAAAGTATATGCAATTTTACAATACTTGCCTACTCCAAGTGCTACAGGGTAACATTTTTATTTTAACAAAGGAATTTAACTATAATAGTATTTACTGCTTCAGCAACTTTTAGGCTTAACAGCTCATCAAGGAAATCAGTTGGGAAAGGATGGTGGGCAATTAACAAGAATGAATTCTGACAATGCAGACTAAATCAGCAAAGTATATGCAATTTTACAATACTTGCCTACTCCAAGTGCTACAGGGTAACATTTTTATTTTAACAAAGGAATTTAACTATAATAGTATTTACTGCTTCAGCAACTTTTAGGCTTAACAGCTCATCAAGGAAATCAGTTGGGAAAGGATGGTGGGCAATTAACAAGAATGAATTCTGACAAGGTCTTTTGAAGGAACCATCCCAGAATTCACTTTAATGATTTCGGGAAACCATAATCTGGATGGCTGGACAGGGATTTAAAATCACCTTCTGAATGCCAGGCCTGAGCCCACCAAATTTGATGATTCATTAACAATGCATTAAAATGTCAGTTACTGAAAGAAAATGCATATGCTAATATAAATATAGTTGGTATTTTACATTTTCCCTTAACTTGACCACCATAGAAATGCAAAAATTTAACAGACATACCTGAAAGGAAAGAGATGATCATTTTGTTCACAAAATCAGGTTTCTCGTGGTGAGGGTAGTGACCTGCTCCATTCACTATTTTTACTGTGAATTTCTCTGTAAATTCAGTTGAGTGGACAATACTTTCTAGTGTAACACAAGGATCTTTGTTTCCGGTAATAAATAAGCATGGAACTCCGATTGCTTTGCATTCTTCATTTACTCTATGAAATGGCAAGTTTCGATAATAGTTAATGGCTCCAGTCCAATCCTCTGGGGGAAAAAAAAAACAGTTTTAACTGGAGTATTTCAAACAAACAAAAAATTCACTGCAATTAATACTAAACATTGGTAATTTACCTTTTCTTGAGAAGGCATATTTGTTAGCTACCAGGTAGTCATCACAACCATTCTTGTTCTTAAGATGAGAGAAGCGCTGATTAATTATACTGATATTATTCCTTAAAGCTTCAGTTTCTGGCAAGTATGGAAGCTGACTGAAGTTTATCCAACTGAAATTACATATACAACACCAAAAAATTTCAACGAGCTGCATTATTTTAAAAACACAATAAATCATAAATAGTTTATTTTATAAATTCTAAGAACAAGTGGGTAGATTATGTTAAGTGAGTTGTCTTTGGAATGAGCAGTATCAGCAACCCATAAAAAATAAATTCAGTATTTATTTCATAATTTGTAACCCTCAATTGTTGACAAGACTACCAACAAAGCTGGCCCTGAAACTTTCACAGCATAGCCTATGGATTATTTTAGGAAGGATTATATGTTGTAACAATAAATTTACAGTGAACCAAAGAATTCACATTTGTTCGTACAGATTGATCAAATTTCCATGAAATTTCAGTTTAACTGAATGGCCATTTAAAGTTGGGACAAATGAACTATTTATATAATGTGAATAGACAAGCTGAATGTTTCAGAACTCTCTATAGTGTCATTAGTAAGCATCAAAGAATCCTAGTAAAAACGGCTTAAGGGGAATCAAACTTATTCTGATATAAAAATGAATAAGGCCTACAATGCTCAGATTCATGACAGCAAAGAGATATTTGAATAATATATTACACTGCAGAAAAGTGAATGCAGCCTAAGAGCACACAAATTTATAGTACACCCTTTAAGAGATATTTATAACATGCAATCTGTGATGCTAAATGAAAATCAGGATGTTCTTTTTGACAACTATTCTGAACTTACCAACGGCATGCAACTTATTTTTCCCAATTGCCATTAACTACAAATAATTTTTGACCCTAAGCACATTAAAACACTAAGACCAAAATTAACGTATTTGGATTCTAAATTTAGTTTCTAGGTAAACCAAATACACTGCAACTTTATGATCTAAATAGATTATTTCAAATTGATACATGCCTAAGCACATGATCACATCCACAGGAGAAATTTTAGAATAAAACAAGATGCTTTCACATATATATTTTAAGGAGAATTACAGATTACATCAGCCATTTAAACTTTGCCTCATATCTAATGCAGAAAAAGAAGAAAAGATTTAAATCAGAAAAACTACAGAAAAAACCTTGATGCATTTTTCTTTGTGCTACAATTTTTTGTCTGTTGCCTAGGTCCCTTCAATTTCGACATTATTTTTTTCACCCATTTTTAGTTTATTATTTTCAATTTACAGCAGTACTTTTACATAGCTCATTCTGAATCAACATATGTATATAATATTTGGCCACAAATAAAAATTTTCTCTACAGCCAATTGTTGTGCATCAGGCAAAACAAATTTGAAAATCGCAATCGGTCAAGAGTGTAAAAAAACACCTATCAATATTACAAAGTTTGACAGAAGGTAACTTTGATATTATATCAAGACATTTGACTCAAAAATAGCTCTAGGTATTTTAATAATACAAAACAAAACAGCAGTACACAAATGGCTTAGATAGAAATGGATTCATTAAATTTTTAGTATTTCTGTATTGTTATATTTGATATATTCTTTTTCCTTCCTTCCTCTTCCCCCAGAGTTTACGGCACATCAACGTCCAAGTCACTAGTGCTAGGATAGGGGGAAAGAAGAAGCAATTTCCCTGTGGCATATTAAAGGAACCTTCCAGTCATTCACCTGGAGTTATTATGGGAAACCACTGAAAAAATAAAATAAAAAATCTCAGCTAGACAAAATGTCGGGAAACTATAGTGCCTAAATTTCTAGCAGATAAATTTGTCTCTGAAAGAGAACAAATTGATTAAATTTAATTATATCACCCCCCCCCCCCTCATAAAGGTAATACCTTACCTAGACTTGTAAATACCATCAAATTTGGCTGTTTAACTTTTTCAACCAAGCAATATGGTTGTGAGAAGGAAAACTTGTCATATGTACAGCTCAAATAATTAAAAATTATCCTTTTTAATTGTCAGACTGGATAATTAAATACATACTGATTAAAATTTTTATCAAATTATGTGGTATGTGGGGGAAGCTGTTGTTCAAAAGCATAATAAAAGCCAACAGTACACAATCTGGCTATTCAGCAAATCCATTTTCTAATTTCACACAATTTTTAATTGTTTTGCACATCAGTAAACTTTCACATGTCCAATTTTTTTATTTTTTTTTATTTATTTTTGATAATCATGAAACTCAATGCATCAGGGTTCTACTGTTACAAAAATTGTTATCACATGCGCTTTTACTACTTGAAAAACTGTAGCAGATAATCCATGTTTAAATACCGATAAGTCTGGTGACAACAAATCGCCCCATTTCTAAGGCAGCCACACAGAACACTGAAACAGAACATAACACACACAAGAAACCATTAAGATAAATTAATACTCCCACTGTGATTATTATATGGCAAATGAAATGGATATTTAAATAAAGTAAAATAGAAAATTCCAAAACATGAATTGCCAAGATTACAACCACATTTTTTTTGGATAAATATCTAAGTTTAATGCATTGTTCTCAACACATAATCAATACCCCAATGCTGCAAAAACTTGTAACACCAAGAGCCAGGACAATCTATGGTATAGTAATATAAATCACTCAACACTATATAACACAAACATTGCCTGTCCAAAAAACAATAAGGAAAGAGCCCCTTCTACCATTCCACTGGAGTCTAAAGCATAGAAAAGTACTACTATAAATATTAATTTAACAGAGACTTTGAAATGAGCAAGCACTAGCTTGCACTTTCATTAGAAATAAGAATACCGATGTTCCCAATACACTACCCTGTGGCACTCCCATTTTCATATCTACTTCTTTTGATACTGCATTTCCAACCACAACTTTTTTCTTTCTACATACAGTATAACTCCAATTATCCGAATCAATTGGGACCGGACCCTATTCGGATAATTGAATTTTTCCGAAAAAGGGTCTATTTTAATTACTGCATATATGTTGAAAATGGGAGAAAAACTATTTTTGAAGAAAACAAGATTTTAATTAATTAAATGAAAAAGCGTGTGAAGCGTGCTTACAAGTGCTGTACATCAGTACAGTATGTACACACCATCACTACTTGCTGAACATGTCGATCAAAGTAAGCTGTTTGACTGTATTCATCCGTTTTCTCGCAACCAAGTAGCGCATCCGCTTGACAGTGAGAAGTTGCATGTGGTCACACTCGGGATGACGCTCCATCCACTTCAACACAGTTTCAAGGCCAGCTAAGGCTTAACTAGCTGATGGTTCAACTTCGACATTAAGATCATCTTCCTTGACACATTCTTCTCTCACATTTTTAATAAATTCATCTTCATTTAGAATTTCATACCCAGGGTTTGATGAATCACACACCACCTACTCTCCTACATCTTCAGCACTAACTTCTGAACATACAGGAATTTTCAAAAGAATGTTTCTGAATTCCTCAAGTGACATTTCCATCTCCTCCTGTCTCTTCCCTTTTCTTTTCTTGAGCTTTTTATTTTTCTCGTTTTTCTTTTCTTCAGTTGGTATGCCTTTCAACTTATTCCATGCGCGTCTTAAAGCGATTAGGATATTCAGCGATTTGGAGTCTGAGTTTGGATAATTGGAGTTCTACTCTTAAGAATTCTACCCAGCAAATCAATTTTTCATCCACTTCAATAGTTATTCCCTTATTTAGCACCATTTTATGGCTAACTCTATTAAAAGACGTTGAAAGATTTAGTGCTACACTATAAATTTGGCCTTCCTTGTCTACTTGATCTGAAATATCTTGCATATAGCCTACTAACTTGGGAACCATCAGACTTGTTAAGAACGGATTTTGATCTCCTTCACATATGTTGAAGGGTACACAGCATATATGTCTATGGTGTAGTTGTTTCACAAAATGCTCCCTGGTTTTTGAGATACTCACATGCATAGAAACAAAAAATTCTAAATGTCGGGTATGTGTTAAAGGGTGGTATGGTCTATGCGGTAGCGTGTTAGCTTCATAATTTTCTGACCAGGGTTCAAATCCCCCCAGGTTCAAACATTTTTATTTATTTTCATTTTCAGAAATTGTCAAGCTTGACCTTTTTATTTTGTTAAAACTTCATTTACACACTTATTGAGTGAAATAATATTTAAAACAAATCAGATAACCTACAATTCGGCGTCATTTTTTTCCCCCAAAATTCTTTTTTTCGTAATGAATTCATGGGTCTAATGACGGATTGTCTTTTTACAACACAAATTGGCCGCACATCCTTTAAAACTTAATTGCAATCATACCTCAGGAAAGTCTCCATTCTTACATTATTTTCTCACTCTTTGTTAATAATTTGTTTCGGTGCCTTTTCAATTTAAACAGTTACTATCATGTTATTTATTTCATCTTCGTAGTTTCTTTATTTGTATATCAAGAGGTATTTTAAACGAAATGCGTAGCATTGGGAAGATAGTTTTTTCTTTCTTTCTTCTACACTCGATTTGTTCTAAGAAACGTTGCTTGTAAATGGTTGAAAATAAAATAATAGGCCTATCTCTGACGAAATAATGGAGCTCAACAACGAAATGGAAGAACAAGTGACAAAGCTTATAAACAGTGCAAAATTCTTGTCAGATTCCAGTTTACTAGTAGATTTGCCTCCTGACAATTTCATTGGGTATAGGTGAGTCATATTAGGAAGCCATTGTTAATATATGGGCCGAAATTATGTTTGGTGTATCTGTTATAAGCAATGTGATTTGTTTTAAATTTTATTTCGCACAATAAAAGTGTGTAAAAGAAGTTTTAACAAAATAAATAAGTCAAGCTTGACAATTTTTGAAGATAAAAACAAATAAAAATATTTGATTCCGTGGGGAGTTGAACTCGGGTCAGAAAATTATGAAGCTAACATGCTACCGCATAGACCACGCCACCATTTGATATACTGGGGCAATCATTTTCTACATACCGGACATTTATAATATTTTGTTCCTATGCATGCGAATATCTCAAAAACTAGGGCACATTTTGAGAAATGACTATACCAGACATATATGCTGTGTGTCCCTTCAACATATATGAAGGAGATCGAATTCCATTTTGAACAAGTCTGATTGTTTCCAAGTAAGATTCACGTGACTATCCTTGCCTAAAGCAGAGTTGTTGAAAACCTGGCTTTAGAAAAGGATCTTCATGTGAATCTCATTTAGTATCCTATATGCAATATATTTCAGATGAAGTAGATTATACCTAAATTGCCAAACAAGTTTAGGTGATTCAACCAAGATGAGTAATTCAACATTTAGTAATATTAATCACTAGTCATTCATACATTTTTATTATTATTTCATCAGGACTTCATGGCTCATTCTTAGCAAGGTCACTAGTCAGGCTTGGAATGTTCATATGGAACAAAGAATTTACCACGACCCTAATGAAGGAACCAACCCTCCATTTGCCTGGAGCAATTTCAGGCAACCACGCAAAACTAAAATTTTGATGGCCAGACTGGAGGATCAAACATGTACAAAATATTAATAACATTAGGGCTTTATGGCTCACTGATTTTGAGGTCATTACAGATATTATAGGACTAATGAGCAAGGAGTGGGATGGAATTTGGCCATGGCATTTTCTAACACCCCATCCCAAAATGTGACTTCAGCGATTTTATAAAACCATGAACCTGTAGAAGGCAACTATATCGGTACTTAACAGATGAACAGTGAAGAAAAAGTAGCTGTGAAACTAAATAACTAAGTCTCTATACATGATATATTCTAAACGGCTAACATGAGCTCAACATCAGATAAAATTGTTGAACATGACAAAGCTACTGCCTTGTTAAACCACAACTGCAAATTATATGATTTCATGACAAAAATCAATTTCTGCAATGCTTCTCATAGTGTGTCTTATACAATATATATAATAACAATGAGCAGGAAAATGTTTTAAGACAATAAAACTAAGGAAGGAAGGGGAAATATGACCCAACACTTCCACAGATGAAGGCAGCTGGGAACGATGAACACAAAAACAAACACAAGAAAAGCACAATATTTCGGCATACAGCCTTATTCGAACAGAAGTAAGACACCAGGCGGAGTCGTACGTGTACACGGAGATGGCTGTCTGGTGAATGGCGTGGCCGGAGCAGATGTTAGTGTAGGAGGGGGGGGGGGAGGGAAGCTCAAATATTAGATCGATAATCAATACTGTTGACGGTATACTATCATTGAAAGTGGTGTACCAACATAACTGAGTGAGGATACATATATAAATCAAATTTTGAAAAGCTAAATGAAAAATAAAATATAACAAATATAAATAGTAGAGATAATAAGTGCTTGATCTGCTGGGAAGAGTTTATTGGAGATTGAGGCCTGGAGGATGTCTAGTGTCCAGGATATTCTGATAGGCTAGTTCCCATCTACGTAGTTCAGAGGAGGTTGTGTTATCAGGGAAAACTCGGATCAGCCTAACTGAGAAACAGATGTTAACATTATTCAGTTTGAGGGAACTGACGTTTTGCAACTGGATGGGTCTCATTGTAAGTACATACTGTCTGCCTATGGCCATTCATTCTGATAGAAAGTGGGTTAGTAGTGAGGCCTAGATATGAGCTGGAGCAATGGAGACATGTAAGTAGATATATAAGGTGTGTTGTCATGCAAGTAGCATGACCAATGATGGGGAATGTTTCACCTGTGGTAGGACTGGAGTAAGTGGTGGTAGCTTGATGCATGCTGCATGTTTTTTTCTGTTCCTCGTTCCCAGCCACCCTCATCTGTGGTCATATTTCCCGATGCTTCTTTAGTTTTATATATATATATATATATATATATATATATATATATATATATATATATTCCTTCTAAGTGTCATGTGACAGGAACCACTCCCTGACCAAATTATCTACATAAAGCAGATTACATTATTAATGATATCAGGCACATGCAAATAAAATCTACTGCATCTTTAGTCAAGGTAAAACTGGAGCATTGTTTCAAAAAGCACCAAAATTAAAAGCTACAAATTTAATAAAACAGTAAGGTATTCACCATTCGTTTTTTTGTGAAAAACATTGCTTGTATCATTTGTTTTCTGGAACCCATCACAGCCGGGTAATTGAATACATTTATACATACATGGATTACACTTAAAAGGAAAAATAATAGATTGCAGGAACAAAAGATGGATCACAGTGTACATGAAGAAATAGCACATACATGCTCAAACAATACTGCAAAATACCACATTTACTAAACATAATTTAGGAAAAGAATAACATTATGCTGTAGTCCCCCTTTAAAATAGCCACAAGAAACCATGCTTTTTAGTGTGTTAAAAAATTCAAATATTAGGGAACATCCATAAATCACAGTTACATTTTGGCCTCCTGTGAAGGCCCCTTCCCCCAAAGTAGCACGGTGTGGCTAGTGAGTTTCGTTGTTTATCTGTTGACAGTTACTCACCAAAGTTTCAGAATTTTGTACGCGCAGTTGTTATGTAACAGTCGTTTGAGTGAGTTGATGCGAGTGTTTTTGTGAAAATGGACAAAATCGTGGTGTCATTAAATATTTGTTTTTGAAAGGCAATATGCCTATGCAAATCAAAGATGAGTTGGATTCTGTGTATTTGGACACTGCACCATCACTTACCACAGTGAAATTTTGGACAGCTGAATTTAAACGTGGCCGCAAGAGCTTGGGAGACAAACGTTTGGGACGTCAAAAAACTGCAACTACTGATGAAAACATCGCCAAAGCTCACCAATTGGTGCTAGACAAAAGCCAAATTAAAGTGAGAGAGATAGCAGAGTTTACGAACATTTCAAAAGAACGTGTTTGTTACATATTAAATCAACATTTAGGTATGAGAAAGCTGTTCGCACGTTGGGTGCCGTGTTTGCTCATATTAGACCAAAAACGTGTTCGAATGAACATTTCCAATGCTCTGTTGGCGCAGTTTAGGCGCAATAAATCCGAGTTTTGGCGCCGATTAATTATTGTAGATGAAACTTGGATACACCATTATATGCCCAAAACAAAAATACAGTCCAAACAGTGGACTGCAAAGAGGGAACCGGCTCTAAAAAAAGCAAACACTGTTTTTTCGGCTGGGAAAGTGCTGGCGACTTTTTTGGGAGAGTCATGGAGTTATTTTAATCAATTACCTTCAAAAAGTAAAAACCATTACAGGAGCATACTAAGCATCATTACTTCACAAGCTGAAGGCAGAACTTGCGGAAAAAATGCCACATTTGCAGAAAAAGTAAATGCTGTTTCACCAATACAGCGTTTGCCATGGCGAAAATTCACGAATTACAGTTTGAACAGCTTGACCATACACCTTACTCGCCAGATCTAGCCCCAAGTGGCTTCTTTTTGTTCCCTCATCTAAAAACTGTACTCTGAGGACAGATTTTTGTCAAATTAAGAGGCAATCACCTTCGTGAACAATTATTTTGCAGAGAAAAATACCGAGTACTATTTGGATGGGAGAAGTGTGTAGAGTTACAAGGAGACTATGTTGAAAAACAAATTTAAGAAAAAATGTCTTGTATCTTTGTAACTTTTGAGACCACCCTCGTAGATTTAATCCATTAACTGCTATGTATTGCACGGCTGAGCATTCACTGCGTGCTCCTTTGTTATCCTCCAAGCAGTCTACCTGCGCTGAGAGGCTGCAATCGGCCGATACCTGCGCCGCTGAGTTTGGCACGCGGCCTGACCCGCTCTGTGCTGAATATTTCTGAGGAGTTGTGTGTGACGGCCTTCCATTTTCGCTTTGCATTTTGAAACACCAGATACAAAATAAATGCAGTTACTCTGACATCTAAGGTTTTTCAATTTAAATGATAAATAGATATTACAGCAACTGAAATGTGTTTGGTATTTTTGTTTGTAGCGCATTAATTCATCAGGAGAAAATTTCAAGGTTAAGTGTTCGAATATCTTTCACAAATTCTGCATATATTTTCCAGCCTTCTTTTGGTTCTGGGCTTTAGACAGTAACTGGCGAAGTTAAAAATATTTTTTTTTTCAATTTTTTGTATCTCACTTAGTTTTAGAAGCGTATAAATGTAATGTAATTGTTACAGTGTAGTTACCCATGTGTAAGGAACCAAACTGGATACCGGGGGTAGATATCAGCTTTACGTTCCTCAACTATAGCGCACTTACTTATCACTGGAAAATACTTTAAGTCCTTAACATAGTTTGTTGACCGTATATTGCCTATGGAAATGCTAACTGTTAAAAGACCACAGTCGCCAATTACAGCTTTAACCTCCTGTAAGAAAGGTGCTATTGTAGAAATGAAAGTCGGGTTTGAAGGTTTCACAATTCACATATATTCTAAAATGTCACTGTATTACAAATGTTCAGTTAGCAAGGCATCGAAATATCATCACACGAAAATTGCAAGTAGCGAAGCATAACAAGAACCTATAATTCCCCCGATAAGATTAAAGTTCAAATTCCAAACATTTTACTATGAGACTGAAAAATTCAAAGATGGCGTCTATCGTCCATTTTGCCCGCCAAGATGAAGACTCGCTCCATGCCTAAGCCCCCTTGGGCTCGCTCGTCTCAAACTAGCCCGCACACATCTTACTCCTCGAGAGATTCAGGCCAGACTGGCCTGTCATGGCGGCGCAACTTCCTATATTGAATCAGGACTAGGGTGGTCAAAATAAACATAGAAATTTTTGATTTATCTCCTGATATTTATCAGAAATTCATGGTGTGTAGATCACGCAAAAATACGTGTTTAGTGTCTCTTTGTAATAATGTTTTAATTGCTTCAGAACGGAGTTATAGATTTATTTAGTTGGTGAAGTGTTGCTACATTGGACATTGCAGTTATTTCAAATTTGTCAGCAAAAAACGTATTGTCAAAAATTTTAGATTTCGGGCTTCAAACCATTTTAGAAGTGCTCTCCCGTTTCTGCTGATTATGCTGGTGTATAAATTATTCAAATCTGTTCGGTAGTTTAAAAGATATGGACTTCCTTAGAATCGGTAATTTTATTACTTTTCATCATACCATTTGACTTTTTATTTACAGCTTTTCAGGCCAAGGTATTACTTTTACAACGTTCCTTTATTAATTTTAAGTACTTTCCAAAAGTTTTTATTTATTGAAATATATTATTTTAGCTGAAATCCATGTCTGTCTTAGTGGCTAACTGCGTAGTAGCATTCAAATTTTAGGTTTGCTATTATCTTCTGTTAAATGTTTATGACCTTGTTTAGAACTTATTTAATATTGGAGAGACTATTACGGGACGTGTTTAAATGTACTTTTAAGGTCCTGAGGTTGTCCCAATGAACTACAATTTACTCTTGAAAAGTCGCAACGTGGGAATGTTAACCAAATCTTATTATCACTTTGATATTTATTATTAAAACATTCCGGAACCATTAGAAATTTACAGGATATTATTATAAACGGTTTATTTCATTGTTTTAGAATCGGTATCGGCATGGTAAACTGAGCTTCCCTTTCCATAACCTCTTCGGTAGTAAGGTGCTTACACATGGTTAATGTTTTTCGTGTAACAAGCCTCCAAACACAGCACAATACACAGTATTATTGTACATTTCATGTACTGTGTACATGGTTTCTGGATGCACTTTCTGTTTCAAACATCCAGCGCATCTATGCGTTCGCGTGCTCTCCTTTGAATTTTTAATGTGAATAATATTTAGAAAATGTCTTCCAGTAAATCCTTCCACCTTGAAAATATAGAGTGAACTGATTCTGGTGTATTTGTCTTGGTATATAAATAAAATCTATAGGTTCCTTCAGCAAAAGATATCATAAGATCTGCTAAAAATATTCCGATAAATGACAGAATGCTGGAATTTTGACCTAATCCATATTTGTGTCCTGCAGCTGAATCGTCTAACGCATGCACAAAAGGACGAGAATCTCTTCTTCCAGTCAAAGCTGTCACTAAAGCGTCCTCTTTTTCCACCCATTTAGCTCTCGCTATATGAAGCTTCAGATACTGAAAATTTTTACCTCTTGTGGAGACAGTCGTTTTCAACTAGCAGATGTACAAGGCATAGGACTATTACTTCGAGATCCTATTGAAGGGTCTTCACTATCATCCATATCAAAGAGATCATTCTCACTGTCATTTCTAGTAAGAATCTCAATGATTTCTTCCTTTGTACAAACACGACGGCGATCCATTTTCTCAGTAAAAACTAAAATGAAAATAGCAACACAAATAAAATCGCAACTGCAGACACTCACGGGCCGAACGTTTGAAAGCAATTAACCAGCTGGGGTGGAAATACGGCCACCTGACCTGGTCGCTAAGTGGCTCGCGTCCAGAGCACATAGGGATCCGAGCGGCCAGACGTCTTACCGCGTCCAGAGCACAGACAGGGCGGCAAGGCAACATGTGTATACACGTCCAGAGCACCTGAAGGAAGGAGCAAGGGCGCGCATAAACACGTCTAGAACACCTGGGCACAGTAGAACACATGCGCGTTAACGTGTCTACAGCATTCAAAGCGTTAAAACAATGTCACACTGCAAAATTATACAATCCTAGATGCTTTCTAAAATGTGTCATCAAGGGCAATTCCAACCAGTAACAAAATGTGCAGCCTTTTACTGCAATTTATCCATGCTATTAATCACTTGTGATATTGATCCCTCACACGTAATAATAATCTAGGTAGCATCTACAAGATTACTGCAATTATCTCTGCCATTATAGCTCTCCAAAATTTGTCTTGGTTAGGCAATAGCCATTCCCATATTATATTATGTGCTTATCCTACTTCAGTTTTTCATTCCACACCAACACCATCAAATATTTTGCCAAATTGACTGTTTCTGGCACTAAACAGCTAGCCTTATTATCACAAAATGTTTTTTTTTAAATTTTTTTTTGCTTATAAAATTCATCTTCAATAGGGCTTTATTAGAACATATCTCCAGGATAAGTAGCATTTCCTAAAAAAAATTAACATGAAAAATCATTTAATATATAATTATGGAAAGTTTTGTCAGTCATATGCCGAATTGGACAGTCAGATGACAAAATAGATCCACAAGAAGTGGAAATATGGTTCAAGAAGGAGGGGGAGGGTTAATGAACCTGAGGATGACAGGGGCTTACGAACTGAATTAAGAGGACAAGTAAAAACTTAAAAGCATGAAGTGGGAAAAGGGTGGGTTGTTTTCCTGCAGCAACAGTCAGTCGTTCATTGGCAACCATTACAATAAGTGCCACCTTCTGTGTTAATTTAATTTAAAGTGTGTAGATAGCTTTTGTTTAATTTGGGTTATTTAAAAATAGTAGCAGGGAACATTCATCACCTTTATAATTATCTGTAAGACATATGTAGATTTTGTCTGCTCTTTTATTTATCACTGAATAACTAGTGCATTTTTCAGGTACATCTTATTTAAGTGTTCAGAACAGGTTCCGCCATAGTCAGCTTTTATCCGAGTCGCAAGTTTGGCAGTGAGTAATTAGCAAATTTCGTCTTTGCCCCTTGAGATTAGAGCGCAAGAAAAGGCTGTTATTCAGAATGCTTGGGCAGTTCTTTTTTTCATCTACTTCTCAGTTTCTCTTGGTATTTTGCAAGGTAGCATGTGTTGCGACTGTTGTAGCTGTGTGCAGACGCAGGATGTGGTGGCTAATCTACATACCCAGCTTGCAGCTTTGTTAAGAAAGTTACACAGCTGGAAGCTGCTGTAAGCGAGTGCAGTAGATGTGGTACTGGTGACCCTGTTGAAGTTAAGCCTCTTGCAAGTTCTCCTCTACCAGTCATACCTGCAGTCCAGACAGATTGTTGGAATCTGTGCAGCAGTTGCCTGACGGTGACTGATGTGTGGTTTCTGGACATAGACACCAAAAGCGGGGCAGTCGCAGAAGCCTGGTTCCCAGGAAGGCAAGCTTGTACCACCATCCAAACCAGTTTGATATATTTTCTGGGGCTGATTCAGTCTCACAATTGTCATCCTGCGAGTTGGGAACCCACCAGCCAACTAGGTCTGAGAAACTCCAGAAGGGGATTCTACTGGTCAGAAGCTCCAATGCTAGGTGATTTATTGAGCCCCTAAGGGAGATCGCGAATAGGTTAGGGATGATATCCAGTATCTATCCATTGTGTATTCTGGCGGACTGATCTGAGATGTAGAACAGGTCACCCCGGATGCCACCGAACTGAAGGGATTTAGCCAACTGTGGATTGTGGCTCGTCGGCACCAATGATGCTTGCTGCCTTGGGTTATAGGTAATTCTCTCTTCTTTCCGGTGGCTTGCTGAAAGGGGGAGATCTGTGGCCAATGGCCACAAGATTCCGGCTGAGCAACTTTCTGCAGCATTGTTGACAGAACTGACTGGACTTCTGGTTCAGAGCCGTGTTGAGGGGCTGAACCAGAGACTATGGTGTTTCTGTACAGTCTTGGCTGCAGATTTCTCAGTCTTCGCCCTGGAGTTAAGTCTTATAGGATCCCTTGAATAGATCAGGTGTGCACTACACATGTGAATCAGCTACGTGGGTGGCAGTGACCATGTGGTGTGCTATGAGACGTTTTTTAGGCAGAGGGAGAATGACCCAGAACAGGAAACACAGTTATTGGCAACCCAGATTAATTCAACACCGCATGTTAGGAGTAGCTTAAGAGAATCTCGACCATTAAAAGTTCTCTTAGTTAACTGCAATAGTATATGCAACAAACAGTCTGAACTTGAAAATGTCATTTGTAGTACATAAAGTGATATCATAACAGGCACAGAAAACTGGTCAAAACCGAAGTTCCACAGAACATAGAAATCTTTAATAGCAGCATGAACATTATCCGTACGGATTGGTTGCATTTCCATGGAGGTGGTGTATTTATACCTGTTAGTAAGTACCTGGACATTTACAGAAACTATCAGTAAAAAGGTTAGAAGCTTTTGAAATGTGACTATCGAAGAATGTTGAGAATTCCATGGACCAACCACAGCACAAAATCTGAAGTGCTCCACAAAAAAACAAGATATGGAAATATTGACCACTGTAAAAACATGGAAGCTACAGTACCTTGGCCACATCATGAGGAACAATAGCCATTATTAACTCCTGCAGTCTGTCTGCAAGGGAAAATACCAGGAAAGAGAAGTGCTGGTAGAAGAACTTCTTGGTTAAAAAATTTGAGAATATGGACCTCCAAGACAACTACGGAGTTAATCCGAGCATCAGCTGAGACAAGACTGCCAAGACGGTTGCCGACACCTGGAATGGATAGGGACTAGAAGCAGAAGGAGTAAGTACCTCCCATGTAACAAAATAGATGTCAATATGGTCTGTGAAATCACATGGATTAAGCTCAATGTAGCTAGGACAAAACTTCTGAAGGCTCCTATCGTCCACCAAATGCAGAGGCCTTAAGGAATAGTGTAAATAGCAACTCAAATTTCCATATCATACAACAATACTAGGTGGTGACTAACTTGCCACTTATCGACTGGACTAATCACGTTCACACTACTGGCGGCAGGGATAATGCTGCTTGCAAAATCATTCTAGAACTTTTCTCAGATCATAATCTTGAGCAGCTTGTGACTGAACCAATGTGGTGCCACAATAGCAATGAAAACATTTTAGATATTCTCGTTACAAATAGGCCTGAATTATTAACGGACATTTCTAAAACCACGGGAATAAGTGATCATAAAGCTGCAATTGATACAGTAAAATTAACCATGCGCAAAATGAAAAAAGGATCTTTTACAGACGCCAAAAGGCCCCAAATGAGTGTTTTAGAATATATTTGAGGGAATATTAAGCTACCTTCATAGAAGCAAGAGTCTCCATTGAAGAGATGTGGCTTCGCTTCACGTGTAGTCAGAGAAGGTATGGATTTGCGTACGAGGGCTGTACATAAAAGTTCCCAGTGATTTTTCACAATGAAAAACATGTTTATTTTCTTTGAATGATACATTTTCGGAAAGTTTAGACTTTTTCCTATTTTTCAACATAATTGTTGAGGTCAATGCATTTTTGCATGTGGTGTACCACCTTCTTTATGCCTGAGTCGAACTCTCCTGCCACGCCACAAAGGTAGCATAACACCTCTTCTCCGGTTCTGAATTGAGTCCCACCCAGGTGTTTCCTGAATTCAGGTAAGAGATGGTAATCATTTGGGGCTATGTCCAGGTGCTTGACAATATCCCATCAAAATTGGTTGAGAAGATTGGTTGTTACACGGGCAGTGTGCGGACAAATGTTGCCACGATGGAAACTCGCTCCACTCATGAGCATGCTTCTAGTTTCGAATTGCGCGGCACAGGTTCTTTAATGTCGCACAGTAGTGGTCAGCATTGATTTTTGTACCAGCAGGCATGAATTCTCACAATAACCCCCACCTGTCCCAAAACACACTCACCATCACTTTGCCAGCAGACTGTTTGAACTTCCGCAGCTTCGGCGACTGGATGTTTCCACTGATGGGATTTGTTTCTTCGTTTCCAGTTTTATGTAGTGGACCCAGGTCTCGTCCCCAGTAACAACTGAACCCAAGAATTCTTCACCATTGGTTTCATAGGCTTGAAGAAATTTGCGGGCTTCTTCAACACGTTGCCATTTATGGTCTTCCATAAGCATTCTTGGGACACATCTTGCACAAACCTTGGCATAACCTAAGTAGTCTGTCAAAATTCTGTCAATGGTAGTCTTGCCGACATCGGCAACCATCTCGCTGAGCTCCCGAGCTGTCACCCTTTGATCTTTCAGCATTTCTTCTTCCACTTTCGCAGTTAATTCGTCTGAAACTGATGGCCATCAAAAACGCTGTTACTCATGGACATCTGTACGTCCATCCTTGAATTCTTTGCACCGTTTGCACATGTATTGTATGCTCATACACTTTTCCTCATAGATTTCACACTATTGGAAATGAATGTCCCCCCGGTGCAGTATTTTTTTTACTCCAAAAATGAATGAATTGCAGAGCGTGATTCGTACCCGCGGGCGAAGCGAGTGGGAGCTCAACCTCTAACTGCTGTTCAGCCAAGACTGAGCAGTGCAGACAGTTTGCCGGGGTGGGATTGGGAGAGAGGGAACCAAGCTACACGCCAGTGTTGCCGGAACCCACCAGTGTTGGCAGCGTCTTGGAAACACTATTTTACGGACAACCCTCATATACCAAAACAGAATCAGGGAAGAGTGATCCCCCGTGGTATACACGTGAAGTTAAAAGGATACTCAAAAAGCAATGGAAGATACATATACGCACTAGAAGGACAATGTATCAGGGTGATTTAGATAAGTTAGAAGAGATAAGAAGAGGTCACATTAAAATTGCGATGTGCAAGGCTTTTAATTACTTTTGTTGCAATTCACTTTCTAATAGTCTCACAAAAAGAAATTTTGGTCGTACGTTAAAAAAGGTAGCTGTAGTGACAACAATATACCAGATCTAATGCAAGACTGTCGGGAAGTTGAAGACTGCCGCAACAAGGATACCGTATTTAACACAGAATTTAGAAATTATTTCCATTGACTATACCATGGGAAACATTCAAACATCGTGTAGCATTAGAGATGAATCCAACACAAATTTAAAGTGTAGGTACTGTAAAGTAATCAAAGGTCCTGAAGTGGGTGAAAGTGCCAGGCCCCGATGGTATACCAGCAAGAGTATTTTTAGAATATGCTAAGGAAATACAACCATTTCTGTCAGATATATTCCGTAAATCTTTAAAAGATGAAAATGAGTTAATTACACCATATCAACATGGATTTCAGAAGAACAAATTATCTGAAAATCAAATGGCCCTATTTTCCCACTATGTAATGAAAGTTATCTATCGATGCAGGTTCACAAGTAGATGCAATTTTCTCGGATTTTCAGAAAACTTCTGACTTTGTACCACACAAGTGAATTTTAGCAAAGATTTGAGCATATGGTATATAGGATCAGATTTGTGAACAGATACATGATTTTCTAACTGGTCGGTCACAGTATGTCATTGACAGGGAAACCTAATCTAGATGTCACTTCGGACATTCCTCAAAGAAGTGTATTAGAACCCTTTTTTCTAATTTTTATAAATGATCACTGTGGCAACATTAACTGCAGGTTGCGATTGTTTGCTGATGATGCACTTATTTATAGGGAAGTAAGGTGCTCCGACGACTGCTTAGAAATACAGTATGGTCTGGATGTTATTTCGGAATGGTGCCACAAATGGCAGCTTACACTTAACAGCAAATAGTGCAAGGCAATAAGAATAAGTAACAAAAAGAATCTGTTTGCTCATGAATACAAAGTAAACAATTCAGTTGACATGGTAGATTCCCTGAAGTATCTGGGCGTAGTAGTACATATCAACATGAAATAGGACCAGCACTTTAATTCCGTCATAGGTAAAGATAACTAGATTACGATTCATAGGTTTTATTTTGAAGAATTGTAATGCTCACACAAAGGAAATAGCGTACAAAACTCTAGTGCATCCACATTTGGATTACTGTTGAGGAGTTTGGGATCTGTATCGCAAGGGATTGATTGACGCGTTAGAGAAAGTTCAGAAGAGTGTCACTCTATTCATGACTGCTAGTTACAGCCATTAAGAAAGCATCACAGAATTGATACCTAGTTTGGGTTGGGATTGTCTGGCTGACAGATGATGTTTTCGTTTGAATTAATTGGAGAATATGCGAAATTCTTTAATTTACGAGTGCAGTGGAATACTTTTTCCAACAATTTATTTAGGTCGCAATGACAGGAGGGATAAGATTAGAGAAATACAATGCCGTACTGATGCTTTCATGTATACTTTCTTTCCCCAGGCTATTCAGGATTTGAATGCATAGAATTAGGATTGGTGCTTAGCACCCTCTGCTATCCACAATATTTGTGAACTGGAGGGTATGGGTGTAGATAGAGTGGGGAGTTACTCAACTACAGTTAAACATCTACATTAGCCGATACAGAAGATAAAATGGTTGTGGCTCAAACACAATTTCCTTTAGTCTTTTCCCAATGGTAGTGTCTTTATTGCTTCATCCTACAAGAGGTTATACTACTTAATTTCCTACTGCCTTTTGTGGCAGGCTTAAGATTGATTATACACCTAGTGTTGGTGTTTAAATTGGGGCCAAAATGGGTAACCTTTAGTCCAATAGTACTTGTGCTAGGAGACAGTAGCAAAGAAGAAACTCAGGGCAACCATCAGTATTTTAAACTGCATTCAATTTAATCTTAACCCTGCTGTATTTTCTCAGTGACCTTTATTTCATTTAGTATTTCTTTTTACAATAGCTCCAGCACACTTCTTAATTGCAAGTCAACTTCAGCCAATAACTAAACACTTAAGGCAATGTTCTTTCAATGCTAGTCTCCTTAAGAGGTGCCACTTTTTACATGGTTTGATTTTCCTTACATGAAAATTTTAAGGTAAAACTGGCAGTATCAAATGCAATTCATTATGTATAGGCATGAAATTTAATAAAGTGATTAAAAACACCCAAGTTATGCGCGAATATGCCTGCTTTCGATTACCTCAATTTTCCTTCATGAATATCACGTAACTATCAGCTTTCCGTTTATGGTGTTGAGCTTACAAATCATTAAAGGCTACAAACACAGCTTACTACATTCAAAAAAGAAAAATTAACCAGTTTATTATTAATGTTTGAGGGTAAGTTGAAAATCGTCTGAACTTTTCATAAAAATTTATTTACACAAAAAATACAGTTTCACTTATTAATTTTCAATATAGTCTCCACACTTTGTAATTCACTTGGTCCAGCAGTCCACAAACTTGTGTATTCGGTTGGTTGCAAAGATACTGATGCACCGCTTCCTGCACTTCTTGGTCTGAGGAAAATCTATGACCTCGCAAAGCATCTTTCAGAAGCCCAAACAAATGAATGTCCGACAGAGCAAGATCTGGCCTGTAAGGTGGATGTTCCAGCACCTTAAAACCCAATTTGTTGATTTCAAGGGCGAGTTGAGCTGTGTGAGGGGCGGGCGTTATCATGGAACGGCAACAATTTCTTTGACAAAAGACCTCATAGTTTGCTGCAAATTGCTGGTTTAAGTTTGTTAGACAACAATTCACACTAACATTCTTTGTTGATTGTTCTTTCCCTTCATGTAATCTTCCAGTACACGCCCTTTTGCATCCCAAAACACGGTTAGCATAATCTTTCCCACCGATGGCGTAGTCTTGAATTTTTTCTTCACTTGTGATTCAGGGCGTTTCCACTCTGGCATTTTGACTCTGGCGCATAGCGATGAGACCACGTTTCATCAGAGGTTACTATTCTTTCCTAAAATGAGTCACCTCCGTACGGCCGAGTAAGCTTTGGCAGACCTCAAGACATTTGAGTTTGTGTTCTTCAGCAAGTTGTCTTGACACCCATCGCGAACAAACTTTACGGAAGCCGAGTTGATCATGGATAATGTTATAGGCAGAACCATGATTGATGTTCAATGTAGACACTACGTTATCGAAAGTAACTCACCTATTTGTGAAAACCATCAATCGAGCTTGCTCAATTTTGTTGTCCGTGGTGGACTTTGACGGACACCCTGTTCTCTCTTCTTGTGTCACAGTTGTCTACTTACTTTTAAACTTCTCCTAGAAAACATTTGTCCACATACTGTGCTAAAAGTCTGATGAATTTCAACCCCTTTTACAACTTCTGACAAAAGAAATGTTATCACTGCGCATAGTTCCTCCTTCATGCAAACTGCTAGCGGAGCGGACACGTTTATCCTGCCGCTGCTGACTAAATATTATTATGATCAAGGCACACATTGCCACAGTAGTATTAACTGTAAACACGCATTTACAGAAATTACAACTACTGAAAAAATTTTATTACAAAATTCCGGATAATTTTTTACTTGCTCTTGTGTGTATGGAATCATTGTGTCCCCTCCCTTCCCTCAGTTACACACACACACACACACACACACACACACACACACACTCACACTATCTCCTGTGGATGAGGTCCAGAGTAATATGGTAATGCTGCTGAACAGTGAGACGATTTCAATCGCTGCTTTCCTCAAACGAAACAGCGTGCTCAATAGTTTATAGACAACTAGCCCGTACCCGCGACTTCGTACGCGTGGATTAAGAATTTTTTTGCCAGAATTAAATATAGAAAGTTGCTAATGAAGGATTGGTACCAAACAATATCAAGTAGGAATAATATGACAGGAAAGCTATCACTATATCATTGTACCGTCGAACCTGTCTCTTGAAGAGAATCAATTTCCAACATATTTCTGTCACCATTCGACTAAGGTCTCAAAATTTCGTGACTACAACTGTTAATCATACTGGAAAAAATATCCTGTGCCCTTCATACTGATTTCCTTATAAAATTGCATCACAATGATATAGCTACTTAATCGTCAAAACTTAACAAAAAGACAGACTTACTTCCGTATTTATAATAATATTACTGTGGTTCACACTCACACACTGACTGCGAACACCACCTGAGGGATCATTATAATGTAAAAAAGTGTACACCTACAACATTGCAAGACTACCTATGATTTTCCTCACATTGCACCCCAAACTATCTAATATCTACAGTTTAACATTCAATCCGAATAACCTACGGCCCAGGCCTGACTCTTAATATGAAAAACATTTTTAAAAAATTTTAGCCTCCACGGAGATTTGAACCGGAGACCACGACGTACGTAAGCAAGCACTTTAACCACTAAGCTGCCTGTCCACTATACGGAAACACGGTACGGAGGCGACCATATCCAACGTGTTTATCGCCGTATTTCGAAGTTATGAGACAATGTGTTATTCATACAGATCATTTTTCAACCAAATGTAGACCGTATTTTTCTCCTTGTTTCAAAGGATAAGTGTGCAAAAGTTTCATCGAGATCGGATGAAAACGATTTGTATGAAGAACAAACAAACAAACATACATTCATCTTTATATATAAAGATAAATGTAATTTTGAAACAATACATAGACATATAAAATGTTCTTGTGCCTCCCACCAGGGAAGCACATCAATTTGTTGTGATGTTTTGAAGTCACTCTCCAGTCATCTGTCAGCAAAGTCTGAGAGAGACTTTCGAAATGTCACATCAAATTGATGTGGTTCCCCGGTAGGAAGCCCAAGAACATTTTATATAGTTGATATATTTGGAAAGCCTACATTCTTTCATCAATAAATAGTTTGTCAGTCATTATTTAATAGCTGCACCTCATAGCATGTGGTTGGCCTCAAAAAATTGTGTGTACGCACATTTGAGAATCATTCATGGATGGAAAGAATAAAAGTCAAGATCACCATCCTATTGGCAATGCTCAGTTCGAACATACTTTATTACGCTTATGAAATATTAGATATAAATAAAATTAAAAAATTTCTTGCTGAAAACACTTTTTAGTCGGTTATTGAAGAATCAATAGTATCTGCATCATCCTTCGAGTATAGGAGGAAGAAAGTACAGGTTCATATGGATAGGGAAAAATTTTACCTTCAGAAACGTATCTGCTGCAGTAAGGGCAATAGAAATTAAACAACTTTTAAATTTTGTGATATAGTGAGCTATTATAAAGGGCTCTCTTGTTTGCTGAAATCTTGGCTTGACATTCGAAAACTGATACTGATAAAATAATATACAACTTGCAGACTTAATTCCTATTGGTAAATATCCTATACTACTAACAAAACAGTTAAGTGTACCTTGAGTTGAAAATGTTCTCTCTTGGAACTGTGGTCCAGTAGACATTTGGATGAGGACAAGAGATGCACACAAATTTCTCAACAAAGTTAGGACATTGATGGACAAAATACCAGGACAGCAGAGCTCCTAAATCATGAGCCACAATTACACAGCTTGATCCACCAAGAGCAGTTATCAGTTCTTTCAACTCTCCCAGCAGTGTATCTAAACGGTAGTTTCGTCTCCAAGCTGGCTTATCAGAGTCACCAAAACCCTTCATGTCCAAGGCCACGATCCTGTAATGGCAAAATAAATCAATAATAATTTGGAACACAACAGGATAACATTTACACCTATGAATTGTGTAGTTGTGTATAGTCCTTTGATCACCATACAAATTTAATTACAATCTTTGATATCTACTACATCTCCCTGAACAAATGATTCTTAACACCAAACATCTGCTCAAAAATCGAAACTTTTGAACAACCTTAAGCTAAAAATCAGTTATTTTCTATCCATAGTCCAGTCTACTTATCCCAGATCTCCTCCAAATAATTTCTATAACATCTACCCACATCTCATCACCCATACACGCTATGCTGAGAACATTGGCCTTTGTTCATGAATCTAACTGCAGCCTCCTCTCCCCCCCTTTTTTTGCCCCTAACCAATGAGATTGTTAGAGGTGGGACAGTATTATTGTCAAGGAATGAAAAAGAAATTGGCACAATCTTTGCATAAGAACCATCTCAGCATTATCCTGGAGCAATTTCAAGAAAGGAAAAATTGGCTGGAACAAAGTGATGGGTTAAGCCAAGGAGATGCCCTCCCAATGCTACTTTTCCATGTTGGAATGGAATGGCAGGAAGAATCAGAATTGGTGAAATATTGCATTTTTGCGAGAATACTCATACAGTAAGAAGTGAATAGAAGCAGTTTAGTAAAATAATCTAAAAAGTTTTTTTCATTGTGAAAATGTATTTTGCATCAAATCCAGATTCTACAGTTGCTGACGTCGGAGGAGTTAAATCTGCAAGGTAATTAATTGTTAGATATTAAAATTAATCATTTTCTTTCCCTTTTAGAACAATAGCTACATATTAGATACATCTAATGTGAACCAAGGGACGCGCCGGAGTTACCGACAATGAAATATTAGTCTGGTATATTAGTGGAGTTTATGATAAAGTTTAAATGCACCCCAGACCAGAGTGCATATGAGGAACTGATAGCTTTTTTACAGGTAAGACAAGGAATAACATTGTGCATTGTTTCATAACAATTTTACTAAGTTAATCAATACCCAAGAATTGACTTGCCAGAACATACTGTTCAATCCATTACTTTTGATGAACTTTGAAGCTAGTAACCTAATAAAGTAGTAGAAAAGCATTTTTTCCAGAAAATCTGTTTATTCGAAATGAAGTCCTCATGGGTATACCGCCGGATTCCGTTTTCACAACACAATCCGGAGGTACACACATGCTGAATTCACTGCAAAGGTATGCCAGGAAAGTCTACATTCCTACATAATTTTTTCATATTTTGTTAATAAGTTTATTGTTTTGGTGTTTGTTGATTTTTTCAGCAATTGACATGTTTAATTCCTGGAAGTGGTTGGCTGTAAATGGTTAAAAATAAATAAAAATGTAAGTGACGAAAACAGATTCATCTCCAAACCAAATTTCAATGGCTATTAGCAAGGAATATTAGGAAGTCATTGGCCAAAGTTGTATTCGTTGTATCTGTTAGATGTAATCAGATTTGTTTTAAAGTTGAAATATAATAAATTCATTCTCAACATTATTTACAGATAAAAAATAAAAATATTTGATACTGCAGGGATTTAAACCTGGTTTGGAAAATTAGGGAGTGGACAGCTTACCACCTATACCACATTGACTCTAGGTAATATATGCCAAATTTTGTAATTAAAAGACATTTGGATTTTTTTGTAGGTGCATTTGAAGAAACAACGGTAACCACAGACATCAGCCAGTTCAGTCATTAAATGATGTAGCCTCAAAGTCAAGAGTTCGGGTAGACAGTCTTCAAAACATATTCAGGAGATTGAAATTTGTTTTTAAAATTTCAGTTGGTCTCCTTCGATGGCTTTAAAGGTCCATAGTTTCTTTGGAACAAGCTTGAATAAGAAATGATTTGAAAAATATACCTGTTAAAATTTTGCAAACTAAGTTATGATTAGTGTTTGAATATGTAACAAACTGTTATGTATTATAACATTAAACATTATATGATTAAAATGATCTTCACAACAATATAAACTAGATGATTCTTTACGTCTTCTTGTAACTATACACCACTTTATTCTTACATTCGCATCTCATGGAGCATAAAAATACACTTTATCAGGTGCATTTATTACCACATTTTTGCTCATAGGTAAAATATATATTGGCCACAGCATCTTCACAGATGATAGTTGTAGTGACTCAGTTATGGCTAGGGTTGAGTGCATCACATCTTCTTTTGTGGCTGAATAGTCCGATGGCGGCGTGACAGATTTTGCCACATCTATCGCACACGAAAGAGGCATCCAGTGGAATCACTTCCCTGTTACGAAGCTTTTTCAGCTTTATTTTGTCCAACCATGTTCTGTCATATTTGGACATGCCGGTGGTAATATGTCGACGCCATAAGGGTCTCGTGCTGGCGCAAGCTTCCCAGTCAGAAGTGCGCATGCCGAAGCTCTCCAAATCACGCTTGCAGGAGTCCTTAAACCTTAACATAGGGCGCCCTACAGGTCTCTTGATATTAGCAATCTGACTGAGCATGACTTTCCGTGGTAATCTCTCAGGGTCCATTCTATGGACGTGGCCAAGCCAGCGGAGTCGTCTTTGTTTTAGGGTGGCAGTAATACTGTGACACTTCGTGGTAGACAGAACACTCTCATTGCTCATTTTGTCCTGCCACGTGACTCCAAGTATTGTCCGCAGGCATCGCATATGGAAAGCGTTCAGCTGTCTCTCTTGCCAGGCGTAAGTGGACCATGTCTCAGCTGCGTACAGTAAGATGCTCAGGACACACGTCTGGTATACTAGAATTTTGGTGGAGAGAGTTAGCTTGGAGTTTCTCCAGACACGTGTGGACAGCTTGCCAAAGGTCGTCGCGGCTTTGCCAATTCGTGCATCAATCTCCTTTTGAATGGACTGGTTGGATGTGGTGATGGAGCCGAGATAATGGAAGTGTTCTACTACTTGAAGAGGGATGCCTTCCAATGTTATTTTAGGAAGACGATCTGTGCCCTGAACCATGACAACCGTCTTCTTGGTATTGACACTCATCGAGAACAGATGACATGCATGATTAAATCTGGTGAGAACCTCCTGAAACTCATCTTCGGTATTAGCGACAAAAGCCGCATCGTCAGCATATAGAAGTTCACGAACAATTAGTTCAATAAGATTTTTAGTAGATCTCAATAGACTTATATTAAAAAGTCTACCGTCACTCCTTGTATGCAGATGTACTCCAACGTGACAGTTTTTAAAAGCTACTAAGAGTAGAACAGAGAAGTAAATTCCAAAGAGTGTGGGCGCTAAGAGACAGCCCTGTCGTACACCGCGGTTTACTTTAAAGGATGCAGAAGCTTCGCCATCAAATACCACAGAACCTCTCATGTTATCGTGGAAGGCCTTTATTAAAGACAACAGCGTAGGTGGGCAGCCGATTTTGTGCAGGATGTCGTAAAGGCCGGTACGGCTAACAGTATCAAAGGCTTTATTTAGATCGACAAAAGCCAAGTATAAAGGCACACGATGTTCACGGCATTTTTCTTGAAGTTGGCGGACAGTGAAGATCATGTCACTCATGGAGCGGCCGGCGCGAAATCCGCACTGAGACTCGGGGTAGACACGTGCGGCGAGGGTTTCCAGTCTTCTCAAAACGACTCGAGCAATAGCTTTTCCAGCAATGCTGAGGAGGGATATACCTCTGTAATTGTTGCAATCGCCTCTATCACCTTTGCCCTTATAAAGGGTAAATATATCTGCATCACGCATGTCCTGTGGTATTGTACCCTCATACCAGCACCGCTTTAGGAGTTCATATATGACCGGAAAAACACAATCAAGTTTAATTATTTCAGCCGGTAGGTTGTCACGACCTGTACTTTTTCCCAGTTTGAGTCTCCTCAGTGAAAAATGAAGTTCGTCCTGTGAAGGTAAACCATCAAGTTCTAATGCAGTAGGATAAGTAGGTAAACTGTCTAGTGCTTCAGGCTTTATGCTGACTGCCCTGGAGTAAAGGTTGGTGTAGTGTTCTGACCATCTTTCCAACTGCTTCTGCTTGTCAACAATAGGTACCCCATTTAAGTCTTTTAGGGCGGCACGTTTCCTGGTTGTGGGCCCGATTGCACTCTTGATGTCTTGATACATGCCTCGGTAGTCCCCGCTATCATGGTACTGTTGTATGGACTTGCAGAGGTTTGTCCAATACTCATTTACGCAACGGTGAGTGATACGTTGTAGATCTGCTTTAGCTTTTTTGTATTCCAACTTGGCATGATCACTGGGGCTGTTTATAAGTGTTATATGAACTGCTCTTTTGTGCTCAATCTATGGACGTAATTTGTCCTCGTAATCAGCAAACCAGTCATTCTGAGACGCATCTTTTGTTCCAAAGGTTCTAAAAGCAGTTTGTAAAAGTTTTTCTTTCGCTAGAAGCCACATGTCTTCGGCGCTACCTGTGTCCCTCAGTACAGCATAACTGAGATTCTCTTTTACTTCGGCTGAGAATTGTTTGTGTAAAGCATCATCATGATTGACTGGGATCTTAAACATAATTTGCGGCGGTTGCTTTTCGCTGAATGGACCTTCTTTGGAATAATGCGTGTTTTGGCCATTATCAGAGAGTGATCAGTGTCGCAGTCTGCACTGTGATAGGTTCTGGCATTGAGAACGTCGCGCAAATCTCGCCTGCGAGTGATGATAAAATCAAGCTGATGCCAGTGACCTGATCTTGGATGTTTCCATGACACTTTGTGAGCAGGCTTATTCTGAAAATAGGTGTTACATATGCAGAGGGAGTGTGTTGTGCATAGTTCCATTAGACGCTGCCCATTTTCATTTATGTTTCCTATTCCATGGCGGCCGATACAATCCGGCCAGTTATCAGAACTGCTGCCAATTCTTGCATTGAAATCACCAAGAATAAAAAGTTTGTCAGAGACATGTACTTTTGCTAGACATGCACGTAAGCTTTCATAGAAAGAATCTTTAACTTCTGGAGAGGCGTTTAATGTAGGTGCATAAGCTGATATTAGGGTGATGGGACCCGAAGCAGTTGTTATTCTCAAGGACATAATTCTCTCTGAAATACAGATGGGTGCCTCGATGCAGTTAGACAAGCTGTTGCGAACTGCGAAGCCCACCCCGTGCTCGCGCTTTGCACCATTGTCTCTACCCTTCCAGAAGAAGGTGTAATTTTGTTCACGAATGGAGCCCTCATCCGAAAGCCGAGTCTCTTGTAAGGCAGCGATATCAACTCGCAAACGCATCAGTTCCCTGTCGATGATAGATGTTTTCCTCAGTTCAGGGATGCCATCAGTTGGGGTGTCAGATCCTGGTAACATGGTTCTCACATTCCACGAGGCGAATCTCATTGTCGTTATCAGGTTTTTATATGGTTTATAACTGTTTTTCTTTTTGCCAGGTGATTGCTTCTCTCATCGTTGTTACAAGCACTGCGACATGCTTGCTGCTCCACACACCTATAGAAGCGCAAGATGAGGGGCGGATCAGTACCTAATTGGCTGGGGGCTGCCCAGCTTGAGGCGGGCGGTAACTGATCAATTAGCCACAATGGACTATCCCACCGACAGAAATCACCCCTGGCGCTCGTGCGCACGCCCATCAGCACAGAGCTTATAACCGGTGACTGTGACTCCCCGTGTTGTTTCCGCACCTTGACAGGTACGTGTGAAGTGTCCTCTCCACGTCACTACATCGCCTGGGACGGTAGTTAGTAGCCATGAACTTGCCCAGCATTCGTGACTTCCTCTCGACCTCGACAGCTAGTTCTGCAGGGGCAACGGGTCGCCACGTGCAAAGCCATCTCGGTTGCAGGAGTTGCCGACTTGTTCGGGTAGAACCCTAATGTCGCCTACGGTACTCCGGATCCGTTGCCTCATCCGCCAGCAGCGCCATACCGAAGATCTTCTTCTCCGCCGTTGTTGCCGTTGAGGACTTCACCCGTAACCCTGGGCAAGGGGACTGCGATATACCCCACAGAACTGGGTCCCTGCCGGACTTAGCCGCCCCACACACCGGCCTACTGAAGTGCTGAGCGCCCACCCCCGCGACTAGGATGCGTCGGACAGGATTTACTCCGGTGGCAGACAGAGAAGGAGGCTCTGACCACCCCAGGAGCTGGGTTAATGGCCTCGTATTGAGCCGAGACCAAAGGCAGGTAAAATACAGTATTCATAAAATGATTTTCGACCTGCTTCCATATCGAAAGTAGTTATAAAACAATTTTTTTGAGATATAACAGTCCACAATGTACCAATGTAGTCGTGTACTATGATGTTACAGTGCAGCGCGCCAAATGGGCAGCGTTTTAAATCGTCGGAACTGATTGCAGTTTTAAAATATTTTTTTAACGTAAATTTTTATGTTTTCATCAAAATTATATATTTTAAGGTTATATAACAGGGTAAATAATTGATTTAGAATAAAAATACATGCATATACCCTATTGATTAATGGTGTTGAGAAAATTGCACTTACTATCCTTCCTTGTGAGAAACACGTTGCAATTTGTTTAGTTTTAATAAACCGCTTTTTCCCCCTTCAAACTACAGTTGCATCCACATAAGCTATTTCACCACCTAAACACAATTTTTGCTAATTAAAAAAAAAGCCCAACCTTAAATTTTAGTCTACAATAACATATCACAACATTATTAAAATCTTAGCGACACTTGAACCTTCCTAGTGAGTGTTATAGGATACCAAATTCCATCCCATTTACCATGTGGCTGCAAAACACCATATGAAATAATTTCCAGCGTCTGTTACAAGTAATTTTGCAGACAATGTAGAGAAAGGGTGAAAATGAAATTTGGCGCAGGTTGACTAAATTAAAGATCCTAGCTCAATCCATGCTATGAGTGTTTGCATATCAGTCCATGTTCTCCAAACAAAGTTTTGATTATCCGATCAAACATGAGTGAAAGATATCCTAAGCACATACTTATCTATAAGCTCAGAATACAATATGTTTAGAAACTGATATAGTTTATTTGGTAAAATTTTTTAAAACAGTAAAATAAGTTCTTTCTGAGGCACATTACATTTGAAAATATTGTAAATTTCAAATTAGACCAAATCATATACTAAATTCTATGTTTGTTTTTCCAGATCAATGAACGATCAAATCGGAGTGAAAGAAGTTTCGAGAATGAATGGCTTTGCTCATCACCAGTAAACATGTGGTGTTCGTTCTTCAATCACATGGAAGTATATACTACATAAAATCAATTCCATTTTATCACATACATATACCCATCTGCCAATACCAACAAAAGCATCAGACCTTTATCGGTCATTCTCATCTAATTTTCCCCACATGAAATCTATGAATAGTTCTACATTAACAATTAGTAAAAAAAAAAATTGATGAAAAAAGTATTTAATAATGTGCCCATATATTTTCACTGCCTAGTGTAAAATTCTTTTCTCTACAAGCTCTTTGAACACAACACACACACTAGAATTACATCACGCCATGGTTTCATACACAGAATTGGTTGAAGTGGGGATCACTGGAGATTGTAATACCACTAGAACAACATTCCGCTTTGTGAGGCAATGACATGATACTGTGGTAATCAGTCACAAGATGTATTATTCTCAAGTAGAAATTAGGTTGTACAATATACCTCTAATCAGCAAGACACCACTGTAACTGCTTTATAAAGTAGCATACCTTTGCTAGAACTGCTTTGGAAAGTAGTTCTAACAGTGTCCAGAGTGCATTACAATCTAATGATTTTGTGCAATGCATCTGGAGATTGATTTCTGCAGTATTTCATCATTAGCTCATGTGGAAGAAAGTTCTATTGATATCGCACTCTCCGGCAGACCCGAAGCAATAACCAATTATCCAACCATATTGTTCTACAATTAGCACAGTTAATTTTGTTTGGATCCAACACTTAATTCTCAGCACTGCACACTGTTTCCGAGATCACAGGTAACAATATAGGCCTATTCCAACTAAGCAGATTCATAATGCTTTTGAGGTTATTTTTGGGCAAACTTACAAATAATTTAATGTTACTGTTTAAGTTTCCTGTCTATATCTAGTTATAGGTAGGTTTGAATGCAAGCTGGAATGTGTATTATTATTTCCCAGCAGGTATCGCACCTAACATGTTAGAAACGAGGAGCAAATCCCGGCAAAATTCCTTATAAGTTATAGTTAAGGAGTTTTACACTTTGAACACATTTTTTGAATATATATAATTATATATTTAGTTATGGCTTTCATGGCTCCACAACATCTAGATATTTTACAGAGAGGAACAGAAGGAAGGCACCAGTAAATCAGATATGGGAACAGGTTAAAGAAATAGTAACAGGGAGAGCAATATTTGTCCTAAAACAAATATTGAGGAGCAAATAAACTGCATACAATAGGAACATGGTGCTGAAGAGGTTGGCGAGAAGGGAAAAAAACAGCTTAAAGAAGCAGCAGGGCAATAGAGAGATGAAATAACTGCACAGGGACTAGCAATAGCAGAGGAAAACTAAGAATAAATTAATGAAAAACACCATTGCTGGGTAGGAACCACTGAGTTATGAGAGTACAAATGTCTATAGCTATGTTAGAAAAATAAGACGGTAGGACAGAATACAAACAATTTTGAATAAAAATAAATTTGCAGAAAATATGAAAATGGTTGATATACTGAGAAACTGTCATACAGGGACATGTGCCTCGTATAGATATCACCACAGATGTGTCCATACCTGAAAGTACGCCTATAAGGGGACAGAGAAAGAGTTGAGAACTACAGACCTCGCGGTGTTTTTAAAGACTGGAAATGTACCATAGCAGTACCAACTCATAAGGAGGAGGAGGGGGGGGGCCAAGGGCATAGTCAGGATTAGATTCAGGGTGGGGCAAAAAACAAAACAAAAAATCTTAATAAATACTTAGTTAAAATGGTTTTACTTAAAAACAAAATTAAACACTCGCTTATTTAAGCACTAGTCTGAGGGGTCTGGCAGAATTTTGGCAGTTTATTTTTCAATATTAAAAGTGGAAATTTTTATTATCATACTTATTTTTACTCTGCCACTTCAGGGAGGGTGCCAGAGTGGTTTACTCTACTACCTAAGGCAGGGAGCCAGAGTGAGGCAAGTGCCCCAACCTGCTACGCCCATAAGGGGACAGAGGGGAGGAGAAAGAGTTGAGAACTACAGACCAATTATTTTGACCTCAGTGAGGGCCAAGTTGATAGAGTAATACAGCTACACTAGCTAAATATGCAAAGAAAAGAAGTGGTTTGTAAGTAAGCAGTGTAGATTTGGAAGCAATTATTCATGTAAATCTCAGTATGGCATGTACAAGATATTTCAGATGAAATGGAAAATGAAGGCCAAGTGGATAGTGTGGCACTGGATCTTATTAGGAAATTTGACAATCAACCATACATGACAGTGAATAGAGTTAAGGCCACTGGGATAAACCAATATGTATCTTGTTGGGTGGTGGAATTCTTAGAGGTAGGAAGCAAAGAGTCAATGGGTGTAATGTCATTTAAAAGATGGGAGAGGTGGCAGGTGTGTAACCGTATGGTGTTATAGGACTATTACCATTCATAATTCTAATTAATGCTTCAGTTGACGTACAGTCATGGGTCAGGTTCTTTTGCAAATGACAATACTGTATAATGGGATCATACAAAAAAAAAGGAGCGAGACCAAATGCAAATCTATACAGAATATCTAGTTGGGTGGATAAGCATGGACTGTTGATAAATGCTAAGAAGAATGAATTTATTAGGCGTCAGATATGAAAATAAAGGAACTATATGATTATTCATTGGAAGGGGAATTGCGGGTTTTATCTACATCGCGATATTGCTGCAACCACTTACCCCCTCGGGATATAAACAGAGAGTATGACATCACTGTGTTTCCATGCGTGACGTGTTCAGTTTTCGATGGATTTGTGAATACACATTAGGCCATAGAACATAACCAATAGTAATAATAATAATAATAAAAATTTACAGATTGAAAAAGTTAAAGAACATTATTACTTGCACAATTAATAATAATAAAATATGTACAACATTCCAAACTGATAATTGATATCGTTCATTAGCGTTAACGTTAAAAGTCACAATTCCATCGATTTCTATTTGATTCCGTTCTTCTATATTTCCTCGCGTAGCTGAAATTGCTATTAAAATAAATCATAGGAAATAAAATATTTATAAAAACAAGATTTCGCCAATAACCGTTTGCGTTTAGGTTGAAACGCAGCCTGGATCATACTAACAGTGGTAGATACGATTTGGAAATTGAGTTTCAGCAATATCGTGTGCGGCGGTTATGTTTCACTATGGTCCAGGCTGCATTAAGATGTAAACAGCGATAGATACGACATAGAAATTAGGTATCCGCAATAAGATGTTCGATAGTTACGTTTCAATGTGGTCCAGGCTGCACCAAAACCTCATCGCTAATGAATTTATTCCGGTGCTGCTGATGCAAAATTAACGATTTCACGATATGAGACGTATTAGTGATGGACGGATGCCCCCATTAGTGACATTTAAAGGTGCGCGTGGAATGTATATGTCACATTCAGCAATGTAGTGACGTCATACTCTCTCCATCGGGAAGTGTTTACATCGCGAGGCGGTAAGTGGCTGCAGTGGTATCGCGATCTAGATATTACCCGGAATTGCTTGCTTAAATAATAAAACATTAATACCTTGGAATACCATTTGGCGACGATAAAAATCATGCAGGTCACATTGGGGAGGTTGTCATGAAAGAGTTCAGAGTATTGCATCAGTTACAGAGGATAATGAAAGGATATACCAGGCAAGTAAGAAGAACAAAAAAAAATGTCAGGTCCTTGCCAGAGTAGTCTACATTATGGGTAACGAAGACCGACTTGGAGAGGGTGCAAAGGAGGGAAGCTAGATTTGTCTGGAAATTAAAGGATGCACTTGATAAATTAAATGATACAAGATTTTGGTTGTGAGTAAATAGATGACAGAAGGTGGGTGATGAGAAATGCAGGTTAGAACACTCATACCTGGATAAGTATAGGTAGACGATTTAGAAACACCTTATGGAAGGGAAAAGAGCAGCATGTTAAGTAGCAGGCTTAAGGAATCAGGAAAGTTTTCATTTGTAGGTACAAGTGTTAGGGACTGGAAAAAATTACCCATAAAGGTAATTAACAATATACCTCAGATCGAAGGAAGTAAAGGTAAAAATATGCATGAATTGTGAATAGGGAAATTTCTGGCAGCTCCATTGCAATTATTAATTGAGCCAAGTGAGGGTTACGGACAAGGAAGGGTATGAAGGAGCTTTCTGAAGAAACTATGTAGGAATTGGACTGGAGTGATTTCAGGAAACCATGAAAAACCAAAATCTGGATGGGTGCTTTGGGGGATCAAACTTGCATCATACTGAATGCCCGGTCGGAAAAATATATAGGCATGTGAAGACAAAAAAAAAAAAAACACCATTACACATGCTGATATTTCTATTTACTGAAAGCAGCCATGAATTGTTACAAGGATACACAACCACATCAAAACATTTGTGATCTTACATTTCAATTAAAAATCATGAAAACTTACAAAAAATATCCCACTATACCTGAAATACTTCGATAAAACTGGGATTTGATGTTTCCATGTCAACCAGCAATCAGGAAAACCATGTAAAAGCAACAGCAATGGTTGTCCTCGTAAGCCGGCTTCAACATAATGTAGCTTAGCTCCCTGGAGTAAATATATTTAAATATATATTAAGCGTAGCCTCTTTACTTAAAATTAAAGAGATACTAAAAACAACCAAAGCTAACCTTTATTTTTATGTAGGAATGCTGGCCTAAAGAAGAGTCCACCAGACATGACGGTGGGGTCTCCCTCTCTTGCAAGGCAGGGTTAATGGGTCGCCAAAGAGACATAATAAGACGTTTAAAAACAACCCAACTACCAACAATGCATGATAAAATATGAATTCGAATAGTTTCCCAATGCGATATATTGACAACACAACCGTTACTGCCGTCCATTTTGACGTCACACTTATGAAGTCCACAAGAATATAGAACCACGATCCAAATGACTCAACTGTCACTAGCAGAGCCTTCGAACGATATTCCCTTTCATCATAACAACACAACCCATATTACTTCACCACTCCAACACATGGATAAGTAAAGGAGCAAAGATCATGCTCGTTAGAATACACAAAGTTCGGGTGACAGCTCAAGAGGATCGTAAAATAAAAAGTACAAAATAACATCTATGGCCTCAAGAAAGCCAATGCATTTGCCATTTTATAAACGTGCTTAGTGTCTAAATCATTGTAAAAGAAACTTGACAAAACTGAATTTTAAATATAAACTATATCCTACACATAAAACTTTATTTTTAAGCCGTCACAAAAATAAACTTACAAGTGGCATAAAAACTGTAGGACTCCAGAAATACCGCAATGACTGACTTAAAACAAGCTGTAGGTTGTTTTCAGAACAGGGCGAGATTTTAGATACACTCCCTATAGGTAGCGATAAAGCTATTCAGGATAGAGAAGAAGTAACTTAGGATTTAAAAAAATCAGTGTTATTAAGTAATTTATTTAGCTAGACCATTTGCGACTAATGGTAGGGAGTATATAAGAAACGTGTCTATCCGCACAATTGGCAAAGAACAGGCTAGATTTCGTGACGGAAGTAAGGAATCTAGAAAAGCGTAAAGGGGCGATGTGGATAATATTACTACGAATGTCTTAAACATAACAAGATGTGACATTGTAACTTATCTTGAACCATTATTTAAATTGTTGCTAACCATATGACCGGAAATTTGCGATAGTCGTACCGGTCCATAAAAATGGGGAGACAAATTGGGTGGAAAACTACAGGCCAATCATTTTGACACCAGTAATAGGAAAGATAATGGAGACGTTAATATGCGACCTTATCAGACGTGTCTGTGAGGAACGTAAGTAGATTTCAAGTCAGCAACATTGCTTTAGGCAAGTTTATTCATGCGAATCTCAGTTAGTAGTTTATATGCAAGATATTTCTGATGAAATGGACAGGGTATGACAAACTGATAGAGTAGCACTAGATCTGTCAAAGGTTTTTGACCGAGGGAGCCATAAAATGGTGCTAAATAAGATAAAAACTGTTGTAGTTGATGGAAAGATGATTTTCTGGCACCGAGCGTGGTGGTGTAACGTATAGCGTTCTGGCCTCGCATTCGGGAGGACGGCGGTTCGAATACCCGTCCGGGCATCCAGATTTGGGTTTTCCATGGTTTCAAAAAAAAAAAAAAAAAAAAAAAATTGCTGGGTTGAAGAAAGAATTCCCAAATGATCGACAATAGAAGATTGTGCTGGGTGAGTCAACATGGAATGACGACAATTACAAAGAAGACCCGGTTTATTAGGTACACAGATTAAAACTAAAGGTTGATAATGATTATCAAGTGTGGAAGGAAATGCTTGTTGAAGACTCGAAATGTAAATACTTTGCCATAACATTTGATAACAAGCTTGATTATTCAACACACTTTGGACAGGTAGTAGGAAAAAGGCTCAAAATCCTTCACCTGTTGGAAAGTGTTCTTAGAGGATGTACTTGAGAAGTGAGGGAACTGGATTACAAAACATTGTTTAGATCACTGCTTGAATATGGTGGTGTACTATGGAGCCCACATTTTGGGTATCAAAAACAGGAGTTGGATGGGGTGCAGAGAAGGGCTGGTGGATTTGTGTTTGAAAATTACCGCAGAATACAATCAGTAACTAATATGATAAAGGAGCTGGAGTGGGAATGTAGGAAGACAGAAGAAGGGTGAAGAGAGTCATGGGAGTGTACAAGGCGTATATTGATGGTGAGACATGGAATGATATTGGTGGGAGGATTAAGAGAGGTGCGTGAAAGTGTAAAGATGACCATTACCACAAGCTAGAACTTGATTTCAAGCATATGAGTGTGGGAAAATTTTCTTTTCAAGGGAAGGGTGTTAGGGATTGGAGAAAATCTCCAAGAAAAGTAATGAATAATGTACGAAAACCACAGAAAGAATTTAAAGTTCAAATTAGTAGAGGGCAAAAGTTAGTGGGAACAAGAAAGGAGAATGATGGGTGTTTAGGGAGATTCCCAACAGAGCGTGCGCTCCATCGAAAACATATCAAATTAAATATTATTTTTTTATTTCTATACCCAACTGAAGAGCGCAATCGAACTTATTTAGCAGATGTGTTTTTCATCTTTTCTCAAAATCTCTTCATCCTCTCGCTGAGCGCTTTCATACGTTCCTTGGTCCAGCTGTTCCTACTTCTTATATACGATTTGTTGGCAAATTGATTGTTATTGACCATTCCACTAAATCTGCATTGTGCTGTATGATATCATCTTTGATTCCGATTTCCTGGAGATTGTTTTTTATCTTCATTGAAATAGCCAGGTTGATAATTGTTTTGGTTGGTCTGTTGTTATTCATTCTGAAAATATGACTATAGAATTTATTTCTCCTTTACCTGAATATGTCTGAGATTTTTCAGAATGCTAATACAGTTCATGTGAATTCCTTTTCATCCAAATTCGTTCTGAACAAACTGGACCAAAGATTTTCCTAAGAACTTTCCTTTCTCGCTTTTCAATATCTTTAATTTATTGAAATATTTGAACGATTAATTTTGAATTGTATCCAGCCTGTGACAGATCCAAAACTTATATCACAGCAAGATGGTTTTCACCCCGGTGAAAGTTTTACTGGACAATTGCTGAGTCTAAAATAGTTTATAGAGGATAGGTTTGAGGCCCGTAAGGCCACGGGCGTGGTCTTTGTGGACCTGTCAGCAGCATACGATAGTGTTAACCACCAACTACTCCTTGACAAGGTCTACAATCTGACAAAGGCCACCAGATTAACGAAGCTCACCGCTAATCTTCTCCAGACTTCGTTGACTTTTCAAGAACAGAGCAGCCGATAGAGGTTACAAAAAAATGGTCTACCTCATGGTAGTGTACATGACCACAATCCTTTACAACATTTATTCATCCAATTACCAGGAGCTTCGTGTACGCTGATGACCTTGCCCTAGCCTTAGCGAGCACAAAGCTTGAAGTTTTAGAAAGAAATTTGTCTGTTGCCCTTGAATGCCTATCAAGCTATTATAGAAAAAAATCACTTGATAGCTAACCCTTCAAAAACTGAAGTTTGTGTCTTTCATCTACAAAATAGGAAAGTTCAGCGTAAGTTGAAAGTAATGTGGTAACATATCGAATTTCAGACACGTAACACCCCAAAATATCTGGGAATGACACCAGACAGAACTCTCAAATACAAGAAGCACTGCATGAATTGCAAAATAAAGATCTCTACACGAAACAACTTGCAACGCAAACTATTTTGATCACAGCTTGGCAGTCAACCACAAACTATACATACATCAGCAATGGCCCTTTGTTACGCTGTTGCAGAATATGCATGTCCAGTTTGGTACTCGTTATCTCAGACCAAACTTGTGGCTTTAGCCCTCAGTAACATCTGTAGACTATTGACAGGCTGCCTAAAACCTACCCCAGTTGACAGGCTTTATCAGCTTTCAAAGATTGCACCACCCAGTATCAGGAGAGAGGTGGCTGCGATCAAGGAGAAGACAAAAGTAGAACGGGAAAGCGCTCATTCATTGTACTGCCATACACCACCAACCCAGAGACTCAAGTCTAGAAAAAGCATCGCTGGAACGCTTGCCACCTGGTCTCGCAGATGATTGGAACGTCTGGTGGTCCTTAAGTCGATTACGAACAGGAGTGGGCAGATCCAAGGAAAATCTAGTGAAATGATGTTATACTGATCCTACCAGTATTAAGTGCGAATGTGGTGAGGACTAAACCATGAACCATATGCTCGAGTGCCTTATGTTCCCATCTTCCTGAAAGAAGTATGATCTGTTCCGAACAACACCGAATGCAATTGTGGTTGCGAAGTACTGGGCGAAACGTGTTATTAACTTGTACAATGTTTTAACTGTGTGTTTGATGTTTATAGTTCGAGAATAATAATAATAATATCTTTAATCAGTGATCTACCTCCAATAATCAAAGTTTGCGATACCTATAATGCCACTGATTTAATTACAGTGTTATAGAGTCCGCACTTTGGATTTACGGATATTTACTTTTTATTATATCTTTTCCTGGTGATTCTCTAGGTTTTTGGTAATTTAGTTACTCTCTTGATATTTGCTCCACAGTTCCGTCCTGCAGGTTGAATAATTTCTCCTAGATATCCGAATTTAGTAACGTGAGATGTATTACCAAACCGCATTTTCATAGGTTGTCCATCTTAGTACCGCGAGGATTTATCCATATAGTGAGTTTTATCATTAGATGTTGTTGGGATTAGTGAAATTAAATGGAAGGACGCACAGGATTTCTGGTCTGGGGAACACAGGATAATTAGCACACAAGCTGTCAATGGAGTCACTGGTGTAGGATTTGTAATGAACAAGAAAGTAGGGAAACGGGTGAGTTATTATGAACAATTTAGTGACAGGATTATTTTGATGAGGTTAGAAACTAAGCCCGTCCCAACCACATTAGTACAAGTATATATGCCAACGTCACAGGAAGATGACGAAGAAATAGAAAAAATATACGCTGAAATTGAAGAATTAATCCAATATGTGAAAGGGGAGGAAAATCTAATAATCATGGGTGATTGGAATGCAATAGTGGGAGAAGGAAAAGAGGGGAATACTGTAGGAAGTTTTGGTCTAGGAGAAAGAAATGAGCGAGGAAGCAGGTTGCTAGAATTTTGTGAAAGATATAAGCTAGTAGTGGCGAACACACTGTTTAAGAACCATGCCAAGAAGAATATACACCTGGAAACGTCCTGGGGATACAGGCAGATATCAGCTAGATTATATCATGGTCAAACAGAGATTCAGGAATCAAGTTCTAGACTGTAAAGCGTACCCAGGAGCAGACATAGACTCGGACCACAATTTGATAGTAATGAAGTGCAGGCTGAAATTCAAGCGAATAAGGAAGCAGTATAAGCAGAACAGACTAGAAGTGAATAAACTGAAACAATCTAGCACAAGAGAAAAATTTGCAGAAATGGTAGACTTAGGTCTAAGAATTAACTGTGAAAGGAGCTCAACCGAGGACGAATGGAATGCATTAAAGACCGAAATAATGAAAGCTGGCAAAGAAACCTTAGGCTTTAGGGAACAAGCTGCCCGAAAACCTTGGATCACAGAAGAAATTTTGCAGCTGATGGATCAGAGAAGAAGGTACAAACATGCTCAGGATGAAGCAGGAAGAGAGCAGTACAGGCAATTTAGAAATCAAATAAATAGGAAATGCAAAATAGCAAAAGAAAAATGGCTACAAGAAAAGTGTGAAGAAGTAGAAAAGGAAATGGTTGTAGGAAAAGTAGATGTTGCATATAGAAAGATCAAACAGAATTTTGGAGAAATGAAGAAAAGAGGTATGAACATTAAAACTGCCGAAGGGAAACCTCTTTAAGCTCAGAAGATAGAGCTAACCGATGGAAGGAATACATTGAGAAACTGTATGATGGGGACGACTTGAACAATAGTGTATTGGAAAAGGAAGGCGATATCGACATTGATGACTTAGGAGATACTGTTTTGAGGACAGAATTTAATAAAGCTCTGAATGACTTGAAAGCAAATAAGGCAGTTGGAATTGATGAGATCCCTGCAGAACTTCTTAAATCTCTAGGAGAGGAAGGAATCGAAAGATTATTCCAGCTGATATCAAAAAGTTATGAAACAGGAGAAATTCCTACTGATTTTAATAAAAATATCATCTTCACACTTCCAAAGAAAGCACAAGCCGACAAATGTGAGAATTATCGCACCATTAGTCTAACATCACATGCCTTCAAAATTACTGACCAGAATAATATACAGAAGGATGGAAAGGGTAGTAGAAGAGATAGTAGGTGAAGATCAGTTTGGGTTTAGGAAAAATCGCGGTACAAGGGAAGCAATTCTGTCTTTAAGATTAATACTTGAAGGGCGGATCAAGAAAAACAAAGATACTTTTATGGCATTTGTTGATTTAGAAAAAGCTTTTGATAATGTTAGGTGGGACAAGATGTTCAAAATTTTAAAGAAGTCAGGCCTAAAGTATCGAGATAGAAGAATACTCTATAAACTATATAAGAATCAAGTGGCTGTAATAAAAGTAGAGAATCACGAGAGACATGCATCAGTTAAAAAGGGTGTGAGACAAGGTTGTAGTCTATCCCCGTTAATATTCAACTTGTATGTAGAAGAAGCAATGAAGAAAGTCAAAGAAAAATTTCCATGCGGCATAAGTTTTCAGGGAGAAAAAATCAGTATGCTACGATTTGCTGACGACATTGTCTTATTAGCAGAGAGGGCTGAGGATATTGAGAAGTTATTGAATGGCATGAACAAAATACTGAAGGAAGACTTTGGACTGAATATAAATCAAAGTAAAACAAAAGTGATGAAATGTAGCAGAAATGATACCAATACTAGCAGATTAAATATAAAAATAGGATCTGATGCAATAGGAGAAGTGAGTGAGTTCTGGTACTTGGGAAGCAAAATTACAACCGATGGCCGAAGCAGGAATGATGTTAAAAGCAGAATAGCACTAGCAAAAAGAGCCTTCATGAAAAAGAGAAACCTTTTAGTTTCAAATATTGATCTAGGAATTAGAAAGAACTTCTTAAAACTCTATGTGTGGAGCACAGCACTTTACGGTAGCGAAACATGGACTTTAGGAATACCGGAAAGAAAGAAACTTGAAGCATTTGAAATGTGGTGCTACAGAAGAATGCTGAAAATTAGGTGGACAGACAAAGTAAGAAATGAAAGAGTTTTGGAAATGATGGGTGAGAAAAGAAGTTTATGGAAGAAGCTTACGGAAAGAAGAGACAGGCTGGTAGGTCATATTTTGAGACATGCTGGATTGGTTAATTTGTTAGTGGAGGGAACAGTTGAAGGTAAGAACTGTAGAGGTAGACAGAGATTAGAATATATGAAGCAGATAATTGAGGACGTGGGTTGTAACGGGTATGTAGAAATGAAGAGGTTAGCACAGGATAGGAAGGGATGGAGGATTGCATCAAACCAGTCTAAAGACTGACGACAGCAAAAAAAAAAAAAAAAAAAAAATCATACGAGATTTAGAGACCAGTTTTCCCTGAAATTTTATGGGTTTCTTCAAGGGAGTAGATTGCTTCTAGCCTGTTGGAGAGAATTGGTGATCATCTGCAAAGGCCGAACACCTCAAGTAAAGTTTATTTTTGAGTAGTCTACCAATGGTTATTCATTTTACTTCTTTCTCCCATTTTAATTATTTTGTCCCGAACAATACTGAAAAAAAGGGATGATAGTCTATCTCCTAACCGAACTCCTGTTCTGATTTCAAAGGGATCAGATACTTCGCCTAGGAACCTAACTTTCGAGATAGTGTCCATTAATGTCTGTTTGATTATTTCTCTTGTTTTCAAGTATACTTTGTATTCTTCTAGTATATTAAAAAGTGTTTCTCTGTAATAGTGTCGTAAGATTTTTTGAAGTCTAAATGTAATCACTGTTTGTCTGTTTTTTCCAATTTATAAGATGGTTTTGAGTTTTACAACTTGTTCTGTACATGACTAGCCTGTTCTAAATCTTGCCTGTGTTATGGAACTCTGTTTATATGCGTGTGGTGCAGGGTTTGAGTCCCGCAGATGACTCCAATGTTCCGTATCGGGTGGCCGAGAGGATATTGATTGATTGACTATCGGAGGTGTGATCACTAACCTCCCCGATAGTGTCGTCTTCTTGTCAGGACGACGGCCTTCTGTCTGATACCAGGCGATTGTTGTTAACGCAGTATGGGCAAACTGCGAGGACAATAGCTGCGAGAACAACTATGGCTTGAGTGATGTTAGCCTGATACGGATCAGAAAGGTTTTACGGAAGGAAACAGTAGTTACAAAATAGTTCCGGTTTATTGCCGTTAATCAAACACAGTTTCACAAACACAAGAACCTAATTTTTGTCTCACACAATTTGTTAGCTACACCCCCGCCATCTTGCATTTAGACTCCGAAACGTGGTACAAAGTGATATTGTTGTTAGTGAATTATGAATCGCGTGTTACATCCGTGCGTTAAGTTAGAGAATCCGAGGCGTACTGGCTGCGTCTTGCTGCGAGCAAGCGTACCTGCTGAAATCAGTACATAGTGACTCGTGTTACCTCGCCGGCCTTGTAGCTAAAAAGCCAGCTATTTTCACGCCGTTAATATTGAATATTACGGGTATTTATCTGGTCCCCTTACACCTGATACGCGCTGATAAGATTATCTGTTTGTGTTTCAAGTCTGATGAGAAGTGCTTTGGATAGAATTTTGTAAGAATTTTTAGCAAGGAAATACCTCTGTAGTCATTAATGTCGGTTTTATCAAGTTTTTTGGTGAAGAGGGTGAATTAGTGCACATTTACAGTTCTCTGGGATTATTTCCTTCATCAAGATATCTTCAATAATCGTATGGAATTTATGATTTTGCAAAGGTAATCTGTCCATTAGGGTGTTCACAATTTAGAAGGTCTTTCAAATGATTTGCTACAAGCTTACAATTTTCATTGTTATTTGTTTCTATAGTTCCATCTGGACGTTTTAAACATATACTAGGTGCTTGGTACTTTGGAAATTCTTATTTGAATGTTCTGTAGAACTTCCTAGTGTTGTTTTTCTTAAACTCTTGATCAATTTTAATTTCTTAAATATAATTTATTTAAACTTACATTCCTTATTAACAGAGATTCATAGTTAATAAAAAAAATTTCAAAGATTGTTTATAATTTATTATTAGTCTTATTAATATAAAAATTAAAAAGTAAACGACATAAAAAAGGACGAAATGAAATCGGTGAATTAGTATTTTCGAAGGGAGACAAGCAAAATTAAGCGGCATTGTTTTCGTTATTGACTTATAAGTTAATTGTATATGTTTTGGATCCATTATTAATTGCTCTAATGTAAAAATTACGTTGCTTAACATATTGCGTTTTTCTGTATACATGCAGAATAGGTGTGATTAGAAGTCTGTGATTTCACAGGGTATAGTTTGTACCTGCCGCCTTAAGACAGTGCCACCAGCGCACACAGGAAAAGAAAGTTGTAGGAGCTCGGGAATTTGAAATACAGGTTCAAGACACAACTCATAAACGGTCAATAAAATCACGACGTTCTGAATTCCCAAGTGGAACCATGTTTTATTCGTATCACGAGTGTATTCTAATGATATACGATGTATTTCAGTATATTTAAACAGCCATATATACCGAATGTAATTTTCGCCCTTATTCTGCAGTAGCGCTGTGCAGACGCAACTCGTACACGGTTAATAAAATCACGATGTTCTAAATTCCCAGGTGAAACCATGTTTTATTCGTATCACAAGTGTACTTTAATGACATACGATGTATTTCAGTAAACTTAAATAGCCATATATACCGAATGTAATTTTCGCACTTATTATGCAGTAGCGCCGTGCAGACGCAACTCGTACACGGTCAATAAAATCATGACGTTCTAAATTCCCAAGTGGAGCCATGTTTTAATCGTATCACAAGTGTACTTTAATGACATACCATGTATTTCAGTAAATTTAAATAGCCATATATACCGAATGTAATTTTCGCACCTATTCTGCATTAGCGCCGAACTTAGGGCGGCCTTACGGTCCGTGGAGCCTAGTCCGCTGCCGGATCAGAATGTTTCCGAATCATTGATTCTTTCAGCATGAGACTACCAGCTGATTTAACAAAACAGAGTTATGTGTTAAGGTCTTTAGTGTGTTGAGCCCTTAACTGAGTGATGATCGAGTTGCACTTGTCTGTGTATTATCTACTTCTCTCAAAGTATATCGCTACCTGGCTATTACACATTATGCTGATAGCAGAAATGATTTAATAAATTAAATGTTTCCCGGTCGAGAAACGTTTACACTCCGAGTAAACTACTTGCCATTACTCGCTCAAAAAGTTTATTTAAGAAAATAATTTGGCTTAGGTTACATTACTTACAATTTATGTATGGGTACGCAAAAGGAGCAAGATTTGGTTACATGATGATCTAACATTTTCTATTAATCATATCAGAACAAAAAAAGGATAAAGCGTCGCCGCAAACTCGCAACGTCACAAACCCTAGTGATGTAAGAGATTCTACTTGGAGTGAGAATGGGGATGTGACATCAAATAATTTAGCATTTACTGACGGGAATTTCTCATAAACGATTATTGACATGGTTTAAAGAAAATCTGTATCCATTCAGGTGATATAACATTCCACCACGCGAATATTAAATAATTAGTTATCATACATATCATCTAATTCATATTGGTGTGTAAAAGTAACTAGAAAAATACGGTATGAGGTACGCAGTATTTGTTAACGGTGGCATTACGAGGTGGGCGGGGAAGTGGGGAGTGTCATTATATAAGAGCGGAGATTTGCAACTGAACTTTTGACGAGACGAGACGACGACTCTCACCGGTGATGGAGTATGAGCGAGCTTCCACGTCCTCAGCGGCGAGCGATGCTGATTCGACGGCTGTCGACGAATCAGCAGAGAGCGATGAAGTCTACTTGGAGGGTCTTCGCGAACGAGACAACTTCGCTTTTCGCGTCGACTTGAAGCACGTAGCTGCACGCCCAGCAGCCAAGCTACTTTAGAGATCTACAGCGGAAGTACAACTTCACTTCCTGGTCGCTCTGGGTCTGGTCTTTACCAGCAAAGACTGACGACTTCTATGGAGTACTGATTATCTCTGGGGACAGCGATGAGGATGTCAGCGTCATCCATGATGATTCTGAGGCTAAAGGACTAAAGCGCCCTGCGGCCCTAGCATCAATGCCGCTGGTTTTCGACAAGGACTTCTGCGCGAAAAAGTTTTTCCGCAAGCTAAACGGGAAACTGAAGCGACAGCGCAGAAAGCAGCAAATTACAGCGACTGAGGACTTGCAGATTGCTGGAAACAAGATTCCCGCCGCATCAGAGAGGCTGCTGGCTCCAGAGAAGGAGGCACCTTGCCTCCAAGCTACTGAGCCTTCCATGCCAACCAGCCCCGCCAGGGACGACGCGGAGGAACTTCTCCCAACCCCAACGTCGCCCACGCCATCCCAGAAGGAGGGGGAGGCAGCACCAGCCATTGAGGAGGGATCTGTCCAGCCGTTGGTGGTGCCATATGAAGGGAACTGTGGCAGCCTGTATGTACAGCTTTCGCTGGCTACAGAGTTGCCACTGTTCTGTTGGCCTGCTGAAGGAGGCATCTCCATCTTAGCTTCCTGCCCCTCGGACCTGACGAGAGCCGCCGCCATGCTGAGCGACATGTGCGCCAGTTTCACCATGGAGCAGCCCAGCCCGCCGAGCCAACCGGTCCCTGCGTCTGCAGCTGTTGAGGCACGGCCGAGGGCGAGGGTCAAGAAGGCCAACAAGAAGAAGCCCTCTCCTCCCGAGCTCCGGCAGTGTTTCAACTACCAGCTCCATGGACACGAGGCTAGGGACTGCCAAAACCAGCGCAGATGCACCAGATGTGGGGCTGATCATCGTGCGACTGAATGTACCACAGCCAGGGAAGAGGCAGTTTGCTGTAACTGCGGACTTAACCATGCAGCCTGCTTCTCTGGATGTGAAAAGAAGAAGCAGCTTAGGGCGAAATATCGCTCCAAAGCTGCCACGGCGCCCAGGGGTGCTCAGCAGGGGACCAGCTCCAGCAAGCCACCCCACACCTCCAGACCGGCGACTACGAACGGGCTCCATACGCGGGCCACACCGCGTCGCCAAGACCAGTCCGCTACGGCTCCTGGGTCCAGTCGGCAGCCAGCTGGCCGCCGAGAAGGTCGACCTGTTGACCATTGCCACTGCCGTACCGGACCCAGCGACCAGCTAACGGTGGTGGTGACGCTGCTCACACAGCTAATCACCGCCCTAATGCCACGTCGAGATCAAGACAACATCAGACAACCATAACAACTGACGACTTTGACAAAAAGCCATTTCCAAATAAGCATATCAGACAGCAGTAGTAGGGTTTTACCCTGGAACTGCATTATCAACATGGCGTAAGCCAACAGATGACGTCGACGCTGAACTTTTATTCTTGCAGCAAGCGTCTAGTGTGGTGGTCGTTCTTTGTTGTTTGGGATAATTCTCTTTTGGTATCATGGCTTGTCGTAGTCGTCGAGGAAATATTACTTGTTTTGTCGGGGACGATGAGATATTGAATCGAAATCAGTTATTGCAGGAAATATGGAATATTACTGACATCGTCCTTGCTGTTAGCGGGGAAGATTTAGGTATATTCTGGTGGCTGGCCAGGCGAAGATTAATTAGAAACTCGTTCACCTGTGTAGCTTGCAATGTTCCCACCGCATTGTACAAGATGGAGGGAATCGATGGCTACATGTGGGCGTACAAAAAGTGTAATGCACAAAAGACTATACGCGTAGGGTCCCTCTCCGAGAAAAGCAAATTTGATACTGATCTACTGATGGGCTGAAGATATGTCCCAGGAACAGATAGTGAAGGAAGCGAAGTTAGGCGTCTCTACAACGCATAGACTGGTGTAACTTCTTACGGGAAATTTGTACTAAGTGGCTGGAAGCACATCCCATTGAAATAGGTGGAATGGATGAGAATGTAGAGCCAATTACTGTCGAAATAGACGAATCAAAATTCGGTAATGCTAAATACAACTGAGGTAGACATACGGAAGGACATTGGGTATTTGGTGGTATTGAAAGAGGCTCTGGCAAATGTTTCATCGTGGATGTACCTGACAAGAAAAAGACCACACTGACTGTATTAATTCGTCAGTACATCCTTCCAGGCTCCATTATAATGATAGATGCATTTGCTTCTTACCATAGTTTGTCAACAACTGATGACGGTTTTTATGGTCATGGCGTACTTGTACACCAGCAAAACCACGATGACACTAATATCCATACGCAAAATATAGAAAATTTATGGGCAAGAGCAAAAAGTAAGTTGAAGGTACAACATGGAACGTCTAGGCGTCTTTTTCGTAGCCACCTCAACGAGGATCTTTGGAGAAACCATTTTGAAAAGAAGGACCGCTTCACAGGGTTCTTATCTTGTTTTTGGGAATTATACCCAATGTTGCCGAATTAATTATACCTCCGCTAGCCGCTATCTGTTTACTCTGATTATAACTGGTTCCGATTCAATACCTACCAATCAACAACTAATTCACCTACCACTGCTATGATGTACTGCCAGACGGCACTTTTCAGAGCCAACACATCAATCACAAAAAGTAAATTGTAGTCATAATGTCGAAAAAGGTGAACAGCATGTAATTGTAGACATGGAGAAAAAATATAAAGTTGTCCTAAGCATCCATTTCAATTTATACCTTTTTTTCATTTTATATATTATTTTTTAATTGCTTATAGCTTTACGCTTTGTCAACGTACAGGAACGGAAAAAAAATCATCCATTGCCCCTTCAAAGGAACCATTCCAAAATCTCGATTACCCGACGGGGATTTGTAGGCGCGTCCACCCGAATGCTCATCCAGGGCACTACCTGTCACCCAACACGTTCAGTTCTAGCCAGCTACTTCTGCCATCTGCTAATTACCTACTACAAGAATTTTAATCGTTAGAATCTAACAATTTTAAGAAATGTTGCTGGTTTTTCTCAACAACCCGAGCGTGGTAGGTGAGTGGTTAACGCTCTGACCTCGCATTTGGGAGCTACATGGTTTACCCAAATTACTCCAGGGGAATGCCGGAATGTTTCCTTCAAACGAATTACTTCCCATTAATTATCCCCAATCCCGCATCTAATGACCTGGATGTCGACGAGGCGTAAAGCCCCAAGTAAATAAATAAAAATTGTCATCAAGAAAAACGCGTTTATAACTAATGGAAATCTTTAAATGAAACTACGTTACAGGTACGAATTTAAAGGATAGATCTTATACTGACTATTCCAGTATTGCCAGAGCAGATGCAGAATATGAAAAATATGTGCGAAAATTACAGACTGTATATTTGGCTGTTTAAATTTACTGAAATACATCGTATTTCATTAAAGTACACTTGTGATACGAATAAAATATGGTTCCACTTGGGAATTTGGAACGACGTGATTTTATTGAACGTTTATGAGTTGCGTCTTGAACCTGTATTTCAAATGCGCGGGCTCCTACAACTTTCTTTTCCTGTGTGCGCTGGTGGCGCTGTCTTAAGGAGGCAGGTAGGAACTATACACTGTGAAATCACAGCATTCTAATCACACCTATTCAGCATGTATACCCATTTAATGATGCTAAAAAAATTCTTATAAATTTGCTTATCTGTAGATTATTTTTTCATTATCATATGTACAAATTTGTTAACTATCTATAAAATTCATCTATCCATACTGGATATATCATTTTGCGACTAAAATTTCAGTAGCAGTAATTGTAAATATTATTAATACATAAAACGAATCATTTATGGCATAAAATCCGTTCTACGTAGTGGCTAAAGGTAGAACGCATGTCATCTTTAAACCATGTTTTACGTGAGGGATTGATTCCGCAACTGTCACTTATGAACGTGTGAATTAATTAAAAGAAATAACTTGTGAACAACAAGCTTTTACTGTCGTAACATTTTTTTTTACTATTCGATTCAATCTTTAAGATTATGGACAACAATTACCTTAATGGAGGATAGCTTAATTTAGTATTCAATTTTCAATATTCAATATTCAACGCCGTGAAAAATACTGTCTTCATTTGATATACGTAAACTTATTTTCTCTCCCCCTTCACCACCCCTTAATCAAAATGTTTCATTTTATTTTCAAATATCTCGAAATCGGTTGAAAAATCGGGAAAAGTAGACGGTGATATTATCAAAGGCTATAAAATATTCTGTTAAATGGCATTGTTTCGGATTCTATCGGACAATTGGGAACCGAGACATTCTAACTTGAAATTTTAAAATTGTTTGAAGGTGTTGTGGGACAGACAAATCCGAAGCTATTATTTAATCTCATGAAATTAAATCAAGGAGAAAAGTACTGTCTATGTTTAGTTTACAAAAATCCATACCCTTTCTGCAAAACTTACCCTTGTAATTTTACAACCTCCTTTGGCCTGAATTAAACTAAGCGATGGTAGACTTTCCTAATTTAGGGTAAGATGAACTTATATTTTAACCTAGGCAAGCTTAACTTAACGTTACTTGAGTCTCATTGAAGTAGCACAATTCAACCTACCATACAGCTAAGGTGGGTGAACTAACATTACTTGAACTTATTCTAACCTAACAACTGTGATCTGTGATGCAGTCAGGTGTAATTTTCATGCCAACCGCTGACTTCATTCTTGGAGATAATTGATATAATTTTTACCAATTTTTGTTAACTTTTATCAGTTTTTATAATTTAACTATTTTTGGCACTTTTTTTACATTTTATAATGAAATTCATGGAAACCGACACTTTATACATACAGGTAAACTAGCATAACACGTAACAACCAAGTCTGAAGGCTTTTATGTAGGCGATGAAACAAGATGCCACACAAGACCTCATGAAAAATAATTTTATAAATAACTTTTTTTTAATGCAAGGTGTGTAAAATAAAACAAAATGGCAAATACAATGTATTTTTATTTATACTTTTCACATGCATGTAGTACCACAAACATCATCTCCAGGATCATAATTCTTATTAACTATATTATTAACATCATCCAACACGAGTAAATTTAAGGCCGCCCACAGCAGGTTTAGCCGTAAAGGTGACCTTCCCCCTCCAAACCCACAAAGGATACCCTTGTATGCCGCAGGTCAAGATAATCTCCGCACCAAGGCAGAGGCCACCAGGAACACTTGACAAACCCCTCTGCCTGCCGCTCAGTCTGCTGCTCTCTCATCAGTATTCCGATATAGGTCACCAAGTACTATTCTTCTCGTCGGTGTACCAGCTGAACGACAGCGACACTTAACGGTTGACATTGCACATGTCACCAGAGCACAATTTCAAGCCTGTTGTAGTGCTTGAAATAGTGGGGTTCAACAAAGTGACTGTTAGACACGATCAATGGAAGGAACTGATCCAGAACTCTGACAAGGTGTCCGATTTGCTTATGGCTTTATGCCTCCTCTACGTCAGTGTCATTAGAGCTGAAAAAGAACTGAGGACAAGGACTTCTTTTTAATTATTGCTTTACGCCTCGTCGACGGCTAAGGTCATTAGAGGCGGGATGGGGCTGGGGACAAGGAACTGGAAGGAATTCGGCCATGGCCTTTTTGAAGGAAGCATCTCTGTCATTCGCTTGGAGTGATTTGGGGAAACCATGGAAAACCCAACTCTGAATGCCCAGACGGGGATTCGAAACCGCGTCCTCCCGAATGCGAGACCAGAACGTTAACCATTCACCCACCACGCTTGGTGAGGACAAGGAACGAGATGAAATTCGACCATGGCCTTTTAAAGGAACCACCTGGAGTGATTTGGGGAACCATGGAAAACCCAAATCTGGTTGTCCGGACGGGAATTCCAACCTGCTTTCTCCCGAATGCGAGGCCAGAGCGTTACCGCTCACTCACCATTACGGCATATTAATAAGCGGAGTGAATTACGAGAACCGTCGGCCGTTGTTGAATGAACGACACGGCCACTATTCAATGTCCCGCAGAGTTCTCTAATGTATAACTATCATCCCTAGGAAGTGAAATGCGTGATCTTTTGTGAATGATTGAAACATGGAAGGACAAATTACATTAGGACAGTGATAAAACTATTTTGATTCCGTGCTGAGACGGAAGGAATACTGCTTACTATCGAACGAGTAGAGTGAGCGGTAACGCCTTATCCTTACATTCGGCAGAATACGTGTTTAAATCCCCGTCCCGCCAACCAGGTTGCGGTTTTCCATGATTTCCCGAAATCACTCCAGGTGAATGCCGAGGTAGGTCCTTCAAAAGTCACCTTGACCCAAACCTTTCCAGCCTCTAGTGTCCTCGCCGCGGAAGAGGTGTAAAGCCATAATGAAAAAAAAAACAATAACTACTAAGAAATATTTGACTGTCGCCCAGCTAAATGAACCAATCCACCTTGAAATTCTGACATTTATTTTTCACGGGCAATGTTACCTTTATTTTTCAAATATAACTAATTGTGGTGCAGGATCTTTGGTGCAGTTAGTTTTTGGTCATAGAGCGTGTTTGGGTCAGTATTGCAATGTAACATGCACGTCTTCGCAGGGTTACGCCACCTCCAAGTTTTATTGAAGTGCATAATATATCAAAATACTGCGATTACAGGGACTAGGACATCACAAATTGACGAAAGTTTGTACCTAGCAAAGACACGACGTTTTACTGGAGAAGCCCATGCATTCCATTGAGTTTATTTGATGGTACCGCATTTGCGTTGGAGAAGCTGTCTCTCTCGCTAGCTGGATGCACTGTTTGGTAATGCTGTAATGAACAGCATTGTTTCTTTGGTCAGCGAATTTGTGAGATGGCATCATTAAACTGTCTGCTTAAGCTGTGGTAAGTTTTGTGAGGCACGTTTTGAAGGTAATCTTGGTATTGATGTTGATATTTCGTCAGCATCTCTTCTTCTGCAGGTGGCATTGCACTAATAATTGTAAAAGTTTGTTGTAGCAGGGAAATAACCCTTTTGATTTGACTGATATATCAAGCCACGCTCCTCATGAGGAAGCTCTGAACAAATAATTGTGATTGGATGTCGCATAACTGTATTGCCACTATTTGTATTTCTACCTGATGAGAAGATCTGTCTCGCTGTCATGTGGGCACACACCAGCTGTTTGATGCGTGGGAGCTGTCGCCGAACTCCTCATCGCACATCATATCATCGCTCATGAGATGATGAACATCGCTACAGACAGTTATAATCCACAATGCTCTACTATGCAGTGTTGTTATTGTTTTGATCTGTTGTAATATACTATCTACTTTGTATATTGCCTTCCTTAAATGGATCTCTGCTTTAAATATTAAATTCATAAATAAATACTTTTAAAGTGAATGGATAATTTATCAAACCTAAATTGATTTGTGAATTCCAACATTGAAATGAAAGATTCCAACCAAACTCTATTAAACTGTATTGAGTCTTAATATTTAATGTATTTAAAAAATGTAACATGCACATGAAACTTATCTTTTACCATTATAAAAAAGCATGGAATCAGTCAGAATCACAACATAATGTACTGTATATAAACACATAAAAAAATTTATGCATTAATTTTTTTTATTAAGACAGATTTTACTCACTACTGAGGTTTTAATCCAACATAACAATAAAAACTCAGAACACAAAACTTGACTTCATCTTCTCAAAATATTTTTCCAGATATTTCGATCTTGTTTATCTTCCTCTTCTGCACCAAATCTTCTCAGTGCTTTTTGTACACCTTGGAGCCAGGTAAACATGGGTCGTCCTCTTTTCCACCTTTCATTAACTTCCCATTACTGTATAAATTTTGATCTCCTAGTTTCTTCCATCCTTTTTACATGGTCACACCATACCAATCTTTTTCGTTCTATAACATCATACATTTCTTCTTTTACTTCCATTAGCCTTATTATTTCGGTATTCTTTAGGTTTTCTTTTCTTGGTATTCTTGCTGATCTTCTCCAGAAATCCATTTCTAACGCTTTATTATGCTCCATAGAAGTGAATTGAGCATCCTGATTATTTTTAGGCCATTAGTAATTCTTTTATTAAGTTCCATATTCGATTTTACTTCTATTTCTAAAATTGAACCAAAATAGCAAATATTATTTACCTTTTAATTTTTATTCCATCAACGTACAATTCATCCAGATCATCAGTAAGATATTCTGTTTTTTGATACTTAATCTTCAAGCCCCATTTTTTATTCTGAGGCATATTGTTTGGTTTTTTATTTTTATATGAGAGGGGAGCTGGCCCACTGCTAAACCCTCAACCTGGTGGACGAGGTAATTTTTTTTTCAACCTTTTCTTCCTTTAGCTAGTTTTGGCCCATCCCGGGTAATTAATAGCTCGTCTGGTTCTAAATGTTTCAAAAAAGTATAAAGTACAGATCGTCCAGGTTTATGCTCCCACTTCATGCCACTCAGATGAAGAGATTGAGGACTTTTACGAGAACCTAAAGGAAACTTGTGAATAAGGTAGAGACTGTCACTGCAAATTGGTGACTTTAATGCCAAGGGTGGCCGATGGAAACAGGGCGACTCAGTGGTGGGTAATTATGGGATTGATGAGAGAAATGTCAGAGGTGAGAGATTGGTACAATTTGCAGAATTCTCAGAAATACCTATCATGAACACATTTTTCAAAATGCATCCTTGCAGAAAGTGGACATGGAGAAGCTCAAATTTCAGCATTAAAAATGAGATAGATTTTGTTCTTTCGAATACTCCTCACAAGGTTAAAGATGTCTCAGTTCTGAACAAGTTTAACACTGACAGCGACCACCGACCAGTAAGAGCATGGATTGAAATAAATGTAAGGGCAGAGAGAAATAAACTCATAAGAAACAAGACCAAAATTATCAATATTAAAAACTTGGAGGAAAGCGAAAAGAAGAATTCCAACGGATGCTCCAGGGAAAGCTTCAAGAAACCAACGATGAAGACTTAACACCAGTATTAGTAACGACTGCGCAAGAAGTTGGCGGCTTCTGTGGTAACAACATCCAAAATAGCAAATTCATCAACAAAACAAAAGATCTACAGTACAAAGGGAGTGAAATGAAGATTCGGTCTGATTATGACATGATAGAGTATTCTGAACTGTGTAAAACTTTGAGGAAAAACATTAAGTCTGATATAATGTTGTACAATGAAAACGTTGCAAGGGATAGTCTAGAAAAGAAAACAGCCTTAAAGAGAGCGAAGCGAAAGCTTTTACTCGGTAAGAAGCAGATAATAGCAATGGATGGAAATTATGACAGAATTACTGACAAAGATGAAATTTTGTAATTCATCAGAGGTTTTTATAGCAACCCATATAGCAGCTTAGAGGAAACTCCGATATTCTCGGCCCCTTCCAATGTATCCACAGTGCCAGAAATTCTTCCATCTGAAGTCAGTTATGCCATAATAACATGAAAAAAGGAACGGCCGCTGGCGACGACGGTCTCTCCGTTGATATTTTGAAGCTAGTTGGCGAACAAACTATCAATCACTTGGCTAAAGTCTTCTCTTACTGCCTACACAATACATCCATCCCTTCTTCATGGAATAAAGCTAAAATCATTCTGCTACTCAAAAAGGGAAGTATTCATAACATCAAAAACTACAGACCTATATGCTTGTTGGATGTTCTGTACAAAGTCTTTACAAATATCTTGTTGAACCGAATCAGTTCCACCCTTGATTCTGCCCAACCAATTGAACAAGCAGGATTCCACAGCAGTTTTAGCACAATCTACCACATTCTTGTTCTGCGAGAACTAATTAGTCGTGCAAACGAATATCAGATGCCTCTTTGTGTAGCCTTTGTAGATTTCGAAAACGCATTTGATTCAATAAGTCACAAGGCTGTCCTGCAAACCTTAACTTAACATGGCGTGAATACAGCTTGTAATAGAGTGCTCCATAAAATCTATGTCACCTCCTCAGCCTTTGTCAATGTTAGAGAACCAACCACTGATCTGCTTCGAAAGAGGTGTTAAGCAAGGTGATCCCATCTCTCCAAAATTATTTTCAGCTGTCTTGGAGATGGCAATGTCAAAGCTAGAATGGATGGAAAAGAGAAATAGAATCAACGGCAGAAGACTTAGCAACTTGAGATTTGCTGATGACATTGCGCTTGTTGCTAATGACCTTGGTGAACTCCAAACCTTGGTTACCAAACTCGCCTCTGAGTGTAAAGCAGTTGGCCTAAGAATTAATCAATCAAAAACAAAAATTATGTCTAATAAATGGGCCACAGAGGGTAGTGTAAAACTAGATAATGAATCCTTAGAAATGTTATTTGAGTACAATTATCTTGGCCAACTTGTAAATATGAGAGGTGATGTAAGACCCGAAAATTTCCGTCGCATCAAGCTGAGATGGCAAGCATTTGGAAGGCATTCTATTATCCTGAAATCTAAAATGCCCACAAATCTAAAGCAAATAGTCTATGACCAATGCATTCTACCTGTGCTCACATACGGCTATGAGGCCTGCACAAAAAGTAAACTAATGACTGCCCAAAGAGCTATGGAGAGGCCAATCCTAGGCTTAACTAGAAAAGACAAGAAAAGAGCAACAGATATTAGGTCAGTTACAAAGGTTACAGACATCTTAGAGAAGACAGCATCCCTGAAGTGGCAATGGGCCGGCCATATTGCACGGAGAAAAGACCAGAGGTGGACAAAAACAGTGTTAGAATGGAGCCCAAGAGATCACCCCAGACCGAGATGAAGACCACCAGACCGATGAGTCAAGGACATACTCAGGGTTGTCGGAGTTAACTGGCAGAGGGTCGCCCAAGATCGTGCGACTTGGAGAAGACGGCTTAAGGTATATCTGAAAAAATCATGACTTTAAAAAGACACATCAGAAAATGATTGAACTGGCTGATAATGATATACAAACACTGCAAGTAATATTAAAGGCGCTTACCGCTATAACTCCAAAATGCAATGTACAGTGGTATATGGTATTTGAGCATTAAGATCTTAACTGGGTGTGTTATGGTTCTGTGATATGACGTAGTAATTAATATCCCAATCTTCTCATAATAGTAAATATTGTTGATGTAAATTTACCGTTTGCCGAGACGCAGTATCTAGGAAACGTCATAACAGGTATATTATCTTCCACATACCTGTTCTGGTATGGTACAGTTATACCCGATCCTTTCTGCTCGCTCGCTATTCATAGATGATTTTTTGTTATGTAAATCAACTCCTCGGCCATATGGAGAGCGCATATGTGAACTGGAAAGCGGCACCTCCATAGATGAAAATGTATCTCCATATAACATCAGCGGACAAACATTCTCGATGTATCAAACTCTCTCCCTATCGGAGCGATAACCAAACATGAAATGAGACCTCATGGCCGTTTCGTCATCCCGTTCGTCCATGTTCCAGCATATTAACTTAAAAGTTTATAGCCAGTTGAAACGCTACCAGCCCCTATGCAGCAGCGTTATACTGGCGTCTCTCTTCCGGAACAGTTCGGCGCGCTCCAAGGCCGCTCCCCAGATCGCCTGACACTCAAAACCCAAAGGGGAAAATTTCATGATACCTGAAGTTTCACGCTTGGTGTGGCACCAGTAATGATAATTAATTTTACTAAATATTAATTTACTAATTAATCTTTAATAACATGGAATTTTTATTGATAATCAAGTCAATATTTATCCTGCTATTTATTAAATCGAACAAATAGACAGCATCTAATTAATTTATCATGATTTTGAGATGTAATTACTGATAATATGAATTGTCATTTACACATTTTGTTTCTCAGGGTCGTTGCCTGGTGACTAGGTGGCTGTGATGAACCCAGGGCCCGCTCTAGGGGGGGTGAAAACCGGGCATTTGCCCGGGGCGCTAAAATTTAGGGGCGCCATTTCGGCTGTAAATGTGAGAAAAAAATTAATAATATTAATGGGTTAGATACCCAATTAATAAAAAAAATCCACATACCGATTTTTTCGTTCGTTAAAAACTTAAAGTTCTTAGCTATTTGGGTGCGCCCCTAGGGACTTCGAAGAGACGGGGCGCTTACCTCAAAGGGGCGCGTCGTTGCCTCGCCGCCTCTGTGTGAATTCCGTCATAGGAGCAACTTCAAAATGCGCCGCGTCCGCGTCATGTCTCAGCCCGAAGTCCGCGCCACGTCTGTTCTGTGTGAATAGGGCCTTAGCACGCGAGTAGAACGCGTTGTTGTCTCAATTTGCTTATTATTGCTAATTACAAAAGTGGTTTCATTACACAACATCATTAGTCTTACTATTACGTTATTAGTGATAAGTGGAAGTTCATAAAATTTACTTCAGGATTTCATAATTTGTAAAGGTAAGTACATCTATGATTAAACTGTTATTTAGTTGGATATACGACATAAGCGCACAACGACAAAAGCACACAACAGAAGCCCAGTAGGTGGGGGCTGTTACACCTGCCCTCGGCTACCTGCACTGATTCCGACGTTATACTGTCCACAAGTTACTAGATGCGGTGAAAAGGAGTGTTTTCGCAATTGCAGCTAGGCTCTAATACATGGAATCGATAGTGCTTGGCGGGAGATGCTGAGTATTTATTTTATTGAATTGATGAGCCAAATCAATATGGATCTTAGTTATTGGAAATCAAAGTGGAATAATTTGCATAATAACTTCTTCTCGTAATCCGAGCCTCACAGATTTGTTGTACAAATTAGATACATGCATTGTAAGTGTTATGGTTGGGTTAAATTACATACGCTAGCTTTGATCGCTTATGAAAAAACTGTAGTTTAGTGGGTGTGGGACAGTACTTACAATCATTAATAAATAAATAATATTATCAGCTGTTGATTACCGATTAGTTACTTCACATACCATTAGTATATTTAATTTCGAATGTTAACTGCTAACATATAATAATCCATGATGCTTATTATATATACGAATGCGGTTTACAGATACTCTAATTGCTGCATTTGCAAATCGTCTCAACAAAAAGAAATTCATTAACTATTTTAGTGAATGTGAATAACTTTGTCAGTTGGTTTAATAAATGCATTGTGCGACAATCACTCCACAACCTCATTTTTTTGTTTGTGAACTTGGAACGTATTCCGTTTAAGCCTATAGAAATTGCCATTCTGAATACACGGTTTCTGTATTTGCAGCAAATTTACGGTTAGTATCCTCCGCTAATAAGCTTTGACTGTGTAGTAACACTAGACTTTCTTTATGTTCACAGGGTATGGAAAATATTTTGTGTTGTGCATAAATATTTTTTTAAATCGACTGAGAATAATTTATCTTAGTTATGGTTTTAGCTTATTTAGAGCAAGGATAAATATTTACTTTTTATATTATTTTATAGTGTACATTGTTTGAGTTACGTGCATGATTCTTCCAAAATGTGTGACGGTCAAAGAAAACTATCTGGTTACCAGTACAAAAAAAGAAGGTTGGGAAAGGAAGCGTAAAGGCAGAATCAATGTGGCGCGTTAAAAAAAAAAAAAAACTGTATTCAGGGTTTACCAAAACAAATCTTAGAATCCAATATCAGGTCGGGATACAAAAGAAGTACAGAATCGTCAGAGAATAATAGCGAACAAATGAACGAAGTTTGTAAACCAACTGGAACTGACACCAACGTGAGACTCACAGAAGGCGTTCTAAAACTTTGTGGCCAAGAATTTTATGAGACGCCGTAAGAAGCTTTTTAGTAAGACAAGGTCCACCTAAACTATTGTATAGTTACAAATTTCTTTCCAATGACACAGATCGACGTTTTAGCGCAAAATATTATGCACGAATTTTCAGCAACGGAGAGCAAATATTGCGAGATTAGCTACTGCGTTTACTGCTTCTGTTGCAAAATTTTCAGTTGTTTAGTTAGTTCTCTAGGAGGGTTTTTAAAAATTGGAAGTACCTCGACGAAACTATAAAAGAGCATGAAATTTCGAAATATCATATTCAGGCAAAAAAGATAAAATTGTTGTAAACCTGTAGATGCTGCCACTCAAAGAGTTATTAATGCCGAAATAAATCATTGGAATGAGGTGCTTCTAAGAATCGTTGCAATTACCAAATTACTTGGTAAAAGTTGACTGGTTTTTCAAGGTACAAGCGACAAGTTGTTCGAGCATAATACCGGTAATTTCTTAAAAATTGTTGAGTTACTGTCTGAATACGATCCCATTATGGAAGAGCACGTCCGTTGAGTGCTCTAAAAAGTAGAGACTAAAGCTCAATATCTTGGGAAAAATATACAAACCTGGATAGTAGATCTGCTGCATCAAAGTGTAAAGTCTCATGTTATTAATGAAATAAAAAAATTCAAATATTTTTCCATAATTTTAAACTGTACTCCTGACTTTAGTAAGATACAGCAAATTACTCTTGTAATCAGATATGTTTCAACCAATAAATTTAATCCTGATGTTGAAATTAAAAATAATAAAAGCTTTTAAGGCTTCTTACCAGTCGAAAGATCCACAGTAAAACAAATGTCTGACATTATAGTTGGAGAACTTAATGACTTGTGTTTAAATTTGTAGGATATCAGAGGACAGGGACTGACAACGGGTCCAATATGAGGGGCAATAAAGCAGGAGTGCAATTTAGAATTAAACAATATAATTCGCGAGCATTCAATGTTCCGTGTAGTAGCCATTCTCTCGATCCTGTTATTAATGGCAAAAGCATCATTGAAAGCCGCTAATTTCTTCAATATGGTCCAAAAAATATATTTATTCTTTTTGGCATCTACTTTTCGATGGGCAATATTTTTAAAGCATGTTCAGGGTTCAACTTTGAAAACATGGAGTGATACTAGATGGGAGAGTACGATAGAGAGGATAGAGGCATTAAAACCTTTAAAATTTCATTTGGGAGACGTATACGACGCCTTGTTAAGCATTTACAAAAACCAAGAAACTGATAATTTAATGATTTAGCCATTTTGGCAATTGAGTATGAAATTGCTGATGAAGTAAATTTTAAGATGTAATAAAAAATTCGCAACCTGAAAGTAAGAAAAAAAGTTGTTTTTTGGTGATTTTAGCGTATTTGATGTAATCTCGTTTTATTTTCAAAATAATGGCATTTAGATTGTTTGTGTAATAATATCCACATGTAATAGCATTTAAAAACGTAAAAATATGGTTAATTTGTGGCTATGTACAGATATTTCATAATTAATTTCTCTATTTTGTGCCGCTAGATCAAAATTCAATAAGTTTATTTATGAATATATAATTTTATTAAAATTTAAAATTAAATATTTTATTCGATTACAAATTAATTATTTTTTTAATATATAATTCTACATAATCTTAAGGGGCGGCAATTTGTCTATTTGTCCGGGGCGGCAATACCGCTAGAGCGGGCCCTGGATGAACCAAGCACTTAACACACAGGCTTGGTGGCTTCACAGTACCGTATTGTTGGCTTCTGCGACGGCAGCTGTAATCAGGTCTGTGGCGGCGGTTTCTACGATCGACTCCGCTGGTCTGGTCAGCTCCTCTTTATCTTGCGTATGGCTCCATGTCCGCTTTACAATCGACGCTGTAGGGACGTAGAATACCCACCTCAAGTGGCTTGGATGGGAAGCGATATCCTCCACTGTCGACTCGCTCTGGCGTCGACCCTATTCCCTGGAGATTCAGGCTGGAAAGCTCTCACGGCGAGTTACACACGGGTGCGCGGACTCAACGCTCACGCATTCGCGAACGTGAACTTGCGGCTCAAACACCCGTGAATAATATTCAGAAGTCCGTCCTGTGCTGCCACGAGTTTCATATCCCCGTGACCTCCACGATAGTGTCCCCTTGCAGCCAACTACCCTCGCTTCCCCGCCAAACTGTCTAGAGGAAAGGGACGGGGAATGGAGTGACTGCATTCCTTTGGGTGGCTGGTCTTGGCTGATATCAGCCACACTTGCCTCGCGACCTCACAACAGGATCTCGGATCTCCCGAAACCTTTCGTGGCTACCCCTTAACGAAATTACACACGACAGCAATGTGTGTCATTACAGAATTTTTTTTTCTGTTCATTAACAATATTCATAGGAGACATAAAACTACTTATTATTTGAACCTGGGGTGGCTGAAGCACATTGGCACCTACGTTAAGATGAACATACATTTGGTGCAGCAATGGGATACATGTAGTGGGATATTGTGCTATGCCCATCAGCTGTGGTGGTTGAGGTAGATGCAGCTGTTGATATTGAAGCGTATGCTGTTGCTGCTGGTGGTGGTAATGGTGTTGTTGACTAACAGGCGCCTGCTGTGTTGGTTGTTGTTATTGCTACTGTTGAAGATCGTGATGCAGGTAGTCTGTAGCCTACTAGTAGTAGTCAGTTTGACCTGGATGCTTCACTGGGACTGTAAATCTGGGTGGCTGGGCCGCGTTGTCTCCAGAAATCCTATCTGATATCAGATGGATTCACGGCAAATATATTAGAATTCTCGCTGATCATGATGGTGCAAATAGCCGGATCCAAGCATGTATCTGATGACATGAAAAGTAACCGATTTCTCGCAAGGAGAACGATCGGTTTTAGTCTTCCACCAATTTTCCACCAATCACTTTGTATGGTCACATTGGTAGAAGGTTTGATTGCAAACGCTTAAATTTTTAATCTAACTGAAACTTACTGAAACTTGCGATAATGTAGTATCAGTAAATCTTTCCTTTAGCGAAAGAAACACGGCAGTCTGGGAAGTACACGACTGTTCTCGACCGCAGTTCACACGGAAGTGACGTCTAGCATTATGGAATTATATCATTGAATAAAATAATTAAAATTTGCTTATACACTAGTTTGGATAAGTTTGTTGATTATCGGTGGGTACTGTTTCATATATTATAATCTTCGTCTTCTTCTACAGTTTTTTTTTCACTTCAGTTGTTCTCCCCACCAACAAATTAAGCAATCCCACGTATTTTTAAATGTGAAACACCATTCACTTTCTTCCTTCTGTGAGTATTCCATAAACTTATTTCCTCCCATTATTTTCAAAGCACGTTCATTTCATACTTCATCTGTCCACTTAATTTTTCATACCCTTCTATAGCACCACATTCCAAACAAATATTAATCCGTGGGTCAGCCAACTTTCGAAAGAAGATAGCCTCTTCAACCGTTATCGCCGGGGTTGTGGATTAAGTGGCCCCCTTTCAATTGCTATCAAGTGAAACTCGCCTGAATGTTTGCATCCTGGGCAGTCCACGTATCTGTAGATAGACTGCATCTAATTGAGCGTCATGCGAATTTCAGAGTTTCAAGGATTGATTAAAACATGGAAACCACTCACAATATGCTTAGACCAAATCCTGAACGTGCTTACACAGAGATACGCCGTATTAGCGTTTCCGCGTGAACCTATATTAGATAGAGTTAGACTTTCAGAAAGAGAGAGATATCCGCTAAACATAAATTCCTTGAAGTGATGGCATGGAAGGGATACACGCAGCCGATCAAGACGAAACTGAATGAGGAGATGTAGTTTGAGAGGAGAGGACGAATGTTATCAGGGAATAACCCAATATAAGTAAATATTGTGGTTTAAATGTTCTATTTTTTGATACAAGTGTTCACTTGTGTGGCTTCGAGACTTATTACCCGGAGTGGACGGGAGGATGTTAGGCTGAGAGGACGGAGCAGTGTTGGTTCGGGGACTGATCGATTGACCCCGTTGGGCAACGGACGCCAAATCAGCTGACAGCAGATATTTACGACCAGATGAAAATTTATAAGTGTTTGTTCCTAATGGCGCACGTTGCATTTAGAATATTTTTTGATGGAAGATCGTAATTGTGATGTTGGTCTAATGACTTCGAACACTTAAATGACTGCATTAAAATTCAATTACGCTCTCAAGCCCACATATCTGTCTTGGGAAAGATATTTGCTGATAGGAATTTTTGCTCTAATATCAGTTTAGTGAATGTTATGATGTGCACACGTTCCAATTATTACTGTCCATAAAATCAACGCCATGTCTTTGTTTTGTTGTTCATTTGTCAATATATTAAATAATGTGTTACAATTTTATGAAGCCAGCCGACGTGATAAAATCATTTTGCATGTTAATAGTGGATTGATGCTAATGCTGATATTCCTTGTGGTCAAGGGTGTAATATTTTGATTGCAATTGTTGTTCATTTTAACCATTCTTCTACCATACCTCATTAAGTAAGTTTATATGCTCAGGTTATAATATTTTTGGTTTACATGTGCTGTTATGCAAATTTTTGTTAAAAAAACCATTATTCAATCTAATTAGCAAATTTTTTTTATCTAAGATTATCAAATAAGAACTTAAAGGAAATATTATGAAGCCTACTAAACCCCAGTAGAACAATATATACAGTTTTAGCAAGTTCTAAGTCCTAGTTCTATTTCTAATAATAAATACATTTCTTCTTTACAGGAAGCCTCTTCCCACTAACGCTGTTCTGCTTTTAACATCATTCCTGCACCTGTCATTATCTGTAATTTTACTTCCTAATTAGTAAATTGCAGCAATAAAATACAATAATAGTATACAGATAAGTATTTCTGAATAAATTTTATGATTATTCTTAACGCATATATTATGTTGGCTTTGATCAACAATACCTAACATAAAAGATTTTCCGTCTCTAGCAGTATCAGAAGGCGGCTAAGTCCCCTGAGGACGACCTAAGGCCTGGTCGAAATGTCGGGAAGAAGAAGAAGCAACGCAGCGTGACCTTCGTGAAGCTATTTATACCATTTATACTTAACATATTCTTTTTATTAAAAAAATTCTCACACCGGTACATACAACATCTATGAAAAGATCAAGTGTTTACTCTTTGAATTACCACTGCCTATAAATACGCGCCCGCAGGTCGAAAGAGATTTGTCTCGGCCACACCTGCCTGGACAGTCAAGTCTAGGCAGGTCTGGCTGAGACGATAATGCGTGTAAAATTTACAAGTCTTTTAATCCTGTTTGCTCTACAACAAAATAGCGTTGTATATATGATAGCTAGAAATAAATGCACTTGACGTTTTATTTCCATTCCCCTTTTGGGAACCGAGCTTCGTGGGTGAGCAATAACGCAGTGTTCTCGCATTAAGCAAATGTGTGCTGGAGTCCCCGCCCGGCAATCCAGATGTGGGGCTTCCGCAAATCACTCTAGGCGAATGCCACGATGGTTCCTTCTAAAATGGAAAATACCGAAGTCCTTCCTGTTTCTTGCCCCTAGTCCTTTCCCACCTCTTATAACCTCTGTGATGCCTAAAGCTATTGGGAGGATAAATTGAGAGAGCTAAAATCTAAACAGTACAATTTAAGTTATTCAGTTTTTAAAATAAATTCTGGTAGCAATGATTTAACTTCAGGACCAGGGCCGGCGCTAGGAATTTCGGGCCCGGGGTAAAATGGGCGATTTTTTTTTTTTTTTTTTTTTTTTTTTTAGCTTTACAACCTGGCCGGGTGACAATGGGCGCATTCTTGGCTTCATGGCCTGAGGGCCGCTACAGTCGGTGATCGGGGGCCCCCATCAGCCGGCGGGCCCGGGTACTTTTGACCCGCTTACCCACCCCTAGCGCCGGCCCTGTTCAGGACATATTTGCACAACATGATAGTTACTACAAATGAAGCAGTATTATCATGGGGAATATGTTTTCATTCTTCTTAGTCATGTAGGACTTTTAAGCAGTCAGATAACATCAGTAAAAGATGTAAACATGGAATTAACAAGGGAAGTTCATGTTGTTATAGTGGGTGCGGCAGAGAATAGACTGGGAAAGGATGAGTTATTTATTTTTAAAACTTGGGGGTGACAGGTATGGTGACTGGGCATTCCAGAGCTACCATCAACCTATGGAAAACGCGGCTGTGAGGAAAGTTAACATGGAGCTGGAAGGGCCATTGCTGACTGCCTCAAAATCACATATATATACAGTTCCAATTGCAATTGGCAGATGGGATTTTACTATGCATGATATGCACCTGAAAATGAGAAATATTAGATTAGTTCAACAAACAGCAGAAAAATAAAAGACAGAACACTGTCACCCAAGACAGGATCCATGTTATTACTGGTTCCCTGCTGTATACTTGTTTAGATTTTATGCAAAATGTAAACTGCTAGTAATAACAAAGGTAAATTAAAATGCATGTATTGTTTTGAAACCCTCCAAAAATATAAAGCAAATTTATTTATTGTTCAGGTTAGTATCCATACCCAGCGGATCACAAAAAGTTGCCACAATACAAAAATTTCATTCAGGACCATATCGGTCCAAATGGGAGGTTGATGAAAATCTGTTTTAATTTAATTTATTAAGTTGCAATAGAGTGCACCATTCTTGCACCCATCCACTTTTGCTTTCTACTTATCATCATCATCATCCTCAACAGTTTCCAGCCTCTGGCTGGGTCTGCTTCAGGCACAAGCCTCTCCATTTCCTTCTTCCTTCCCACCACCTCTCTGTCACCACCTTGTTCCATTCCTCTCCTCTCTTTCATACACACTCCTCCAGCTCCACTCCTTTCAGCCATTCATCTCTTGGTCTTCCTGTGGGTTGTTTACCATGCATCTTAATTTAGTGGAATTTTCTTGAGATTCTCTGAATCTCCATTCTGTTTACATGTCCATGTCCATACCATCTCAGTCTGGACCTCTCTACCCTTTCCTGTAGGGGTTCCTGTTTTATGGTGCATCTAATCACTTCATCCCTTATTCTGCACATTTTTAGTAACTCCCATTCTACCTATTGCTTGTACTCTGCTGATGTCCCGCTTTTTCATTATCCATGTTTCAGCAGCATAAGTCAAGATAGGCACATAGTATGTAAGGCTTCAAAATGCTCCTTCCACATCCCTTTTACATACTTTTGCTTCTCTGTGGCACATCTTTATTCCATATCAGGTTTTTACATACTCTTGCTTCTCTGTGGCACATCTTTATTCCATATCAGGTTTCTAATGCTCCTTAGAAACGCCTCTGCTTGTCTTCTTCTTTCACTTATCTCGCCATCATTTCCTCCACATTCCTTTAATACACTCCCCAAGTACTTGAACCTGTTTACCTTCTTTAGTTGTTGCCCTGCCATCACAATCCCCTGGGTTAACCTATTCTCCTTTCTGATTGTTACCATGTACTCACATTACTTTACATTAAATTTCAGGCCATATTCCTCACACTGTCTGTCCATACATCCAACTGCCACTGCACTTCCTCTTCATCACCTCCACAGATCATCGGGCTCGTCCGCAAAAGCCATCACCTTCATGTTTTCCTCTCTCATCCTCACTGTCACCTTCTGCATTATATCAGCCATGGTTACAACAAAGAGTAGCGGTGATAGGGCACTTCCTTGTTTTAGTTCATTCCTTTGTTCCAGCCAATCTGTTCTCCCTTCCCCTATTTTCACATAACTCACACTTCCTTGGTATAGTTCCGCCACTCTCCTGGTGGTTTCTTTGGAAACTCCTCTCTTCTCCTAGGCTTTCCATACCTTACTCCTGTGTACACAATCATTCGTTTTCTCAATATTGAGAAATACCAACAGTAGATCCTTTCCATATTCATAATGTTTTTCCTGCAGCTGTCTCATAGCAAATATCAGGTCTACCATCAATGATCTGAAGCCATACTGCTCTTCCCTTAGCCCTTTTTCCACCCTGTCACATATCCTTTTTTCAATGATCTTCTCATACACTTTGGCACATCAGTGTAATACATCTATAGTTTTTAAACTCCTTCCTGCTCCCTTTTTTGAATATAGGTATAATTATTCCTTTTTTCCAGTCTTCAGAAGTTGCCCCCTGATTCCATACCTTTCTCATCACAGAGTATAGCCAATGCTTTCCTACTACTCCTGCTGCCCTTGTCATTTCCACGCCCACTTCATCGATGCCTGGTGCCTTTCCACCCTTCATCTCACCCAGAGCTGTTTCCACTTCTTCCCAAGTTAAAACCTTCTCTTTCTCTCCTATAAGGCTGTTAATTTCCTGCTTCTCCTGAACAATTGTATCATCCTGTGACCAATCTGGGTTCGGTAAGGCTTCAAAATGCTCCTTACACATCCTTTTTAGTCTTTCTAAGCTGTTTATTTCCTTTCCATCCTTATCCAGCATGTTGACTTTTTCAATCTGCTACTTTCTCTCTTTCTTTTTTACCATTCCATATACAGTAGAGTCCTGCTAATCAGAACTAATTGGGATTGGGCCTTGTTCATATTGCCGATTTGTTTGGATTAGCAAGAATTACAGTGACCAGTTTCTAGAATGAAGTATACCAAGCATATAAGTAGGTACACCATGGTAAAAATTGGGAACAAGTGGGGGGACAATGGCTCACTCTCACTCCCTCCCTTTGTTGTTGAGACGTCTGAACTCTTCGAGGTCAGAGCACTGTCAGCCGGCTCGCAAACTGCTGAGTTAATGTTAGCTATCAATCATTGGCACACTTGAAAGTTGTATTGTATGCATTCGGGTGTAGTGGTGTATTGTCGTCATGAGTAAATGGAAACATACAACGTTAACTCTCAAAGAAAAACCGGATGCTTTGAAGCGGTTAGACAATGGTGAGAGTGTATGTAAACTGGCGTTGGAACTGGGTGTTGGTAAGGCAACCATTTGTGATTGGAAGTAGAACCGAGTGAAGCTTGAACAGTCCTGTGCAATGTCTTCGGGAAAAACATTTGAAATTTGGCAGACTTTGAAACAATCCCAGTATGATAAAGTAGTTGAAGCTCTTTTCTTTTGGTTTACACAGGAAAGAGAAAGGGGAACTCCTTTGAGTGGACAAATGGTAATTTTTCTAATACGTGTGTACTGTAATGTGTAAATTAAAATTGTGTGTATGTACAGCAGTTAACCACACAATTAAATACAGTATGAACTGTATTTTCATGAACCATGTTTAAATTCTTTTACAACTTTTCATGCTTTAATTTTTGCCATGTTTGGATTAACCGAACATTCGGATTACTGGGTTCAGATTAGCGGGACTCTGCTGTAATACTTTCTTATCTTTTGCTATCTTCTTCCATCATGTTGGTCTGTATCTCCAGCCACTTCCTCCTTTCCTCCGTTACTATTTTTTTAGCCTCCTTTTTCTTCACATAGTCATCCCTTGTCTCCTGTGTCCTCTACTTGAACCATTCCCTAAGGGCCCTATTCTTGAGTTCCACTGCTTATTTTACTCTATCATTCCACCATGATTTTTTTTCCACCTTTTGGTGTTACCAGTCCTTCCACATACTGTTTCTGTTGCTTGAACTAACGTCATTTTAAAATATTCCCACTCTTCTTCCACTGTCCCCATTTCCACTACAGGTATCTTACTTCTTATTATTCTCTGGTGTTCCTCTTCATTACACTTCTCTTTAAATTTACGTACCCTTAATCTCCTATCCTGTCTTCCTGATTTTCTCATCTCTGTCGCAATCCTTAGCTCCATTACTAATAGCTGATGATCACTATCCAATGCCTCTGATGGTATTATCTTCACATTTGCCACACTCTTCTTCAGTTCACCATTAAATATAAAGTAGTCCACAACAGACCACTAGCTGGAAGTCATTTTGTGACATAAGGGTGTGGCAAAAGTGTTTTTTGTATGCAAGTGGGTCAGGGACTAGTGGTCATGATCGTAATCATCTTTTCCTTTCCATGCACCTAACTTAATTCTTTCACAAAAATCTTTCCTCACCACATCACCAATATAAGCCTTGTGCACTCCAATAATTCCCTTTACTCCTTCTCCCATCTTCCAATGAATCCCATTTCAACTCCTTTATTATATAAATTACTGATATTCTGCAGTAAATTCCAGAGACAAATTTACCAGCCCTTTGTTCACCCCCTCCAATTCTTGTGTTTGATAACCAAAATGTGCTCTTCTATCTTTCTGACCCTGCAACTGTTCACAGTTGTCTACCGTTTTTATCCTATTATATAACATTATGTTATCTGCAAACAAAGTAACTTCTGATGATGATCAACACAATCGATAATTACAATAACGAATAGCAATGTTTCCAATACTTTACTTTCTGGCACTACCATTTTCATTTCCACTACTTTTTATGGCAAATTTCCTACCTTGACATTTTGCTTTCTACATTTTAAGAAACCTTTTGTCCAGGAAATCATTTTGTAGATACTCCAATGGTTTTTAGCTTATTTACCACAATTTTATGGCTCACTCTGTCAAACGATTTAGAAAGATCTAGTGCTACAGTTTAAAATCTGTTCTCCCTTGTACAAATATTTTGCATATAGCCCAGTAACCGAGATTTGCATGAATATCCTTGCCTTAAGCCATATTGTCAAACTGAAAACCATTTACATTCCTCATAGACTGATGTAATTGTATATCAATCTCTCCGTTAATTTACCCATCACTGATGTTAAACTGACCCTACTCAACACTCCTCTTTCATGGACTAGGAATACTATTACACTTTCCAGTCCTCTGCTAAGCAGCAAGTATTTAGATACAATCTGAATAATGCTTCAGACAAGGTACAATGTTGCATTCAGCTACCAAGGTATTTTTAAGAAATCTGTAGTAATATTAATTACCTCAGCCCCTTTATGCGTTTTTAGCTTTCTTAGTTCCTTAATAACATTCTCAGGGTAAATTTAAATTTTTTTATCCTGCTCATTTAAATTTACACCCTGCCATTCCTGAATCATAGTCCCCAAGGGTATAATTAAACCAGGTACTTAATATTTCTGCCTTATTCAAATTCTCAGTAACTTCTTCCCCATATTTATCTATAATTGTCTGAATACCTTCCATTACCCTTAGTTTTCGAAAATAACTGTAGAAATTTATAGATGCTTCTGTCGGTGATATATTTGCTGATATTAACACATTTTTTAAAAAGTATTCCCTTGTGCCCTGCTGACTCATAACTCTGTCTACAACTTCTGTAAGGCCTATTTCCCTCATTAAGTCATTTACGAATCTCTGTTCCCTTGTGACATTATTCTTACTTCCTACTAGGGTTGTTGCAGATGTCATCTTTGATGATGCAGATGCGGATGTTCAGTGCTTGACATCCGCGGATGTGGAAGTGGATGCAGATGTGGAAAAATAAATGTGTAATTATTTAGATTTTAATATTTTATCAAAAATAAATTTAAAATAAATCTTTTTTTATAAGTAAATTTTATTTCCATATAATACTGCTATATTGATTTATTTTTACCTCATCTTTCAACAACAAAAAATGTGGGATGATTTCACAAGTGAATTAAATTATTTACATAACTACGCACATGTCTAAAAACCAATGTTTGTCATATGAACATTGTGGAGTTCATGGCTAGACTAATTCAAGCATCAGGCACAAGGCCACACCACCGCACATCTCCACGCTAGCTTTTTTTTTGGTCTTATAACTATATGCCTCTTCGACATCGATGTTATTAGAGGCGTGAAATGATCGGGGCTAGGAACTGGAAGGAATTTGGCCATGGTCTTTTAAAGTAAGCATTCACCTGGAGTGATTTGGGGAAGCCATGGAAAACCCAAATCTGGATTGCAGGAAGAGGATTCGAACCGGTGTCCTCCCGAATGCGAGGCCAGGCCAGGCCATTACTGCTCACCCCCCCCCCCCCCACGCTCAGTTCTGTGCTTGCCATCCACCTTCACACCGCTCTAGTGGCGCATTCACAGTACAACTTGTAGGACCTAAGAGATTCGATTTTCGATAAAAGAACTCTTGATGGTCCATGAAAGCAGTTACAGGTTCCTTTTGATTCACTCAATATTTTTTAACAAAAAATAATAAGATTATTATACTTTTTAATTTAAATACATAATGCAAAGATTCTGTAGAATAATAATAATTTCATGTGATCTGAAAATTCCAGTCATAGAGTTTCTTATCAGCTGAGCAGTGCACCTCTATCGTTGTCACCTATTTTTAAAAGGAGACCTACAGATTAACGTGAAATTCGAACCACGGATCATCCCAGCATCTTAGCATTAAGAAATCAAAGCTTTGCCAGGGGTGACAGTCATTTTTATGACCCATGAAAATTGCAGCCGAGACAGGGATTTGAACAAGGGACTTTCAGTACCCCAATCGTACGCTGTATCCATCTGAGTCAAGAGACAAATCTGGATGTAATGACAAATAAATATTCAGACATAGTAAAATCAACTTACTTTTTTTCTATAACATTTATTTTTTCTATCCCAAAACACAAATGTACTTTTATAGGATTGAATCCATATTTTTCAATACTTCTAAAGTCAGATGCTTGCAGCGTGTGATTCGGGTATGGAAGATCCCCGGTTCAAAATCCGGGTCTCGGATGCAAATTTTACAGGCCTTAAAATCGATCTTCATGTCTGCCAAATCTTTGATTTGTTAACACAAACATGAAATACTCTAACTACATTTAACGAACATCTGATGAACCTAGAGGTAAGGCTGAAAAAAGGATACTTTTCTAAAGCAATCAGTAATGCTAAAACAACATTTAGTTGTAAAGGACCAGAAATTTCTGAACTCTTTGTATACGCTTCTTCATTTTGACCAGCCTGCACCATAAAAAATTAAACCGAATTAATGAGGGCTGATACACGGTGCGGTGTCGTTTGAACTCACTTCAATCGAGTGAGCGACAACAATGAGAAAAGTGTCGGTCGGTGACAGTGCGGGCTCGGTGCAGGCTATTGTAGCTCAACCTTTACTTAACATGCAAGTTCAAACTTGTAAATTCATCTCTTACTTAATAATACCATTTAGTTCATTTTTACTTTTATTGCAAGATCATCAGAAAACAACCACTTTTTTGTTAGCTAAGCAATGATGGGCAGAATATCGAATAAAGAGAAAAGAATAATATATATTGCAATGTAAACAAAACATCCGCTATACATCTGCATTAAAAATTGCAGATGTAGGATTTCATGTGAAAATTCTGCACTTTCGGATGTGGATATCCATTACATACCTACTTCATACCCCATGGAAACAGGTTAAATATAAATCCCCAACACCAATGACATTTTGCACACACCTCTGAATATGAATTTGATGTATGAACACCAATACAAAACAATATTGTAAGTTGATAAAAGGAGGGGTCTGGATAAGGAAGGATATCGGAATTGATGAGAGCATACAAAAACCAGACACCAGGCCTTTATTAGTAATTTATAATAGTGGAATGATTTAGAGATACATAGTTTATTGGAGATAAACCAACAACAAATAGTTATAGTGGTTGAATATTAGTTAACTGAAGAAATTCAAGACAATGACTTTTTGTCTCATGTTATTATAGAATATATGTTGTAGAGATAGAGGAGGATCTGTTGGGCGAGTATTTATACTGGTTTGTGATGACTATTAAAATTCATGGTCATTAACAGATAATGAACGTGAATTGCTGGGGATTGAGTTTTTTGGGGGATAGATAGGAAAAATATAATTGTCATAGTTGCTTATCGAAGTAGGTAAGTGGATGAACTAAATGTGATCATGGCAGACTAGTTGATTTCATATTCAGAGTTTAGATGTGGGAACAAAGGGGTCGTAATAAGTGGGGATACACTAGTTGATTTCATATTCAGAGTTCAGATGTGGGAACAAAGGGGTCATAATATGTGGGGATACACATATACCGGGCAGGGGGGTGGATGGGATTAATAACACAAGGGAGCACAGATTTGAAAATACTTTATTCAGGGAAGGAGGATTTTCACAAGAGGTAGACCAAACACAAGAGGTTATAACATGCAGGACATTTTCTTAATAATGCCTACTCAAAATTATGGGAATTTTATATGACTGAGGGAAGAAGTAATCATGAGACAGTTGTGAAGAACACAAGAGGGTTCAGGAAATCAGCAACAAGGCACGAGTTTCAGAACTGAGAAAGTATTTTAGGCTTCAATGTGTGGAAGGTATGTACTAGTACAGTATAAAGTAAGTGGGAACAATTAAATAAAAAAATGACTAACAAAGAACCTATATGCTATAGTAGGGTTTTGAAAAGTTTGGTAAGAGGGGAACAAAATGGACTGAAGAAGCAGCAGTGTAATAGACTATTATGAAACAACTAAATAGGGAATTAATAGCAGATAAGAGTAAAGCTAAGGATAAATTCATGAAAAATATCAATGCAGGGCAGGGTAGAAAATCTATAGCTATGTTACAAAAATAAGAGGGAAGGAAGGTGTTCAGACAGTTACAGATAAGAATGGAGATGAAGTTATAAAGAATTTGAAAACTGCTGAGATACTGAGCAACTGGATTGTTGAGACTATTATGGATTGTCAACAAGGTGAAACGGAACATTTTTGAACTTCTAAGGTGAAAAAATGTTGAAATCTTGGACATAAAACTTGGATCTTACCTTTTTAAGACTGATGCGAATTAAAGAATAATTCTTTAGGCACTTTTTACATTTTTGAAATTTTTTTTCATTGTGTTCCGCATTACCATGCAGGTAGGGGTGAATCAGAACACATGTTAAAATACTTAGTTTTTTTGGGTTCAGACAGGAAAGGGGGTCTTTTGAAACAAGTAGTAATTAGAAGGCAGTAATTCAGATCAAACAATAAACAACAAGGCAGTTACATGAATCCCAACCCAACGTTTTTGTCAACATTTTCACTAACTTCAATATAGGTTCAAATAGATCATGCCATTCTTGAAATTTAACATATTTTTAAAATGCCAAGATGTCCTGAGATGGCTATAGTTTCCTGAAAAAATCTGCAAGAAAAAATTACTCTTCATTCGCCTCAGAAAACTTACATATCTGTGTGACGCTTTTGTAGAAAACTCCCACTAACCCCTCATATTCTGGATAAAAAACTGTGTTGACAAAGAGTCTGTATGAATGGCCCTTTTTTTGTATACTTTAGCCACTGAGAAGTCGTCCAGAGAAAAATTATTAGAAATCTGATCAAGGGCGGATCCAGCCTTTGGGTCGGGGGGGGGGGGGGGGGGGGTCACGTAGTCGAGGTCTAACTAAGACATGCTTCAAAATTATAATAGTACCTATATATAAATAAAAGATAAATTAATTGCATTATGTCAAAATAATTTTAATTAAATAACAAAATCAATTATTCTCTTCTGAACTCCCGCGAATCTTGTTATGACATCCTCCACATGAACGAATATTGTTTTGTGAACGTGCAGAAGTGCCGGTCCAGTTAGGTGGTCTTCTGCCAGTGAGGCTCGAAGTCAAGTTTTGAGCCTACTGAGGGGAGAAAAAGATCTCTCTGCCAATGGGATACTATCTGGTAGTGTGGCAAGATTACACAAATATGTGTTTACGATGGGATATATTTTAGCATGACATTTTTATATTAGATTTGAAATCGACTTGCGGAATGTTCTGATTCCGTTGCCATTTTACTATCCACAGCCAATATTCGCTTATAATGACTGATAATGCAGTGTCATCTATTACCTGCTTATAATCTAATGCGAGTTGCTTAATTGTTTCAACATCTTCATTAGTATATGTATAATTGACTTTCGGAACAAAAACGACTAGTTGAAATAAAGTATTTCAGGAGACAAATGGTCTTGTGGATCATTTATTATAGAATCTAGAAGTATGATGTACACAGCCCTACCGAAATACTCTTCAACTGATTGAACAGGTAGGTTATTGGCTCTATGGATTTATATCGGCACTGTTCTGGGGCATTAAAGTTCCATCGCAAATTTCTCGGCAAATTCTTTTGACTCTTCAAAACATTTGTTCCATTTTTTATCTCAGAACACTCATTGTATCATTTATTGCGTCAGGAGAACTTTTTTTTAAGACAATTGAGTTCGTCTGCAATACTCTGCTTAAGGATATAGTTGTTCAGGTACCTGAAAAATAAAATAAGGTATGTTTCTAACTAACTGAGGAATTAATAAAATCTATGTATACTATTATAAATCTGTGAGAAACCTGCGTGTGCCTGATGTTTTGAAATGGAACCATGCAAAAATTTCTTCAGCAATTAAGATGGTACTTTCAAATATTAAGAGCTTATGTTCCAGATTAAAATCTGCGAATACAGCTTGCGACTTGTTTGTACTGAGGAACGGAGAATGAAATTATAACTATTTCTGGAAGGAGAAATAAGCGAGCAGATCACTCTGTATCATGGGCGCCGGCAGGATTGCTTCTAGAATCTAGGGGGGTGCACCAGGGCTGCATTGGTGCTCCCCTCCCTACCGGCCCAAAAATTTCCGGGCTGGGCGACTCCCTTGCACCCCCCTCCCGGCGCCCATGCTCTGTATTCGATATGAGCAATCAATAAACACTGACAAAAGATCACACTACGATCATGCTTAGATTCTGTTTTGTTTTTTTCACTTCGATTATTTAGTTCTCAGTTTTGTACACTAAAATAAACATAATACGTGAATCAAACGTGGTAAAAATCGTAAAAGTAATAAGAAATGAATAGGTAGTTTGGGAAAAGTCATTATTAATTCGCATTGTACCAGCACTAAAAACCTTCAACTTCCTAGCCAGTACTGTCACATTTACTCATTGCTTTTCAGAGATCAGCGCAAGAAAATTATTACATATTCAATGATGCTATTCGTTTAAAAGCATGAAAATTAATGCAACTGATAAACTAATAGCTCCGGAGTAGGAAATTTTGCTCTTACGGCAAAAAGTAAAACGGTGATTACATGTCAGCTTGATACGAAGCCCGACAGAAAGGAAGGTTTGATACAGTGGCCAGGGAATTTATTTTTCGTAGTTGCAGTCGCCGTTGTTATTAAGTAACGTTCATAACCTTGATTTTGTAATGTACATTTTAGATTGTAGTTTAAATCGTCATAAAGTTCGAATTACTTACGTACTATTTGACGAAATCAATAAGGAACCACTGAAATTTAAAAAATACAACTAGGAATCCTAAAACCTTATGCTACATCACGCGAATTACATAACTAAATCCATCGTGTCTTATACATTAACAAAACGTGGCAGCAGTTATTCTGTCCTGGCTACATTTCAAAGTAACCAAAACCTCCACTAATACTGCCGTTCGAAAATCAAAGGTGCTTAATTTAATTTAATTTGATTGCAATTGAGTGCACGCTCTGGTAGCAATTTCCTTACGCACCCTTCTTAGTCTTTTCATGCACCCACCTACATTTGCCCTCTACAAATTTCAACTTTAAATTCTTTCAACTTTTTTTGTAAATTATTCATCATTTCTCTTGGTAACTTATTCCAATCCCTGACACCCTTACCTAAAAACAGAATCTTCCTACACCTTTGTGCCTGAAATCGAGTGTCAGCTTGTAGTCACGGTTATCTTTTCCCATACATGCATTACTTTTAATTCTAATGCCAATATCTTTCAATGCCTCATCATCAGTATACGGCTTGTAGACTATATCTTCATTGCATTTATCTTCATCTCATGTTTACCAACCCAACTAGGTATCCTGTCCAGATCACCCTGCAGCTGTTCGCAGTCCTCTTCCGTTTTTATCCTTTTATATAGCATTATGTCATCCGCAGACAATACAAATTCTGGTAGTAAACCAACACATTCAGAATAATGAATAGCAATGGTTCCAATACACTACCCTGTGGACACTTTCATTTTTACTTCCACTGCTTATGATGCTGCATTTCCTAAACTAACTTTTTGTTTTCTACCCACCATACACTTACTCATACCATTCCAATAGCTTTTACCTTATTTCCTATGATTTTGTGGCTCACTCTGTCAAAAGCCTTTGAAAGATCTAGTGCTACACTGTCAATTTGTCCTCCCTTGTCCATTTCATCCGAAATATCTTGCATATACCACCAACCAAGTTTCGCATGAATAATCTTTCCTAAAGGGTACTTGAAAACCACTTACACTCCGTGACTCCTCACATATATTTCTCCATTAATTTACCTACCACTGATCTCAAACTGATTGACCTATAATTTTCGACTCTATTACTTACTCCTCCTTTATGTACCGGCGCTACTATCGCACTTTTTCAGTCCTCTGGTACATAAAGGATCCAGACTCAATTTAAATATTTCTAGATAAGGTACAATGCCACATCTGGCTATCTTTAAGATATCTGTTGTAATATTATCTACACCAGCCCCTTAAAAAATTTCAGCCTTCTTAGTTCCTCCATGATATTCTCAGGATGAAATTCAAATTTTTAGTCTGCTCATTACTAATTGTGTTTTTAAGCTCGTTATCCAATTTCCTCCCCACCCCCTCTCGTTACTGATTCACTGTCCATAATGGTTCACTAAACCAGTTACTTATATTGATGTTGGGTTTTATTCTCCGTCTTAAAACAGAATTTAGGTCTATACAAGTCAGTTACTTATAATCTCTGCCTTTTTTAAATCTTCAGTAACTTCTTCTCCATCCTTATCTATAAGCGTTGTCTACACCCTCCCTTCCCGTCTGTTTTCTGACATAGCCATAGAAATTTCTTGATGCATCAGTCAATGGTCCCACTGCTCTGACAATACTCTTCATAAACCCATCTTTAGCCACCTTCTTAGCTATTATCAAGTACTTGTTTGTTGTTTTTAATTATTCCCTACTATCCTGCTGCCCCTTAACTCTGTTATATTCTCTTCTTACCAACCTCTTTAACACCCTCACCTCCCTATTACAGTACACTGGTTCACTACTTTATTTTTTGTTTCGGAATAAATATTTCTTCCCCCTTTCTTATTATTTCCTTGAACTCTTCCCACCTTGACTCTACTGTACTTGTGCGTTCCCTCCAATTGCTGAAACGTTCTCAGAAATATCTCTCACACGTGCATCAATACATTCTCTGTATTGTGATCGAAAGTTGTTCGGTTAGAACTAATTACTTGCGGCTGAAATCAGTAATCTGGCGTCAGAGAAAGCGTAGGAACTAAAAATAAGTCCTGACGATCTTAAGTGATACCACGTAAGATTAGTTTTAATCCACACAAATTCTTATATTAAAGCAGAAGTAATTGGTGTAATCAATATATCGTCCAAATTAAACCAATATCGAAACAGAAAATAATTTGACTTTTTTGGAGGATAAATATATGAAATTGTTTTTTCATTTAGGACGTAAATAAATTTTCATTATTGCCGTATTTTTATTATTACCGTAATTATTGTTAAAGAAAACTCTTACACTATTAAAGACACTTCCATACATACGAAGTCGTGGGTAATTGCTAGTAAGTTATTAAATTTTTGCTTTCATGAATTAGTACATACATAAGGTAATAAATAAAATATTTAGGTACCTACCTAAAACCCCGCTCAAGCAGATAGATAATATTATAAAGTCTGAATTGAACAATGTTTGCAGTAAGCAACGCGCGTCATTAGCATTTTCGCTGTCTTGCCATGTAGAAATCTTTTCCAGAGCGCTACAAATTTTCACTGTCTCATGAAATTGTAGACGGTTATTATGCCTCTCAACCCAACGCGTCTCGCAGATACCTTGCATTGTAGCTCCAAATTCTTAAAAAAAAAATTAATTCCTTTTAGTGGATGAATTGGCAATTTCATTGTGTCCTAGTTACTAACGGCAAGAAATGGCTGGATGACATGTTATTAAGAACAGGACTGTTGCTTGTTCAGCATATAAAATTTGCAACTATTTTCGCAAGTTCCATATCGCCTAGATCGTTATCATCACATTATGCGTATCGTAAGCATCACAGAAAGTTACAAAACTTCCTTTATTATACCATTGAGTATGTATTTAAATCAAAGGCTGAGCTGTGAGATATGTGTTATGTTTGTTGTTTCATCGAAAAAAATATAAAAGTATTTAGTTACATTCACATTCAGTAAAATACTTTCCTAATGATTTCATGCAAACATCAATCAAATAATTTTGCACAATTTTGCTGATGTGTGTTACATTAGACTTAGAAGTCTCTAAATGATGCTGCTAATACTATGTCACGAGATTCTACACGGAATTTTAAAAGTGCTTCCTTCATCAACTACCGTGCTGTTGTTACTTGCTTCTTTATCGAAAAATTTGTCCTCATCGCGATGACCACGTAACGATATATCTTGATGAACACAAAAAATTATCGTTTTGGTAATTGGTCGTAAGCTTTACTTTATTTTCATTAACTTTTGTCATTTCTTGACCGCTAAATTTGGTTTTCAGTTTTGTGAAAAGCTGTTAAAAAGCTTTTTCCAGCTTCGACAGTTATTTCGTGGTATTTATTTCGCTGGTGAGTTAGCAACACACCATTTTTACCAAGAAAATCATCGAAAGCTATTAATGGTTCTTTTATGAATCGTTTTAGAGGTGTTTTTGACTGTGTGGCAACTCAAGGGCGTTACTGTAAATAAAACATAATATTTTCTGTAAAGGTCTTGCGATAAAGCAAGCCAGTGAAACTTGTCAATGTGTGACTTCTAATATATATTTATTACAACACAGTGTGGGAAAATATAAATTTGAGAAGGCAACTAATGTTTGTCGATCAATATAGCTCTTGTTGAAACGTCTAGGTATCTTCTTACAAACCATCCAATATCTGAGGAAAATTTCGATTGAGAAAGCAAACTTTTTATCTGATTAGAACTGGAAGTCGACGTACACGAAATCGGCAAGCATAGAACACCTTCAGCAGGAGTAATATTTTCTTCTTCATCTAAGGTTAAGGTAGTTGTTGAAACATCGGCAGCACACATATGCATTAGTGCTCAGTATAAGTAAATGTTTTGGGTGTTTATCAATCTCAAACCTAGGTTTCTTCGTAAAGAATGAATCTATCTTTCTAAATAAACCACTACATGCATTACGTTTCGACACACCAGCACAATCACATTTTTCGCAGCATCCTGTAGTAAAAAACACCCGTGCATAACTAAGCAAAAATGACAATATTTATGTAAATACATCAAACGGTTTAGTGGCGAGAAGCGATCGGAGCTACGCGGCTGTGACGTCACCGAACATCGGACGCGCAGCCGCGAACGAATAGTACGATGCGCTGCGCGACGCGGCAAAATCAAAAGTTCCAATTGCGTGCACAATATTCAGTTTACTATGACCGACCGGATACAACATATACAGGGCGTTCGCCGGGAAACGCAACCCACTGTTAGCGCTACAAGGAAGAAACTGCTCCCGGCGAGCGAGCGCTCAGTTTCCGGCATTGTTCGACCGTCGGCCGCGGACTATTTCATAATAATTACGCTTCATAAACTTCATAAACTTGTGTGCTAAGCATTTAAATGTGACGTAATTCATTAGCTTACCTTATAAAAGATGCTGGAAGTGTTGACCCTCTTGTGTAATGCAAATTTCACATCTTCTGAACATATTTCGAGACACACGCTGCCCTAACTGACTTAATGATTTTTTGGGTGACTGTTCTAGTCGAAAAGCGATATCGTCAATTTTCTCCTCTGTGAGAATACGGTTGACCGACAGTCTCTTTTTGTTAAAAATGAACCCGTTTCTCTTACTTTTTTAACCAGACGCAGAATTGTTGATTTAGCTGGCAGTAAAGCGCCAGGAAATTCGCGACGAAATTTACTGCGACACTTTTTAAACGACTTCTTCTTCACATATGTATCGTAGAGAAATATTCTTTGTTGCAAACTGTAACGTACCATAATTTTACTCACACTCAAACACGGTACAGATTAATAAGAGTATGAAGCCCCAAACCAGCCAAACCGCAAAGAAACGTTTATTCACAACACTGATTAATAAGAGACTGAAGTCACAAACTATCTACAATGCAAAGAAACCGTTCTTAACAATGTAAGGGTCACTGCACTGCACTGTTGGGGCAGCGGAGGTGTTAAACAGTGCGGTGATTCACGGTGCCGTGTGGCGGAAACTGCTGGCTGGACTGACCGAGCAAGTTGCCGATGGCAACAGACTGGGAGGGTAGCGTTTTCCGACGAACGCCCTGTATTATAAACAGCATACAGTCGCATTGTGACTGTCGTGTATGTTTTGTGAGATATGGCCATCCATTATTCAAAATAATCTTGTTTAATTAAAATCAGTGAGATTAAAAATATTATCAGAGGCCGAGCCCAGGGGGGGGGGTCATGACCCCCATGACCCCCCCCCCTTGGATCCGCCAATGAATCTGATGGCTTTCTGGAGCTCGAAACACAAACTCTATCTAAGAGGTTGTGACAGTCTAAACTCTTTATCACTGTCATTTATTTAATAACCTGAGGCATCTTCTGATGATGATTCTTTTATAATTCATTTTTTACTTCTGTTTGTTAACTTTATCTTTAGGCTTCCTGTTGATCAAATATTTGGTGTTCGAATCACCCTGTGAAACATAATTCTATGATACAACTATAAAAAACAGAATTTGATGTAAAGAGTTTTATCAAGAAATGGAAACTAGTATAGCCTATTGTTATAAAGTCATATGTTATTTGAAAAACTAGTACTCTTTAGCCTGCAATATTAACATATTTATAATTACATACAAAGTTTCGGAGGAGTAAAAAATTTATGATTTTCATGTTGTGTCAACCCTTGTGAATAAGTCAGTAGTGTAGCCAACAGCATGAAACTTAACTTTCCATTATGATGTTAGTTAACTGGAAAAAAAAATTAAAAATGAAAAATTCCCAAAAATATTTCTGAGAATTTTCTTTTAGTACAATCGTGAAGTTTTGTTTCTAATCACCCTGCTGTTCCTATTCACCCTGTTTTATGGCATATTTTGCTTTTCTTAACTGTATTGAATTAAGCTTTACATATGTATTAATACTGATTTTCTATTATCTGTTTCTACAGAAATAAATCAGCAACATAGTGAGGAGTCAGTGGGTGTAAGGACTGGTAAGTTATTGTCTGTCTGAAATTAATATTCTTGTTGTGCATATTTTTGTGTGTGTCTGAAACTGTATATTTCTTACTGATGTTATGGAAGTGTTTGTAATTTCCTTTTTGGAGATTGAGGACCTTTTCAATAAGTGTAAGTATTTTTTTCTCTTGCTAACTGTATTAGTTTAAGCTTAACATATATTTTAACACTGATTTTTTCTCTGTTACCACAGATTTCCTTTAGCAGCAGCATAGTGCTGGAACAGTGGGTGTCACTACTGGTAAGTCTGTTTCAGTCTGAAATGAATATACTTGTTGTAGATGTTACTGAAATTAAAATAATATTTTTCATGTCTATGCGTAAAGTTACAGATTAATTTTTTCTTCTAGATATTATGGAAATGCTTGTAATTTCTGCTTTGGTGATTGAGGACCTTTTCAATAATTGTAAGTATTTATTTCTTTTGTTACCTCTGTTCGTTTAAGCATATTTTTCTCTGTTTCCACAGATTGCCTTCAGTAGCACCATAGTGCCAAAACAGTGGGTGTCACGGGTAAGTTTTTGTCTGTTTGAAATTAATATACTTGTAGACGTTACTGAACTTTAAATAATATTTTTAATGTCTCTGTGTGTGAAACTACAGATTAATTATTTGTTCTAAATATTATAGAACTGACTGTAATTGTCACTTCGGAAATTGAGAACCTTTTGAATAATTGTAAGTATTTTGTCTTTTATTAATCTTGTTAGTTAATTGTGTTTATATATATATATTAAGATTGATTTTTTTCTGTTTCCACAGGTTGCCATCAGCAGCAACATAATGCAGAATCAGTGAGTGCTTCTTCAGGTAAGTGTTAAATCTTGTATTTTTTCAACCACTATACACTTAACGATGTCTGAAACTTTACATTTGTTACAGAACTGCTTGAGATTGACCGCAAAAAAAAAAAAGATATTTTTATGTGATAGTCTATCTAAAAGGTGAACAGTTACAGGTAGTGTGTTTTTTTCTTTTTAATGATTTCTGTCTTAGACTCATAACCATGAGAGTACAGAATCTGAAGATCAGCCTGAAGCAAGCACAACCGAATGGGCAGAAGCCCTTGACAGTGATCTGCTGACAACGCTGTCACCTATTGAGGCTCTCTGGGCCACAGATAGGCCATCATCACAGTGGCAGCCCAACATACCAACAACCGGGTCCGGTGTTAGTTCTAATGTGGGTCACACAGGTGAGCCAAATGCTACGCAAGTAAAGCCAACTATCAGCTCGAGTGCTTGCAGGAATAGGTTACTTCATGACACGGTTCAAAATTCTGAACATTTTAATGATTTACGCACTGTTATCAAAATGTGTTTAACAATTTTCGAAGAGCAGATTTCCACGATTATTTTCAAATACTTCTACACTGGCTGTAAAATGCCAGGTTTGGTTGGATTGTCTTTTCCAAATTCATAAGAACAATGACATAAAATTCACCTATATTTGTTTTATGCCTAAGATGCACAATATCACATAAAGCAGTGCCCTGGAAGAATGGTATAAAATCTATGTGTTTCAAGATGTTGTAAAGGGATTCAGTGAATTCCAAGTTCGGGATAGTGGTAAATGCCTTGATCAAATCAACTCTCTCAATATCCATGTAGCTAAATGTGAATCGCTGTATCGGAGCTCTTCATTTATAGATCTGCCATATGATATCCAAACAAATAAAGCAAATATCAATGTTAAAAACAGTGATGAATGTTGTTTTCTTTTCTGGCATTTCACAAACAGGTGCACCACAATGCACAAAAGTTAGCAATTATATTAAAGCATGTTCCAAGTACGACTAAGATTTCGCAGGCATAGACTTTCCTGTAAAATTGTTAGACATTCCTAAATTTGAGAGGCAAAGTCCCAGATATTAGAACAGTTTCTACAGCTTGGAACAAGATGGTAGAAAACATAAAGTGTAGGTCCTCTCCATCATGCTGCAGCCAAATGTGGATTTCATATTAATATGTTGTTATTACAGAGGGTGAAGATAAGTTTCACTACTGTGGGCTCAAGAACTTGTCGTGATTAGTTAATTCTTTCAATATCTAATTTTCAGCATGAAGCACATATTTGTGATAGATGCCTGCAGTATTTCAGTCTCAAAGATCTCTTGGAGCAACAGAGATTGATTGCGCAAGGGAGCACGTTTGAAGAGTCGATCTACCAGGTGACAAACACAAAACTATAAAGATGAATGATTTTGTGCACCAACAGCGTGCACCATTTGTTGTTTATGCAGACTTTGAATGTTTGTTGAAACCCTCTGATATGTGCAGACCGGATCCCAACACCTCTCACCATACCCTAGTCCAGGAACATGCCATTTTTGCTGCATCATACCAGGTCGTTTGTGCATACGACTCACAGCTGAACAGATTTGACTCATTCTTGCGGCAAAACCCTGAGACGTGGGTAGTGGAACAACTCGTTTAACTGGCCCATGATGTAGATAACATTTACAAGGGGGTTAATCCTCTTCTAATGTCAGCTGGTGAGGAAGCACAATTTAGCCGTGCTGCAATATGCCACATCTGTGGTTAAGATATTGCACTGGGGGCAGTTAAGGTGAGCAATCATTGCCACATAACAGGTAAATTCAAAGGGGCTCCACACAATAACAGTAATTTACTGTACAAAAATCTAAGGTACATACCTGGTAGTGACCTATACGAAGTAATGAGACACAACAGGGAGGAATTCGACACATCCATGATAAAAGCCCAACAATCGTTTCGATATAGAACCCTATAACCAGCATATTGTTGGCATTAGGAAGGATGAGGCAAATAATTCCATGAGAGTGAAGTTTGCTGGTCTAAGGTTGAAAATGTATGCATTTAAACCAGAAAGTAACCAGACCTAATGATGAGCTGAGGATCGGTAACAGAAAAACACACCGTAACATATTATATAGAATGTTTACATGGAGCTCCTCATAAGTACCACACTCAACAAAGTTTTCATTTGAACCTCCATAAAATATTGATGTATCAATGCTGGGTCTGTCTAGATTGGATGATAAACACTATAATTAGCCCAATGGTATTGGACCCCAACCTTGGGGGTACAAGTCTGTACCTGAGTGAATATGTGTGTGTGACTGTGCGTAAATATGTGTGAATGGAGATTAAATATAGCATTTATCTGTGTGTGTATATATTAGATTGCAATAGGGGTGGGATGGGTTGTAAATATTGTATATTCATCTGTTGCAAAAATTGTGGCCATCTGTTGATGATGGTGGTCATGAGTTGATGTTGGCGTGTTGTAAACAGTTGATGCAGATCCATTGTAAATAGTTGACGATGTCCTGTTTTAAATAATTGATGATGACCTGCTGTAAATAGTTTATGTTGTCCTGTTGTAAATAGTTGATAGTGTAATATTGCTATGGGGTTTTGTCAGTGTTTAGTATTAGCTATCACAGGTCAGAAAAATATCAGTGCTGTGTAAAGAGCTAATGATGCATCTAAAAGTCTTAGTTATTTACTGTAACAGTCAAATATGTTGTAATAGAAATCCATGTATTGTAAATATTGTGTAATATATGATTGGTGGTAAAATAACCAATGAACTATGCAAATATGTTGTAAAAATGTCCTTTGTCCATGCACTGAAAGAAGTCAAATTATAAATGCAGTAGAACTCCAATTATCCGAATCAATTGAGACTGGACCCCATTCAAATAATAAAAAATTCAGATAATTTGATTTTTTCAAAAATGGCCTATTTTAATTAATTACTGTGTGTACATTGAAAATGGGAGAAAAAATTATTTTTGAAGAAAAAGAGCTTTTAATTGATTAAATGAAAAGCAACACTTTTACATGTTAAACGTACTTACAAGTGCTGTACATTAGTACAGTATGTACGTACCGTACTGTAAATAAAAGTCGTTGCTTGCTGAACATCTTGGTCAAAGTAAGCTGTTTGAGTGTATTCATCCCTTTTTGGGCAGACAAGTTGCGCATCCACTTGACAGTGAGAAGTTGCATGTGGTCACACTTGGGCTGACGTTCCATCCGCTTCAACGCAGTATCAAGGCCGGCAAATGTTTGACTAGCTGATGGTTCCATCTGCTTCAACTTCGACATTAAGGTCATCTTCTTCCTCGACACTTTCTTCTCTCACACTATCAGAAGTTCATCATCATTCAGAATTTCATTTCACACACCACCCGCTCTCCCAAATCAAAAAAGCGATTCGGATAATCAGCAATTCAGATAGTTGGAGTTCGGATAATTGGAGTTCTACTGTATTGTCTAATGCATTGTACTGTATTGAACAATATAAAATATGTCGTAAAAAATAGTCCAATAGTGAAGTGTTTATGTCTATTATTTTGTAGCCTAATATATGTGCGGTATGGAAAAAATACTGTAATTGTTATAGTCTAGTATATATAAGAAGAAAGAGGAAAAAATAAACAAAACAAAAATGCTATATTATTGTTTATGGATCAAAAAATTTATAACTTAAATAAATCCATTACTTTTATCCATGCATTATGTGATTTATCAAAACCTAGCCACTTCACTAATGCCGTATCCTTCCTTTTCATTATTACTCATTCAAACAGAAATGTACCTTGATGTTTTGTCAATTGTAATTTTGCAGGAAAAATTCTCCAGTAATAATATCTTTACCCTGATAATCTTGAAGTAAATAAGGTACAGAATTTTTTAATTTTACTTGTCTAATGGTAAACATTTCAGTTGACCAGTTCAGTAGACAGCCTTTCTCAAACGTTTCTTTAAACCTACTTGTCTGACTAGCAGTCATTCCTCGTCAGGTGACACTGTTATTGCCTGGATGGATTTATATCGATAGTAGGTAGGTAGGTAGTCATGTTCTAACTGATCAGTGCAAATGTTCTTGAGATCATTCTGTTTAAAGAGCACAATAAAGTTAGAATTGCCTCTAATTGTTTCAGTGTCTGGCTATATGTCTGACATAAGTAGAAAGAACTGATTGATCTGTGGAATTCAGTAGAGCTTAATTTGGAGGAGGTATACTTTGATTATCAGTAAATATCAAATACTGAATTTCTTTAATGGGTTCTAATATTTTCCGTAGTTACTGATACTTTGGTGGGTACAATGACTTGGAAAATACTTATAGATCTCAAATTTATGTTCATAGGGGTGTTCCAGCAGGGAGAGCACAAAATTAGTTTTCCCACAGTTAGATGGGCCATACACTATTGCGCTCACTGTCTCAGGGAACAGAGGTCTATTCTTCTGCCTAGTATTGGCGGAACATTGATATTACTCACAGGTAATGTTGGTCTCTGTTTGACGAACCGCATGTTGACAAGGTTTGGTGGTTGCTCCGGCTATATATAGGCATGTGAACATGTAAAGTAAGTCAGTCGATAACAATGTCTCCTATGAGGAAGAAGAAGTGTCGTGGTTTTTTAAACAAGCTCATCGACAAGATGATTTTTGTGGCGCATATACATAGTGGTCCTGGCACTAAACTAGAAAAATGGTTGACACTTGGGCAGAAGGGAATCAACCAACTAGATACAGCCTGCAGGGAACGTAACATTGCTTATGCAAGGAGGCCAGATAGATCCGAAGCAGATCGTATACTCACCAAGAAGGCTGCAAACAGAATGAAGGCTAAAGATGCAAGTGGCATTCTTGGTTAACAGGGCCATGCGAGCCAAGTTACATTTGGGTGGGGTATTAAGAAGAAGAAAATAAAGAAAAAGAATAAGGATTGGAGTATCCTTCCCTTAATACCATCATTTGACGGCTTGTCAGCTGCCGGTGTTCTGAAAGGTGGAGTGGCAAATGTCGTCAAAGCTGCCAGAACAGCTAAAGAAGCGAATAAGCAGTTGGCTGCAGAGAAACAGCACAGTGAAATGATGGAGGCACTTGCAATGAAGGGGTAAAGGTTTATATTTGAAGCAATACCGGAAAGATAGGTCTGAATTTTTTTTAAAAAGTCGGTGCAGCCAATGAAGAGATACATAGGCATGTAAAGCGTTTGCGCATACACCATTTTGTGGTGTTTTCATGCTTGATACATTAACTCAAAAAATTCATGACTGTGAATATGGAAACGTGAACCAGGACGTTGCTGAAAACATTGGGTTGCTTATATCAAGTACAAAGATGGTGTAGTTAAATATTTCGACAGTTTCGGCGACTTACCTGTTCTGTTGGAATTACAACGATACTTTGCAGGGAACAGAGTACTGTGCAATGTGCAACAACACCAGAAATTTGGTACACATATATGTGGACATCTTTATTTAAATTCCTGTATGACATCAGTCTTGAACGAACCTTGGACAGGGTAACACATGTCTGTGATACTCTGCTTGTCAGACAATAGTTCAGTCTTGGGCTGTGATTACAATTCACTCAAATGTGGGTGGACATAGACTTTGCTAAACCAATTGGATCTCTGCTCGGATTTTCGAACTGTGTGTTAAAACCTGGATTTCATACTTCAGACTATACTGTCAGATATTGAAAGTTAATGCGATACAAATAGAGTGTAGCATATGTACAGGAAATTATAACTGCGATAAGCTGGACTTTAGAGGAGAAACCATTACTCTTAGACTACATATAACAAGAAGCATCAACCTCACAATGTTGTCAGTCGTGAACCAACAGTCGAGCGTCAGCATGGAACTGAGGTTGAGCTATTTGTTGTGATGGCATTTATACCTCTTCTTCAACCAAAGATACTATATTTTTTTTACTGGTGGCTAAACAAGTTTTTCCAACAGTTCCACCAGGGTAAAAGATTGTAGAAGTACTCATTAATGTCATCTATCTGCCTATTACATTTAAAACTCTCAGCAACACAGAACATTAGAGTTGTCGACCAGGATGGTGATTTAGTGGATTTTAGAGGAGAAACCATTACTCTTATGCTACATATAACAAGAAGCGTCAACCTCACAAAGTTTTCAGCCGTGAACCAACAGTCGAGTGTCGGCCTGGAACTGAGGGTGAGCTATTTGTTATGATGGCGTTTATACCTCTTCTTGTACCAAAGATTAGTTTTACCCATGGCTATTTGTCGCACCACATTCCTTTACAGCTTTAATAACGGTGTGCTAGGGATCCTGTAGAAACTTGTCTGCCATGCACAGGGCTATGATGTCAAACGCGTGTTGAAACATATGCTTTCGTACCTGTAGAAACCTGTTCGTGTAGCCTGGCGCAATGATGATGTGGGAATAGCCAAGCCAGAAAGAGACAGAAATGTTTGTGATGTCAGTGGCCTCTCAGTGGCCACGCCCCTCCACTGTGGCTACTCATTGATGCCAAATTTTACCGCTGGTTGATTAGTATCGCCCGCAACAGTAACGTCATACAACCTTGGCCGCCATTGGTCCATTCAATTCGACCGCGCCTATGTCATCACAGGTGACCTTGACTTCTGATTAGCTGAGCCTGGGTATTCCCGGTTTCTGGCTTGAATTGGTATCTAGGAGCTACTAGCGTATTACAGAGAGAATTGAGACTAAAATGGCTGATCTTTTAGTTAAAAGCATGCCAACTTGTATGGCGTAAATTCACCACAGACAGTAAAAGTACCGATAGTAGGATCATTAACAAAGGTGGACATTTTGAAGTAACCTTTGCCACACGACATATACTACCAAATGCTCAACTAATCGCTAGTGGAAGGAGAGAAGATGAGGAAATAAAACAACAGGCAGACATTTTAGAAACACGTCAAACAATATGCTTCCTGAACTGGTAACATCAAAGGAAGTCAGGACTATAATTAAGAATTTATGACCTAACAAGGTGCAGGGCACCGAAAACATTAACAACCAACAAATTAAAAAGCTAAAAATGCAGGGACTTAAGCTATAGACTAGAATGATAAATCCTGGGATGACCAGAGAAAACTTTCGTTTTACTTTCTTCTGGCTATATACCTCGTCGACGTTGAGGTCATTAGAGGCGGGAGGTATTGGGAACAAGGAACAGGAAGCAATTCAACTATGATATTTTTAATGAACCATCCCAGTATTTGCCTGAAGTGATTTAGGGAAAACATAGAAAACTGAACTCTGGATGGCCAGACGGAGATTTGAACCCTCCTGAGTTTTACTGCTCACCCACTGGATTCAGTCAGGCCACTTCTCTGAGCCATGGTAAACAGAAAGGTTATACCAATACCAAAACCAGACAAAGACTACTCCATACCTGAGAATACCGTTCAACCAAATCAGTGGCAAAGAGTATGGAGACAGTTATCTCAAGAAGGATTAGCAAACATCTATAGGCAACCAAAACTAAAGAATAGCACAATTTGGTTTCAAATCTTACATATCTGCAAATACACAACTTCATCGATCTTCGGAAGAAAATCAAGAGCTATTGAACAAGGGAAAATCAGTAACAGCAGTTTTATGGTTGCCAAAAAGGCTTACAATAAAATACAGGAAGATAATCTGAAACAGAAAATGTACACAAAACAGCCATAACACGCTACTCGTACATAAAATTAATTCAGAATTTCCTGACAAATAGAAAACAGAGTATAGAAGATCAAAGATCATAAAGGCTATCAGTGGAAGAAGGTATTCCACAAGACTCAGTTCTCTTTGCTATACTGTACAACATATACAATGTGTGTAAATTAGGTAATGAGACTTAAATTTTTAAATATTTTTATTTAAATAAAATTACAATTGAATATTGTCTGATTCGAAATAATTTCCTTTGGAATCTACACAAACTTGGAGACATTTCTTCCACTCCTCATAGCAGTGCTGGAGCCCAGATACTGAAATAGCCTTCAGCTGGTCAGTTGCAGCCATGTGAATGTTTTCAAGTGTCCCAAAACAATCCTTCGAGATGAATTTTCAATCTTGGGAAAAGGACTCCAAGTCAGATGAGCAAGGAGGCTGAGGAGCCACAGGAATGTTTTTACTGACCAAAAACCTGTTTACTGAAATTGCTATGTGACAAGGGGCATTTTTGTGATGCAGGATTCAATTATATTTGATGTTTGGTCTCAAATGCATGACCCTTTTTTGTAGACTTTCAAGAACTTCTAAGTAAAAGTGTTGAATTACTGTCTGGCCTTGAGGCACAAACCCTTTGTGGAAAATTCCCTGCATATAAAATGGCAAATTAGCATGCTTTTGTCCTTTAACTTGCTTATTCTTGATTTTTTTTATTTTTTTTTGGGGGGGGGGGGGCTTTGATTCCATGCTCTGGTATTTGGTTTCTCGTTTGTACTCAAATACCCAACTCTCGTCAACAGTAATGACATGTTCCAAAAATTTCTTATCATTTTGAATTGATTCCAAATGTCAAGGCCCCTTCTGATGGCTTTTTGTTCTTGCGAAAGTTTTTTTTGAAGCATTTTCGAGCATATCTTTCTCATCCCCAATTCACTGGTCAAAACCTGATAAACGGTGGTGTGATTCAAATTCAACTCTTTCCTGATCATTCTGACCATCAACTGGCAATCAGAACGCACAAGATCTAAGATGACATTTTCAATGGTTCTTGCAGTTGAAGGTATTCCACTCCGTGGTTTGTTTTCCATTGAAAATTTTTCTTCTGAAAACGCCTTAAACTAATGAAAAACATGGGCTCTTGACAAAGCATTATGTCTGTAGGCCTGCTTAATTTTTGCAAAAGTTTCTGTTGCACTGTGTTCAAATCTGAAGCAAAACTTGATGGCACACCGTTGCTTGAAATTTATGTCACTCATTTTCAGAACTCTATAAGAAAACTGGATTCACGAGAAAAATAATAACAAACAACTAAATGACTCGATGGAGCTCAAACTTTTACTAAACGTGTATCACATGTTTAACAATGGCCTCTTCAAGTCCTGTCTTTCCAGTGTTGACATATTGAATGCTATATTGCCAGTCTCATTACTTAATTCACAACCTCACATGTAAATGACAAACAAACAATGGCACAATTTGCTGATAATACCACCTTATATACGAAAGGATACCAGCTCAAAACCAATATAAGATGCTTGCAAAAAGCACTGAGTCAGCAAAGTACTGCAGTAAAAATAAAATTACAACAAAGCCTACAAAGAGTGCTGCTGTATCTTTCACAAAGAAACATGACTTCAGCCGCTTATTGTGCTTGACAGTGGAAGGCCAAGTACCCAGAGAAGCAACCCATTGCAACCTGGCATTATTAGATAGCAAGTTGCTGTTTAACGATCACATTAGGGAGCACTTCCAGAAAGGATTGATGATCATCCTAAACCTATACCAGACATTTTGAAGCGAAGAATTGCTGATAACAACAAAAGTGAAGCTGTACAAGCCAGTTATTTGACCCTTCATGCAATATGTCTACCAACTCTGGGGCACTGTGGCTAAATTTTACGTCTTTATTTTACAATTCCTTCAAACAGATACCTCCATATGATACTAACAGCAAACATGTATCCCCAATAAATTACCTGAATCAGACGATTTATATCAATACTATTAGCCAATAAATATACACTCAGGCAATAAGAATACACGAAAACATACATGCATTCCGAAAAAGTGCCACCAGATTACAAAACTAGGGAATAGTTAAACCATGACCATATAACTGACAAAGTGTTAAGGATCACCCAAACAAATCATTAATAAAATATAAATGGAACCCACGGGGGTTTTCCATAAGGTCACTCTTTAGGAGTGTCCAAAACTGATTTGTTCCCAAAGCACAAATCCAGCACAACACAACATTAATCAGCAAAGCTGTCAAACACAGCAAACTTAGACTTGAAAATGGTCACTGAGACCAGCGGCAAAAAAAACCTCACTTAGAATTGTGTATAAATCATATTAAATAGATATAAAAAATGTTTATGAGATTGAAAAGAGCAAAATGCTTTTCATCAGCCTGCCCAAGGCCTTCAGTCTCTGAAAGAAAAGTAATTTTAGTAAAAACTTGTAGAGTGGGTGTCCCTCATGGATATAACCTTCTAGGGACGATATCTCACGGACCACATCTTTCATGTGATACTACACTGTGCTGTCTCATATGTGGTGTCAGTGTACCACATGGCTGACTTCGGTCTTGTGCTTTACACAATCTATATGGCTGATCTACTGAGGATTGAGCAAGTTACAAATACAGAATGATGGGTGATGCGATGTAGCCCAATATTTAACACTGCAAAGAACAACTTCATGATATTTGGCAGAAGGTGGGTGCTCCAGCTCCAGTCATTGACCCTGTTTAGTGAGTATACAGGGTGTTTCAAAAAGGACTTTAAACTTCGAAAATTCATATAAATTTTATGAAACAAGCTACAGAGCTATGTTGTTTTAAAGGAAAACACTTTAAGTTTAGACTCTCGTAGTCCGCTAGTGCCTAATCGTGCTGCACAAGCGCTAGCGGCAGTTACGTTAAAGATGGCTGCCTTCACTGGACCCGAGCATGCTAGCTGTGTGTTTTGGTTTGAAGAATCGAGGTCTGCGACAACAGTTCAGCGTAAATTTCGTACCAAGTACGCTAAAGATCCTCCTAGTAGGCCTACAATTTATGAGTGGCATAGATGTTTTGTAGAAACAGGGTGCTCAGTAAAACATAAAAAAATCCTCATGTCGTCCAAGCACATCTGACGAGGTCGTTGAGCAAGTGACAAAAAGTTTTGTCAACAGCCCTACGAAATCGACCCGGCGTGCATCTCGTGAGCTGCAAGTCCCACATACGACGGTTTGGCGTATGTTGAGAAAACGTTTGCATTTGAAACCATACCGATATTCGCTTTTACAAGCAATTAAAGACACTGATAAGATTGCATGTAGGAACTTCTGTGTGGATATGTTAAATTGAGTGGATGGACACCATAATCTTTTCTGACGAGTCAACTTTTCACTAAAGTGGCAAGGTTAACACACATAACTGTAGAATTTGGGACAGTGAAAATCCACATGAAACATTGCAACATGTTTGTGATAGCTCTAAAGTGAACGTTTTTTGTGCGTTGAGCAAGAGGAAAATGTACGGCCCCCTTTTTTTCCAAGAGAGAACCATCAACGGGATAATGTACGTTGATATGTTGCAACAATTTTTGATACCACAGATCGATGAGGATGACCGGGAACAAAATGTTTATGCAAGATGGCACACCACCACACTATCTGACTGACGTCCGGGATTTTCTCAATGACCGCTTTCCAGGTCAATGGATTGGCCGTGATGCGCCAATTGCATGCCCCCCCCCCCTTCCCCACCGCTAGATTTTTTCTTCTGGGGTTTCATAAAAGATATGGTGTACGTACCTCCTTTGCCGGCCACTCTACCTGAACTTAGAGCAAGAATTTACGCTGCTGCTGAGCAAGTTACACCTGAAATGCTAGTGTGAGTCTGGGAAGAAATCGACTACCGATTAGAGATGGGTAGGTCCGGATGGATGCAGTTCCGCGGACCCGTATCACTTGCGCTAGGGATGGATGTACATCCGAGAGCTTGTCGGACCTGCTTCCAGTCGGACCTGTAACAGCGCCACAGTTCTCGCGTGGCCGGAGGTTGAACCACGGCCGAACCTGCAACCGCGGAGCTGGAACGCAGTTTTTCATTACAGTTCCGATTTGAAATCTGTGTTCTGAAGAGTTTAATGTCATTTACTGTACGATTCGATTACAGTTCTGTTTAAAGATGAGATTATAAATGAAAAACTATTTCTTAATGTCTTACTACTAGTAGATAATTACAATAACTATTAAATGCCAATGGGTAGCTAAAACCCGGTAGTACATTTTTATTGGTCGGGTTCGTGCTTCTAAGGTGAGGAGTGTTTTTCGTGCTAAATAAGAATGGACTTATAATTTAACTTGTGATTTTAATGCGTTGTAGTATTATTAAACTTTTAACGTTCAGTTTGATTGATCACAAAGTGTCTAGAATTTTTAACTTTCTGAATTCTGATGGCTTAAGGACAAATCAGATAATACATTTAACATCTCTTTATTGCAGAAACACGGTTCGTAGAGTTTCCAAGGAACGTTATACATATCTATACTAATATTATAAATGCGAAAGTAACTCGGTCTGTCTTTGTCTGTTTGTTACGTTCCTTGGGCTAAACGGATACTCCGATCGTGATGAAATTTGACGGGAAGATGCTGTTTGACATTAGGATCGAGATGGGATACTATATTATGTATAAATAAAAACATATTGTCATTAAATTATGAAAACTATCTCAACTGTGAAAGACAAACGCATAATATATATCTATATTTGTAATGCGCAACTGCTTCCAGCATTGTTAGGGTGGCGTAGTGGTAAGGAGTTTGCTTCTTATTAATCCTTCAGCGTTGCTTCGGGATCTAATCCCATTGGACACAAATATTTTTATGAATTGTTTTTCATAGTTCGAGCCAAGTCTAGGATTTTATAGTAAGGATACCATGTTCTGGCAAATCTTTGGCGCTAGAAAGCGTTAACTTTATTCACGGTATACTGGTTCCACAGGTAGTTTTTGTGTGGTCTAAACTAATAATATTGTGTATGCGAAAGTGAGTCTCCATCTTTTTTATTTTACGTTTTGATGAATATATGTTTATACCGATGACAAGGAAATACTTTGTATATTTGGGAACGAAATAGGAGACTTTTTCCGATATGAATAACAGTTTTAGTCATGAGACAGGTTCGAAGGTAGAATGGTATATCGATGGCGTTCCCGTCATATTATGCCGACTCAGTGTTATTTGGGACATCTTAGATAATTTTCAGCTTTGTATATCCAATTCTAACAATCAAATTCTAAATCCACGCGTACGAAGTCGCGGGTAACAGTTAGTAATATATATAAATGATTATGTGACATTATTGCGAGCTACTCTGCTGGCCGCTTTTACAGAAATATTTTATAATCCAGTCGTTTCTACAACTTCTAACAATGGCTCAAACAATCGGTTATTATTACTAAGAATTAAATCTTGATTAAAAATACGTTCAGATAAATTGGAAATAATATTAAATAAAATTACAAATAAATTAAAAGTTTCTGAAATTGCACAAAATAAAATAAAGATTTTGAAAGCACCAAAAACACGTTATGGTAGCTGGCAAAACATAAATATTACTGTTTGATTAAAATGCATTGTATCGCACTCGATTTAGCACTCACGTCAACGTTTTATTCACTCAATCAAAATAGTTTCACATAGTATACAGAGCAAAACACTATACATAATATAAGAACAAATATCACGTAATTTCTCCCTCACAGTTTAAAATAAGTTATACTTGCAATTTTGTTTTTTGTTCATTTATAATAAACTGTTTCTTAAGCTGGTATATTGTGGAAAGGCAATATTTATCTCAAGATGTTGAGTCTTGAATAATTTTATTTTTAGTAAAAAAACTAACAGTTAACAAAGACTTTCGATTTTTTTTAGTAGTACTTAAACATTATTAAGAAATGATTTCATTTTATTCTTATAGAAGCCCACACAAATTTTACTTTTACTTTTATCATTATCAAGTCTGATTATGCTGTGATTTTCTAATATTATGTACAATTGTGAGTTTCAGACAAAAATAAAACAAAATTATCAGAATTAATATTCTTTCATTTCATAAATTAATGGATGAACACATAACTCATACTGCAGTTCTCCTTGGTAGGATTTGTATCCACCATACGCTCGATTGTAGGTTCGGACCCATACAGGTCCGCCGGACACGTATTTGGATGTAGGTCCATACACATCCAGTTCCGCCATACACTCCGCGCGCTCGATTGTAGAACCGGACCCATACAACTCCGCCGGACACGTAACTGGATGTAGGTCCGCACAGATCCAGTTCCGCCATACACTCCGCCCGCCCGATTGTAGAGCCGGACCCATACAGGTCCGCGGACATGGAACCTGGATGCAGGTCCGCAGCGCTGGATGTACATCCGGACCCGACTCCTTTAAAATCTCGGACCTGCCCATCTCTACTACCGATGGGATGTCTGCAGAATAACCAACGGAAGCCACATAGAACATCTTTAGTTTAAGGTAAAAAAACTTGAAGTGTTTTCCTTTAAAACAACACCAAAACCATCTCTGTACCTTGTTTCATAAAATTTATATGAATTTTCAGAGTTGTAAAGTCCTTTTTGAAACACCCTGTATTAAGTGGGTAACAACAGTTGTGAACCCTGGGGTAATCATCGACCAAAATCTAACAAGGAATTTGTAAGCACCTTACAATTTTGGCAAATTCTAGTTTTGCTTAGGCGGGACTTAGAAATTTCGAGAAGAGTAGTTTTCAACTTTAAGTAATTTCCCTGTAATCTTTCCCACAGTAACAACTTGCTATAAAAATCATTTTAAAGTGTAATTATCATATCGGGAAACATTTGGTTTAAGAGATATTCCGCTTTGTTCAAGTTTTGAAGCACGCGATCGTAAAAGTAGAAATTCTAAGATTTGTAATATCTTTAAATCGCGTAAAGCTACAACCGAACTTTTACCACCAGCTATAGTCAGCACAATCCCTGATATTTTGGCAGTAAAATTAAATAATTTAGTAAAGTTTAATTAGCAATTTTAATTAAGAGAAAAAAATAAGCTTTTTTATTAAAAGAGATATTAAATTAAAAATTACATCAGCAGATAGACCTAATTAAGACGATTTCATACATGTATGGGTTTCCATAAAAAGTTTTAGCATTTGTCCGGTAATTAAGTTTTTGAAAAATAGATTGTCACGGATTGTTGTGCACGCACGTAAAATTCCAGAACACTTAGGGATTTTCCCCAAATTAGAATGTCACTACGCGGAGTCTTAAACAGCTAAAACTTTAAAACTAATTACTCTAAATTTCTCGCGGGACTGCCGCTGGACTTCTAGTAGATAAGTCCGGATACTGTCAAAGTTTAAACATTTTTAATAGTAGGGATCGTCAAATAAATTACACACACTTTAAGCTACGCGGAAGCAAAAAGATGTGATACAGTTGCTGACGTCACTGGTTCTAGTCTTTTCTATAAAAAGACCCCGCCGCCATTATGTTTTGTCTGTTCCTGTCCGTCGTCTCGCTTAGTCTGTTCCTGTCTGGCGTCTGTTTCGGTCTGTCTTTCGTCGCGCTGGTTGTAACTCGCCATGCTGGCTAGTTCAACCATGTTGGATCGTGTCGTGTTACATCGTAACTTTAATGACTGCTAAAAATTTTTAAATTTACTAAAGGGGTTCGGTCGGTTAGATTTCTCTCCACAATCTGCAACTTTTGGAAAAGTATGTTCGATTTGCCTGCTCAACTGTAAAATGCATATTTAAAATTGTGACTCTGAAAAATAAAACTTTGGATTTTCGAGAAGTGGACTTGTGTGCTTCAGTAGTTTGCTTACTATATTTTCTCTATTTGTGGGTTAACAAATATTGTGGCGACCTAAAGCATTTAAGTTGAGTTATCCTGGCTACATGGTCAAACCAAATCAAAATTATTTCGTAAATTTTCTATAGAACTTTGAGCCAACATCAAGAGTAAGTTGAGGCACTAAGGCTATACTTCAACCCCGGTATCAGCCTTGGTTCCTTACAAATTCTAGTAATAAAGCTATGGGTAGAATGAATACATTATATGTTGTCGCATCCATTAACGGTTTAGGTCTATATATTACACTCCATACTGAATTCGACATCAGTCTTACAGTATTTGGGAATATTACTCTCTTTCTCTATCATGAGGCCTCTCGTCCAATACACTGCAACAGTTTGGAGAAATTCTGCAGAGATGCATATAGAACCATTCAAAACTGTGCAATATGATATGCATACAAAATGCTGAGAAAGATGACAGTTAACAGACCTTATAAAATTGGTAGGCTACCTTGGCTGAAAACAAGATTCCAGAAAATAGCAAAAAAAAAAAAAAAATCAAAGTTCAAGGAACACTAGTACATCATAACAATAATCTGATGTGGCCAAACAATCTAGAACAGTGGATTAGTAAAACATACCATGAAACAGGAAAAGGATATTCCAGAAACGACATACGATAACAATCGAAAATTAAAATGGAAGAAGATACAATTAGTTGTAGGAACTACACCATACTCTGGGAATTATAAAAACCCAGATCAAGTTGGGCAATGTGTTCACAGTAGCTTGCGGAGACTAATAGACAGCAGAAATGGCTCCATTTGGCTGCTTACCAGTGAAGATTACATTAAAACTTCGAGTTCTTTTACAATGTTCGGAATAGTTGCATTTACATTATTTTATTGCCCAACATTCTTCAGTTTGCACGATACAATTGATGAAGTACCACTGCTAGAAATTAAAAAAAAAAAGTAATACCATGCCAGGCTTAGAGAAAGTTAAAGAATTGTGAATAGCTTATTTTATCCTCATTAATCTGAGTATCAAGGGAATAATTAACATCGCCAAAATGCAACCGGTCATCTTCTGTATGCAATCAAACACAAATATTACGTACAACAGGAGAATGTTGACTTAAAATGAATGGCATTAAAATAAAAAAAATGTATTCACTGACACTATTAGCTGGGGCATGGTGCATAGCAGTAGAGCTGTGTAGTTTCATAATTTCCTCACAGTATTATTACTAATAAATTTATTAATTTCAATTAGACTTATGCCCTGGCGACAATTTCCCTACACAGCTATTCTTCTGTTATTACATTTTTACTTTAAATTCTTTTGCTGTTTTTAAGTAAACTTTTCAGCATCTCCCTTTCCAATTTATTCCAGTCCCAGACTGCCTCTTTCTGCAAATGAAAACTTCTCCACTCTGTTATGTCAGAAATCAAGAACTAGTTTATGGTCTTCACTTCCCTTCCATACACTTCTAATTCGTCTCCCAATGCCATCCAAGCATAACTAGTATGGTACACACAAGATATGTTTAGAAAATAGCCAAACTCTTTTTTTAATATTTAATTTACAGATTATTCCTCTTTGTCCTCTTCAAAGTACTCCCTCCCCCTATTCCCAATAATGTTTCCATTTTCCGATGTGGTCCCTGTAATTCTTTTAAAATTCCCTTCAACATCTATGACAAACATGTTCTGATGTTATCAATGGCATTAAAATGGTGTCCTCTCTTAGCACTAACTTTAATTTTGGGAATATGAAAAAGCCAGTGCCAAATCCTGGGAAGAAAGTCATGCGATTTTTGGCACATAACTGGCAAAATGACAAGGATGAGTGCATAGGGGTATTGCGGTGGTGAAGGAACCACAAATTGTCTTGAAACAATTCTACGTAGTCTGTTTTTAATTTAAAATGACATGGAATGACCCAATTGAGATTAAAAATTAACTCTGACCATCAGGCAACAGTTTACCTGCACCAGATCCTTGATTTTCTTAATGCAAGTTTCATTAGTCGAGGTTGATGGCATTCCTGGTTGAGGGTGATCTTTAAATCAATTGATGACCAATTTTGAATTGGGTAAACAGTTCATAACAACATAGATCTAGAGAATTACAACCATAATATAGCTTCAAAAGGTGAAAAATTTCCTGGAAAGTTTTGTGTAAAACTGCAGGTTGTAATAATTGAATCTGTAAATCATACACTACAAAATACAGTAGAACTCCAATTATCCAAACACTGACTATCCGAATCGCTGAATATCCAAATCACTTTCTTAATTAAGACAGAAATGTACTGCGATTTGTAAAATAATGACTCTGCCTATGCGCTATTGTCCTTCCCAGTGGCGGATCTAGGAATTTTCCAAGCTGGGGCAAAAACGGATGAAGACAGTCAAACAGCTTACTTTGACTGAGATGTTCATCAAGCAATGACTTATTTACAGTACGGGACATACATACTCGTACTGTACTAATGTACAGCACTTGTAGTACACTTAACATGTAAAATTTATGCCTTTTCATTTAATTAATTAAAAGCTCTTTTTATTTAAAAATAGTTTTTTCTCCAATTTTCAACATACATACAGTAATTAATTAAAATAGATCCTTTTTTTTAAAAAAAAATCCAATACTCCGAATTTTTTATTATCTGAATGGGGTCTGGTCCCAATTGATTCGGATAATTGGAGTTCTAATGTACCCACAAACACTGAAACAGCATGCAATCACAAATTAATAACATGGGAATTAAAGAAGATAACAATGTTAAGGAGGGAAAAGTTGGTTACTTGAAAATAAATGGAAAATCAGTACTGTGAACTACATGTTGCTAAGATGCTGACTACTGCATAAATCAAGAATTTAAGTTATTTTCTGAACAGACCTCATGAACTAAACTCCCAGTACACTCCTCGCTCAACTCAGATCTTTGAGTGACTCCTCGAGATAGAGAGAGTTGGAGGTAATAATAAGAAATCAACATTTCTTTTTTGTTTAAATTTGTGTCTGTCTGCAAGTTAGGATGAATGCAATTCACAAAAATACTATTGGCTGGATATTGATGGAGCTTTGATTAATGGATACCCCTTGGTCACAGGGGCAATGTAGGGTATGTTTCAATTTGGCGTGACATGGAAAAGTAATAAATTTAAGATAACATTTTGTTGAATGCGATTCACAGAAAAACTACTGGTACCATGGGTTAAATCAAGGGTGGCCAACCTGTGGCCAGCGAGATTCTTCACACTTTTACAAAATATTTTTTATATTTCATTTTTAGTGTTGTGTATTTCTTTACAATGTGCGTTTAGTATCATTATTATATTATCTATGTTTACATGTAAGAATAATAGTAAACACAATAATAACAACTCATTATGTTTCAATTTTTCACGCCAAAAAATGTCTATAGTGGGTCTAAATCTGATATGGGGATATATAATTTTACATGCGGCCCGCGGAGTTATGATGCATTCCCAAAAATAACCCGCAAAATCATTTGGGTTGGCCACCCCTGGGTTAAATGGTGCAAGATTCATTTTGATGTAAAATCATAAAGCTTATAAACTTAAGAAGAACACAAGAACTACTGCTCGGATTTTAATGGGGGTTTGATTAGTATACAGCCTTCAGTCTTGCATGTAAAATAAGGAACATTTTATTTTCATGTTATGTTAAAGAGTTGAGAAATTTAGGATAATTTTTCTTTGAGCATTATTCACGCGAAAACTATTGGTTGGATTTTGATGGGGTTACGATTAAAGTACAGGCCATGGTACTGTGGTGAAAAAAGGAATGTTTCCTTTTGACGTGACATTGAAAAGCTGAGGAGAAATTTAAGACAATGTTTTGTTAACGTAATTAATGTTAAACCTATTAATCAGATTTTGATGGAGTTTTGGCTGATCTGCTGCCAATTGTCCATCGGGAAAAATGGGGCATATGCTGTCATATTGTTAAGTTCAGGATAATTTTTTTGTGGAACATGATTCACCAAAAATTATTTGTCGGATTTTTATAAGGTTTCAATTAACACACATGAGATGACTTTTTTTTTTTGGTGATGTGGAAAAGCTAAGAAATTAAAATAAAAAGTCCACAAATTAGTATTTATTTAAAGGCAAGTTACTATTCTCAGTTGAAATGTTTTTCATGATTTCAGTGTATAAGTGGCATAAAGCCAACACGCTGGCGGATGCATTTGAGGGGAACTTTAGACCCGTCGCGGCGCCAATAGACAGACGCCACTGCCAGAGAGTCAGGCAACACCTCCGTCGGTACCTTAGAGACAACGACGAAGAAGAAGAGGGTGAAATCGACCCATTCACCTTCGAAGACCTACGGGAAGAGATCTCGAAGTTTCCCCCGGACAAGGCACCGGGACATGACGGCATCACCAACAGGGTACTGAAGAATCTACCAGCAGGTGCCATCGTGAGGCTGGTAGAATTATTCAACAAGATCGCGAGGACCAAAGTGTACCCGGCAGCGTGGAAAAGAGCGGTGATCATCCCGATTCCTAAGCCTGGCAAAAATGCAGCTGACCCGCAGAACTATAGACCAATCAGCCTCCTACCAAATCTCAGCAAACTGTTTGAGAGGCTGTTACTCAAGCAACTGCAGGTGCACATCCGCGACGGAGGTATGATACCAGCAGAGCAGCACGGTTTCCGACCTGGCCATTCAACCACGCACCAACTGCTGAGGGTCGTCGAGGAAGCAACCGCAGCATTCAACGCATGAGAGCACTGCGGCGTGGTCCTCCTCGACGTGGCGAAGGCCTTTGACTCCGTGTGGCACGGCGGGCTACTCTACAAAATGGCCACACTTGGAGTTCCAGGACCATATCTCCTGTTAGTGAAGAGCTATCTCCAGCAAAGAACTTTTATGGTGAAAATAGGCGACGCGAAATCAACAACAAGACCCATCCGCGCCGGAGTACCTCAAGGCAGTGTGCTGGGCCCAGTGCTCTACACGCTGTACACAGCAGATTTTCCGATGGGTCAACAAACCAAGCTGGCATTATACGCCGACGACACGGCGATCTTCACTACGTCCCGCTGCCGGATCCTCGTGGGACGTCGCCTCCGAGCAGTGCTGAAAGACGTCGAGGAGTGGGCCACCAAGTGGAGAATTAAGATCAACGCATCGAAGAGCCAGGCCATCATGTTGACGCGGAGGCGTAAGCCACCACGACCAATGCTGAGGCTCTTCGGGGAGAGAATCCCCTTGGTGACCACGGCAAAGTATCTTGGGGTGACCCTAGATACGAAACTAACATGGAAGCCGCACTTCGAAGACATCAGGCGCAGAGTTCTTCAACGACTGGGGCAACTTTATCCAGTGTTGAATTACAGTAGCACACCACCCAGATGCGGCCTCCAATTATATCAAGCATTGGTGCGTCCGATTATGGAATATGCATCCCCTGTATGGGGATATGCCGCAAGAACGCATATTGAGAAGCTGCAGAGAATGCAAAACAAGGCACTGAAGAGAGCACTCCACCTGCCAATGAGATTCCCGACAGACATCCTCCACGAGACAGCGGAGATCCCGAAACTTCGGGATAGGTATAAAAAAATAGCAAGACATTTTTACCAAAAAACTGAGGAGAGCGACAACCACCTTATTCGCTCTCTAGGGCACTATGACATATACGAGGGTCCACATAGAAGACCACTCCAGCTGCTGACAGAAGAAAACTAGTGAGAAAAAGATATATACAGTGCGAAACGGATGCACCTACATTGTTAAATTAAATTAAACTAAAATAAAATAAAAATAAAAAAATTACAAAAAAAAACAAAAATTACAAACAAAAAAATACAAAAAAAAAATAATAATAAAAATAAATAAATAAAAATAAAAGGCTCAACAGAAATGAAAAATATAAAAGTAAAACAAGCACTTACACGGAAACAGTAAATAAAAGAAGGCAATGCCAAGACGGCAAGTACTTCTGACAAGAATCCCTTAACCTAAGGGCTAAGGGAGATTGATAGAGCCTCTACTAACATCACATTATTCAGAGAACTGAAATTACAGTTTTTTGTCAAGACCCTTCAAGGATAACAAAAAAATAATGCATTTGGTGAGTCACTGGGGCCATGGACCCTTTAACTATCAGTTTAAGATAGAGGTCTGTCGAAAACAGTCTACATGAACAAAGTTGTGGGTAACTGATAGTTAGTAAATGAAAACCAAAAATTCTTAACTCTCACATAAAAGTTCAAATCTTCAAAGGACACAAGTACGGAAGTTCTCTATTTGTGGAAACTAACGGCTAGTGTGTTTGTATAAACAAAACAGGAGATCCCATGAAGTGAGGCAGGTTCTTACGTACTTGTCCATGTACATTTATTCCGATGTAAAAGTAAACATCTCTCTTCTTTGATAATAGTGTTGCTATATATTAATATATAGTAATGTATAGTATATGTATAGTACTACATGTACCCTGGCTGATATTCATAGTAATTGTGGCCAGCATAGTGCAAAAAAGTGTTATTCTGCTTCTCAGTAAGCATCAAAACAGTAAATTTTTTTTAACCTGAACTGATATGATTCAGAGGCATGATTTGTTAGATACAAAATCATGGTAAAAGGGGGCAATCTATGACACCTTCCTGATGGGACTAAAACTCTACTATGAATATTTTCACTCACACTAATTGCTAACTCAGCAACATTATCCCCATCAAACAGGCTAAAATGTCTTAAAAAAAAGAAAATGTATACCATACATTGAACAATGATGATATACACTGATTCATGAAATCATTCTGCCATGTCAATTAGAGTAACAAAGGAGAAAGTGGGAACATTAAATAATCCAAAAAGAAGAATTCAGTGTAACATGATTATCTAAATGAATACTCTGCTGAAAAACTGAAAACATATACCACAATAAGTGTCCTTTCACGAGTCTACTCATGAGAAAAAAATGACGTGCAACAAGTACGATGAAGGCTTTCCTAGTACATCATCTGTATGAAAATTTCTCGAGACTCCCACAGGGGGAGTGCAGAAATCTGATTAGATGTTTTGAGGTCTCTCTCAAACTTCGTTGTCTGGTGAAGTCAAAAGCTTAATATGGAGAGTGGATTCGAAATGTTGCATTAGACTGATGAGCTCCCTACATCTTACATTTCTATTCAGTTGCATCAATTGAAGTTAAAAGTAAGATTTATTGGAAACTGTGTTGAAACAGTAATTAGTAGTAGTAGTAAAAATTATTATTATTATTATAACCCGCCAGTTTGGCTGAGAGCGTTAAGGCGCCACCACACTGGATGAGAAAATTACAGTGGGACCGGGTTCGAGTCCTGGTCCTGTGTATCAGCCATCCTGATAGCGGTTTTTTTAGGTAGCTTCCCTGCAATTACATAGGTGAATGCCAGGATAGTCCCAATTCCTGAATCATAAACTAAACATTTTACAAACAAAAAATACACTTACAGAATACAAATTGCACATTTCGTAACACAAACATTTCTCCGATAGGTTAAATACTCTGAATCTCTCAAATCTGGTTCTAAAACACAGGTAGATCATACGTCCTACCCCACCTCTTGATTTCACAATGGAAACTTGTGGCCAGTGTCTTGTGGTTCTTTGGGTCCAATCAGATGAATTGGTGTATAATGACTGTCGTTCAGTCCTAACTATGTTGTTCTGCAGGGTTTATATTGCAAAACTGCATTTTCCTGCATACATCAGTATTCCTGCAAATCGATTCCTTTCTCAACATTTTCTTATTTTTTAAATTTAAATATAATTTTTAGTGCTGAAATCTGATATTATGAACATTCAAGCAATTTCCAAATTTTTGGACAGTTAGCAGCAAGAAAATCTCTACTAATCCTAATAGAAAAAAAGTTGTTTGATAATTTTCAATGCTAAACAGGCAGATGGTTGCTGTGCAAATGGAAGAGATAAAGCCACAGGAAATGTTCCAACACCAGTGGTCCTCGAGATGTTAACAAATTATATAGTAACTGCTGACATTTTAATGATATTAAGAAACGGCTTTTATGCAATGTAAATAACAAAGGCTAGTGAAAGTGACTCATCACTCAGCAAAGCTGACTTTGCTGAGTGCTGAGATTTTAGCCATTCAAGACTGTGCTCACTCAGTATAAAGTATAAAACTATTTATTTAAGGTTTTAATTTAAGAAACCAGTTGAGTATGGGAATAACAGTATTGACAATCCTAAACCATATATTAGAAAATAAGCATTTGTCATTGTAAATTACAAGAAAATAAAGGAAACATTTTAAAATGTATGATAAAGGATTGTTCACAACTGAATACATAAAAATATTTTTTTTATTTCTTTTGTTCAACTATTTGTCAGTAAAAAAATATACATTACAATACACAGTAACTATTCATAATAATAAAACCTTGTAAAGTTTCAAATTAAATACAGAGAGACAACTGTAAATTAACAAATCTCAATTCTTTTATCTATCACACATAACTGAAGTGTAAAACACTTGTATGACTGTTTACACATGGCAATCTGTATTTGGCTACATTCATAATGTTGGTACCTTCACTGATGCATGTTTGCTTATAACCCATTTGCAACTATAAATTCATTTTTATCTAATCTCACTCTTGCTGACAGCTTACTGCACTAAACAGCAGGAGCAAATCAAAAATACTAACCATATTTTATATCAATAAAGCATGAGAGAGAGTTTTCCTCAAAAAAAAATTGTGTTTTTCAGTTTAGACATTTACATTCTGTTCAGCAACTTTTTAAAAGCCAAATCATTCTATCCATCTTATAGATTATATAACTCCAATTAATAATATGAGTTTCACATTTTTGACATGAGCAATCTACCAAAAACACAGTCAATGTTGGCAAAAATTTAAGTTTCTGTAGTCAGTTCAGAATGACTGAACACTTACTTCCCTGTCTGAAAAAATGTGTTACAGTTTTAAAACCAGCAATGGTGTGAAGAAAGTGGATCTAGCCTAAAGAAAGAAAATCAAAATATCCAAATGGTGTTTCATTAGATTCAAATACTTTTAGGATAAGAACAGGAAGAAAGCAAAACAAAAGTGACAGCACTATCCCCTCTCCCTCTCGCCATCTAGTTCATATGCTGTAATTTAATAAAACTTTGATTATCATTGTTCAATACAAATAAAAATTTACTGCTAACAACATTTGTTTACCTTTAAAGCACAGAATATTGAAAAGAGGCTGATAACTTTTCAGGCCACTCTCAAACTGGTTGCATGAGTTGGCATGAGCAGCTATTCAGTAATCTAGATCAGCCTTTCCAACCTTTTTCAGTGGTAGACCCCTTAATAATAGTAATAATAATAATACATAATTATGTAGTCTTTCTCGGCGTTGAGAATATAAATATTATTCTTGGGTGACTAGCCAAGTTATAGGAGTGTTATAATTACACAATATTTCGGCGCTCTCAATCGTTGGCACCATCTTCTGGTGAAGTGAGGTCAGGAATGTGCGAAGTTGCTGAGCTAGACCAGACTCCTGGTGCTACACTGTGATTGGTCGGCTGTGGAACCAGTCGTAGCAGGGGTCAAATCTTGTCGCGACTTGAATCGATACCAAGATGGAGTTACGGCTAGATTCGATATCCTTTTTCACATGGCATGTAGTGGACAGTCTGAAAGTCATCACTCGTTTGAAGATGATATCCGAAAACAAAGCCTTCGCCATAAATTGCTTATCCAACTGATGGGTCAACACGGATCCGTTGCAGGCCTCATATTGAGCCATGCTGCCACATGATTGGTTAGCTTTGTAACCAATCGTAGCCGGGGTCCTGCCTCGTCACAACTCATCATTCGATAGAAGGAAAAATCAGAAGGCGTAACCTTCCCCATAAGCTGCTCATTAATGCACGAGCAACAAATCACTCGCTTATGTTACTACCGAACCTCCCGTTGATCTGGACATGCCGTGTAATGCGTCCCGGCCGCACTGCCGACGAATAGTATTGATGATTGGCGTCCAGGCTTCACTCAGCTGGTACCCGCTATCGCGGTTAAAGAGGTTAGACGCCGAGTTGAATTTCTACTGCTTCAGTAAGAATGCTGTTCCAGAAGCTCCCAGTATGTGCCAGTACTCTGGTATTTTCGAAATCAAAGCCATGGCCACGTTTGAGTCTGTGTTCCGCCACCGCAGACTTGTCTTTCTGCCACAGACGAACGTGTCGTGCATGATCCAGACACCGTTGGTGAACACACTGCACCGTCTGGCCAATGTAGCTCTTTCCACATTCACAACTAATGCAATATACCCCAGGTGTCCGCAGAGTAAGGTCATCCTTGGGGGAGTGCAAGTTGTTCTACACCTTCGGTGGTGGCAGGAAAACGGTCTTAATTCCACTTTTTGCTAGAACCCTTCCTATCTTGGACGTTGTGGCGCCAGAGTATGGCTAGAAGGCGAGACGATCAGGTGGCTCTTTGTTGGTGTTGTTGAGCCTACGTGTTGGCTCTCGGAATGGCAGTCTTATCTGATAATCAGTGTACCTGTTGCGCCGAAAGGTCTGACGCAGATGACTCAATTCACCGGGTAGGCTGTCAGCATCACATATCGCTCGCGCCCTATGTACAAGCATGCTGAGTACCATCTTTCGCTGTGCTGGATGGTGATGGCTACGCGCGTTCAGGTATAGGTCTGTGTGCGTCGGTTTTATATACACAGAGTATCCTAGAGACCCATCAGGTTTCCTTTCTATAAGAATGTTTAAGAAATGCAGCCAGCCTTCTTCTTCCACCTCCATCATAAACTTGATGTTTTCGTTTATGTTGTTAAGGTGATGGAGTAAAGCTTCCAGGTTGTCCCCGCCGTGTGGCCAGACCAAAAAAGTGTCATCTACATATTGGAAGAAAGCGCTTGCTAGTGCCTTGTCTTCAAAGTCCTCCATGAAGAAATCTGCAATAGCTGGTGATAAGGGACTGCCCATGGCCACTCCATCATCCTGTTCATAATATTCCCCATCATACAGGAAATACGACGATTGGAGTGTGTGCCGGAATAACTCAACTAAGGCGGGCTCAAAATGTGTTCCAGTAGAGCCAGTGTGTCAGTGAGAGGGACCCTAGTGAACAGTAACACCACATCGAAACTCACCAATAAATCATGTTGCTGCAAGCGGAGTTCTTTGATGAAGTCAATAAAGCTTGCGGAGTTGGTACCGTGATGAGGACCTTTATCCACTAATGGTGTCAGCAGCCCAGTTAGATATCGGGAAAGAAAGTACGTAGCTGATCCGATGGCACTTACTATTGGCAGCAATGGGGTACCCTCTTTAAGGATCTTGGGGAGTCCATAGAGCCTTGGAGAAACAGCCACACAGGGTACTAGCTGTTTAACTGTGTCTTCTGGCAGACCTGAGTTCTTAAGAAGAGCTGTCGTTTTTCTCGCCACGGCGTTGCATTACACGACGCGTCCAGATCAACGGGAAATTTGGTACTAACATAAGCGAGCAATTTGTTGCTCGTGCATTAATGAGCAGCTTATGGGGAAGGTTTTGCCTTCTGATTTTTCCTTCTATCGAACGATGAGTTGTGACAAGGCAGGACCCCGGCTACGATTGGTTACAAAGCTGACCAATCACATGGCACCATGGCTCAATATGAGGCCCACAAAGGATCCGTGTTGACCCATCAGTTGGATAAGCAATTTATGGCGAAGGCTTTGTTTTCGGATATCATCTTCAAACGAGTGATGACTTTCAGCCCGCCCGCTACATGCCATGTGATAAAGGACATCGAATCTAGCTGTAACTCCATCTTGGCATCGATTCAAGTCGCGAAGAGATTTGACCCCTGCTACGACTGGTTCCACAGCCGACCAATCACAGTGTAGCACCAGGAGTCTGGTCTAGCTCAGCAACTTCTGACATTCCTGACCTCACTTCACCAGAAGATGGTGCCAACGATTGAGAGCACCGAAATATTATGTAATTATAACACTCCTATAACTCGGCTAGTCACCCCGAGAACAATATTTATATAATAATAATAATAATTTTAAACTGGCTATTCTAGAACTTTCATTTAATAGCTCAACTTGCACCTCACACACTGTGCTCAGAGTTTGTGTTTTCTCACACCTCCATTTATGTATTTGTAATTATACATTTTATTTTTATTTTGTTCACAGACCCCTTAAGATACGTCCCTGAACCCCAGGTTGGGAAACCCTGAATTAGATTATCATTAAGGAATTTCTGGCTGTCATGCTTTATTGGTATTGACAGTTAGCTGGGAGTGGAATTACTTGATACACTATATAGAAACAAAATCCACAAAAGTAAACTTCTCAAATGAAAAGGTAATCTTTCAGAAAATAATTAATTATTGTAATATTTCTCTCTCTTTAATTAACCGAAATGATCAGAAACAAGGAGACACCCTACAGCAATGACATTTGATGTCTGTTTCTTAAGGAGGCTTGCTTGGCCAAAAATAACAGAGTTATCAGCAAACCCATTGAAAAAGGTTTAAAAACACTGAATGTTAACAAAAAGTAAAAAGATGGAGAACAGCTTCTTCTTATAATACTGATCATATTTTGGTATTAAATTTAAGAAAAGGTATAGTTTACATCAAATGATCAAATTAATGCAGTATTTTGAAATAAAGAATTTATGTTTAAACAATTTAAAACATTTTAAAATTAGCTTAATGATAAAGAAATTAGAAATAATAGTTTATGATTTTTAAAAACTCAACAAAGTACATTACATGTTAATGGTAATCTCCCTTTACTTAGGGCATTGTAACATATGGATCTTGGACGGCAATGAAACATTCACATGTAAGACATAAATCTCATTACTATAAAATAGAATCTTTTCAAGCGAAAAAGCACCAACATATTTTATTGTAGAGAGGTAAGAATTTATGAGACTAGAAATTACATTCCTTTGGCATATATTCTGGCTCACTTTGAAAAGTAAATGCAAAGTATAATTAAAATCATTTAAAAATGCCAAGGAATGATGAAAATACAGGTGCAAAATAAAGAACACCATAGTACAGTGACAATTTCAAAAGATTCCAGCGAAGAGCAATTATTGTTCGCAGTCTTGAAAGGGATGAGGTACATTGTTGAAGCTGGTATGTGTATATATTAGATATGCAACACCGAGACATAACCAGAAATGAGCTTTTCCTGTAGGGGAGAAAAAAAATATGAAAATTCAATTATAGTAAATATTGTGACATTTTCTATTTCAGTAATAAATGCAATCATAACAGTAGAACAAAGATGTCTGTAACCTGTGTAAACAAGAATTTGAAAAGGGAAGGAAAAAATTAAAGAGCCGCAGTTTATAAAAGATATTGGAAAGCAATGTGAAGAACATAAAGAAATAGGACATATTTGAGTTGAGCTCTTGGCACAGAGGTGATCTGTTAACACCAGGAATCTACACCTTGTACCAATGAGATGAACTCGCATACTGTTGTTCTCTTCCTGAAAAAGCTGACCTGGTTTCTTCTTCTATCATTTTAATGGGACTTAAAGTATGAAGTAGGGCTGTGATAATACTGGGAATAATGGGAAAGTAGATGGAAGAAGGAAACAAGTAAGAGGTTGTGTTTGAGAGTTAGCATTTATAATTAATGTGCACATGCATTCATCAACAGTGAACTTCTATGTGACTGTTGATACTGCAGAAATCTAGATTGTGTTGATGTCAACCTATATGATGCATGACAATTGCTACACAGGAAATGTGATGATGTACATATCATGTGTTTTTCATATGTAAAGATTCTTTACTGGTGAGGTTACTAAAGTTGTGATGGTGGTGTTGAATGCATGTGGCATTACTTTTAGTGTTATCATGGCATGGAATCTTGTTATAGTTTTATGGTAGTTGACTGGTATTCAATCTTGTGATAGCAGCTGTTGTATTTTTGGGCACTGGTTTTCTTGTTATGTAGGTTTCCAAATCTTTGTTCAGTATTTTATAAGTGTTTCAGGAATCAAATGACTGAAGTTATTTAGTATCTACCAAATTTGTATACGTAGTTCAATTTTTTATACTTTCTGAATATGGTATTAAAAAACTAACAAGAATGTCAAAGCTGGTAACACAATTTTGTCTATCCACAAATCTTAGGCAAGACAGCATTGATAATACACAACTAAGGCTCACAATGCTTCTATTTAATCTCTTCAGCGAGAATGGAATAAATGTGTACATTTGCACCTAAGTTCAGTTTCCCTGCTTATAATAGTTCCTTTATCACCCAGTTGCAACTGTTGTGTAAAGTATCCCTCTCTCCTTAATACAAGTTGCAATAGAGCTTATACATCGCTGTAAAAAACTTAAGGACGAAATAGTTAACGTAGACTAACATATTAACTATTCAGTGAAAATGAATGGAAGTGCCAGAGCATGTTGCCAGAAGTCTCACACACATGCACAGAAAGCTGATCATCACATGGGATAAAGTTAGTGTGACTATAGTGCTAAATGTGTCTGGCCCCGCAACACGAGGCAGATGAAAGTATGGAGCAAGACAACATCTGTCATGCAGCTATCTGTTATGGTGCACTGTAGTGGTGTTCTTTATTGAAACATGGCCTGTAGACATCTGGAATCTGGAGGAAGAACAAAGTGTGACGAGTGTGGCCCAGGAGTTTGGTATTGCTAACAGCATTGTTTCACATGCATAGGGAATGATCCAAACTATGGACACCGCTGCCTGAAGGAGGTAGTCAACTATGTCAATTACAGCAGCAGATAATCGCTATACTGTGCAACAGATAAGAAGGGACCCACATCAAACGGCAGGTGCAATTGTAACCACATTTAACAAGACTCAACAGTGGCATGGTGACTGAATGGGGTTGTTCTCTTTGCCTTATGACTTTTTTTTAACTGCTTAACGTCTCCTATAACAACTAGGTCTTTAGAGACGGGAAAGGATGGGGGCCAAGGAATGGGAGGGAATTCAGCCATGGCCTTTTGAAGGAAGCATCCCGGCATTCACCTGGAGTGATTTGGGGAAACCATGGAAAACCCAAATCTGGATGCCCGGACGGGGATTCGAACCGGCGTCCTCCCGAATGCGAGGCGAGAACGCTAGACGTTACACCACCACGCTCAGTTTATGACTGTTGTTTTCCACCGACAACCACACATCAGTAGACCATTTGCAATAATGCTAAAAGTGTGAGTACTGGACCAACGAGGAGTGGAGTCGAGTGCTTTTCTGAGATGAGAGGAGATTCAGTGTGAGTAGTGAATCTGGATGTACCTTTATCTGATGAGAGGTGAGATCACGTAATACTCCCAGGAAAATTACTTTTTTTTTTTCTTATGGCTTTACACCTCATTGATGTCAAGGTCATTAGAGGTTTGATGGGACTGGGAACAAGGAACAGGAAGGAACTCAGCCATGGCCTTTTGAAGGAAGCAACCCGGCATTCACCAGGAGTGATTTGGGGAAACCATGTAAAGCCCAAATCTGGATGCCCGGACGGGGATTTGCCGTTGCCCTCCGGAATGCAAGGCCAGAGCATTAACCACTCACCCACCACATTTGGTGGAAAATTACTGAATATGATTGTTTTGGTGGTACAAGTGTTATGGTGTCAGGAGGCATAATGCTGCATGGAAGTACCACCTCCACTACACTCACCCGTTAGGGTGCGTCCCTAAACTACGTGGCTCGGTCTGAGGGAGGGGGGGGGTCTGAAAAGCTATGTTGGGCTACATGGGAGGAGCGGAGTGGGGGGGGGGGAGTTCCGAGCCAGGCCATGTAGCTTTTCATTTACATTATTCGTAACAGTTAAAATGAGGTACAGAACACACAACAGCATGTAAATATTTATTTCTGTCATTTAATTATCTACGTATGTAATTTATGTTAGTCTGACAAGAGAAAACGGTACAAAATGCCTTCTAGAATCAATAGGGGAAAAGGCTACGTGCTACGTGAGGGGTGAAAAAGGGGGGGATAGAGAGGAAAGCCATGTGAGCCCACGGAGGGAGGGGGGGTTTGACAGGAGGACAATATGGAGATACATGGTTTATGGACACTTCCTTAACGTTGTTGTGACACTGTACTCTTTCAGGGGAGCATTCGACACCGACTTCATTTTTATGGGCGACAATGTGCAACCGCATCACAAGTGGAGGAGCTGTTGCAATGAGAGGATATTTGGTGAATGGACTGGCCTACTAATCCCAATTTTAATCCAGTCGAGCACAGTGTTGGGGAGACTAATTGCAGTATATCCACATGCACCAATAACCATCAAGCAATTGTTAACTACACTGGTGGAGGAGTGGAACTTCCTACCACAAAATCTCCTTACCAACCTTGTGGCCAGCATGAGAGCAAGTTACAAAGCATGCATCACTGTCCGTGGTGATCACATACCCTTTTGAGAACAATGTATCTCCTTTTTGTAATGTCCAGAGGACCATCATGAGTCACAGTGACAGAATAAAAGTGTCATTTCTGTTCATCTCATTGTATTTCAGCTGACTACTGTACCAGTTATTTCTAAATAATAGTTCAAGTTTCATTGTGGTATGTTACTTGGCAGAAACACAGGATGCGACCATTACATTCATCTAAGTTTTGCATGCCAGTGCATTGGTAAGAGTTTATTTAGAAGCAAATTAGTTTCTTGTATTTTTTCGCCAAAAACAATCAATTCTTACAGAGGTTAATGTAACAAAGTATTTAAATTTTTCATTCTGGAGACAAATAACAATTGCTGTCATTTGCAAGCTGAACAGTATAATGAAACATATCCACAATAAAAGTTGAAAGAATACAACAAAATAAAGCAATTACTCCCAGTAATATTGTTCACAAAAAAATAATACATATACAAAAATTACAGTGTTTATAAATGGAAAGTATTCTCAGCACAAACTGGTTTACTACCTAAAAATAATTAAAAAAAAAAAACAATATTTAACTATCTTCTCATACCTGTAAGCTGTTTTCAATGAATACTCAATTCCACGAAGCAAGTCATTTGTCTTCAGTATTAGCAACATTTGTCTATTTACTTTCCCTAAGACATTTGTTATTTGTGGTAACAATTGTGGTATCTCTTTCTGAAAGATGTCCTTCTACAAAAGAATAAGAAACAAATATGCCATCAGAATCATAAAAAGTTACAAATGAAGCAATAATTCCAAAAAAAGTGCACTAATATATTTTCAATAACAATTAAATGCCTGTCAACACTTAAGTCATCAGGAATGATGAACTGTAATGTAACTGACCTTGGTCATTATTAAAATGCCATCCTGGCACTGGTCAATATAACTTAGAAGAATTAAGAGATTTTCTTCACAAAACGTTCAAACGAGATTAAAGATATTTTCAATGCCAAACAATTTCAGCATGTCAATATGTGGACCAATTGATAATTTTGCCCATCATTTCAATTCCCATTTCTTCCCCTTTAAGTTGTAATTCCCCTCACAGCGAGATTGCAAAATGTTGTGGCCAAAGATGTTTCTCCAATTTGAAAGGCATATAGCAGAACCCAAAGGTAATACTGTGAAGCAGTATAAGGGGCTCATCTCAAATGGTTTCAAACAATTGATATCAAAGTTCTTAAAGTTTTGCCTCATCACTCACCAAAGTTGAAGGCAGCGACGAGAGAAGAACATATATAACGAACACACAAATAAACTCAATATTTCGGTTATTCAACCTTATTCATGATGAGGAAAATGAGTCATGAGGCTCGGGAGGTGTGCACACACCAAGGATTGTGTATTCGTTATATATGTTCTTCTCTCGTCGCTGCCTTCAACTTTGGTGAGTGATGAGTCATTTTCCCTTTCCTTGTAATTATATTGCCTAAAGCAGTTTCCTTTTTCCTTAGTTTAATTAAAGTTTTGCCTGATGTTTATATAATGAAACAAAAGCATCAATTTTCAGCTGTTGCAGTACTCGTGTGACTACAGCAATGGCTTGGCAACTGACTTACGAGGGTCTGAGAGATTGACAGAACACTTTCCCCTCCACCCACCCCCATGACATTTCATTTCATTGTATTAGTAGTCAGTAGCAGACTATTTTATTAGTGAATTTTTGTGCAGGTGTAATTTTTCCACATTTTTTTCAGAGCCAATGGGTTTTCTTCAAAGGGAATATATTTAGTACAATTTTTTAGCATTTTCTTGCTGATATATTTCAAAAGGTCACTTAAACAGCTGGAAAGTGAAAAATCTAATAAAAAGTTCATAATATTTTTTAGAAAATGAGAGTAAATTTTTATGAAGAGATAATAAAAACATTCATCTCATGCTTTGCCACTTTCTTCATTCTACAATCACTATTAAAACACTAATGGTTTGCTTCTAAATTATTCTAATATTTTTAGAATGTGAATGAAATCAGTCTTACTTTAGAGAATCAAAAGAAATTATGCACATGTGGTAAACTTCCTTCAGCCATTGATATTACAAAATTCATTTATGTAGCTGTATTATATCACCTGAAGACATATTTAACATGAAACCATTATTTTGTGATTTTTTACTTATGTCTGATAAGACCTGGATAGGAGATTCCATCTCCAGTGGAATTTTTCGGTTTGATCAACTACGACACAAAGTTTACCCAATAACTGAACCAATTCAATATGAAAGTAAAAAAAAAAACCTTGAAGCAATACAAGTTTCAAGAGTAAATAGTATTTGTCAATTTTATTTGAAGAAAATTACCAGAAGCTTTTTAATAAAATGAAAAATTACACCAGCACAAAAATTCAGTAACAAAAAGTAATAATAGTATTAATATTTGTGAAGCAATTCCGAGGTCAATTTTCTTAAAAAAATGTTTGAGGGACATGACTTAACACTGCTTCAAAGTATTAGCGTTAGGGTCTGGTACAACACTAAAATTTAAAAAAATTTTTTAAAAAAAATCCATGATTCCAATGTCTGGTCATCTCCTTGAAACAGGCAAAAACATGATTTGGTAAAAATTCACTGCAAAATTACCACATCTACTGTTCCTTACTGAGAATGCTGAAATTTGTTCAGGAGTAAATAGTTTTACCATCACTAGTTACTGCATTCTTCAAAGTGTACTCAACTTACAACACTCATCCTTTTAAAATCAAATAGTTTGTTATTAGATACAGACAAGAGGTTGAACACAAGTTCTTTGAAAAAGCTGAAACAATGAGAAATGAATTCAAGTGCCACATATTTCTGAAGGCATCTCCTGGGTTATTTTCCTTATCCTATCTTATTTTCACCGCCTAATGGCAGTTCCATTGTCAGCATTATCTAAAGGCATAATTAATACACTAAAGCTGATTCCTAATGAACATACAACAGTTACCAGTGACAAATATTGCAAGTTCTCATTTATTGAAGAAGGTGACTAGTGAAAGTATCAGTACTGCAAAATATTTCACAGTGATCATATGAAAACATCATTATTTACCTGACATTTAGACCAAAACACCTCACTTGTCAACATAAGAAGAAGAATTTTTTCCTGGAGGCAATAGCAGCATTCAACCTTGATATTTTGGTGACACCTTAGTCATTTAGGATAGTGGTGAAGTTGATTGGTGTGAACCACATCCTATGATTTTGTCATATGCTTAATCAGTATCCTGTACAATTAAGGGGTCATCGAAAATATTTAGTAGTTTTGTTTGTCTTATTTTGTTATATTGCAGCCCTCCTGCATTCAACACATAACAACCTAAGGATTAACAGTGACTCAAAAAATATTGGTATAAATTATAAAATAGTTAACAACTGATAAAACTAAGGAAAATGGAAGCGGCTTGTGGGCGATATAAATAATAAAGGAAAGGGAAATTAACCCACCACATACCAAAGTAGACGGCTATGATGAGAGGGGACACTTATGCTGGCAAAAGTGTTCCCTCTCATCGCAGCCGTCCACTTTGGTATGTGGTGGGTTAATTTCCCTTTCCTTTATTATTTAACAACTGATAATAGTGACAGTGATTTGTTAGGGATTTGTAACATAGTACATAAACTATAGACAGTTAATGTAGTATCAGGTTTTGGAATATAGCTAAAAAGCGAGTGCCGTTTATAGATAACGATACCACAACTTCCAAGAGTAAATACAAGCATTTTAATATATACCTCATTCAGTATGTAAATTTTTTCACAGTGTGATTTTACAGGCCATACAAAGAATAGGGCTTGGATTAAAAGAAGAAAGTAGGTTTATTCAGTTAGGTATGGGAGAAACAGTTATCACATAATGTTTTAAAAGCTAAATGGACTTCAATCACAGAAGTTCAGTGTAAAACGACAAGTAATAATAAGGATTTTTAATATTCAAATAATTTTATGCCTAAAGAATTTACACACTTAATTGAACAAAATTCATAAACAAAAGTGTTAAACAAAAAAAGTTTAACTTGTTAATAAATGAGATTACACATAGAATAAAATTACAGTAATAGTTAAATGCACTGGAAATGATTTAAGGATGAAAATGTCAGTTTTAGGTTTCTAATTTTGTGGTGCAATAAAGATAGAAAAACTGACAATTTTTTAAATAGAAAGTATTTACGAGGAGCTTACATTCCAGAATAAAGGGAATTTTAGAATAATAAGAATGGTACCAGTTTTATTTAAAAATTTAAGGTGGAAATAGTTTATATTTAATTTCAAAGGTATGTTTGATGAACATGTTATGGTACAATAAGTTATTTTGGCAGATATTTCAGAAATAGTTTTGTGCAAGAGAGTACGAAATATTAAAAGGGAATAGAATTAAAAAGTAATTTTTCCACATTTAAAAGGGTTTTAGGGCGAAACTTTTTTTTTGCTTATGGCTTTATGCCTCATTAACAACAAGGTCATTAAAGGTCAGAAAGGACTGTGGAAAAGGAATGGTAAGAAATTAAGCCATGGCCTCTCTGGTGGAACTATCCCAGCATTCAGCTGGAGTGATTTGGGGGAAACTTTGGAAACCCAAAATCTGGACGGCCAGATGGGGATTCGAACCTGCGTCCTCCTGAATACGAGGCCAGAGCATTACCACTCACCCATCACACTCGGTAACACAATTTAAAGAGAAAATTAAGATTATCTATTTTGTAACTTTAATTTTGATGACTAAACAAAGGTATATTTTGAAAAAAAAAGGATACTATCAGAAAATATTTGATACTATTTAGATTTAAACAATATAAAAATTTAGTGGAGATTTGGAAAGATTTTTGCTTGAGATCCGGTTACGTGCCATAGAAGCTTCTAGAACAATCAAGAAGGAAAAGGCTGGAAATAGGCAGGGTTTGGTGTGAAAGTATTTAATGAGGGGCATGTCTCACTGTGCAAAATTATTGAAGATAGTGTGTGTCGTATTTTGTCAAGTGTTGTGAAGTCGAATAGCAATGCAGGGTGAGGCAAAGTGAACTTAAGTGGAACTGGGTTACCACAGTAATTTACTAGACTACAATGATTTTTGGAATTTTGACTACAAATGGCATTTTTCACTTCAAGTATTTCAAAAGTTATTGCAGCGCTTTTTTCCATTCATAATTTTAAAATTGTAAAAGATTTCTGGGGCTTTTATAAACTTTGGTCAAGAGAATGATTGTTGTGAATCGTGTGTTTATTTAGAGAGTAACCTGCATATAACAAAAGGATCAAAGCCGATATAGTTTAATTGTAAAGACATTGTGGAAACCAGACACACACACACACAAAAACACTATCTACTTTGTAACACATGCTGTGATCAGGGCCGGAGATAGGGAAGGGTAAGCGGGGCAAAAGTATCTAGAGCCCGATCCCCTGAAGGGGGCCCGTCGGCCAGGGTACTTACCTAAAAGGAAATCAAACACAAGTTTCAAAACCTGCACCTATGATTTTGAACATTCTTGCATTATTTTTTATACAAATAACAATAAAGTAAAAAAAAAAAAAATCATAGGAGGGTGGGGGTTTAGAACGACAATTCTAGCGCCGGCCTTGGCTGTGATACTTTATTTTGTGGTATGAAATTCATTTAAAATATGAACCTCTAGAACTGTTATTCCTTACAGTTCCACTTCAACAGTATCAAAGTGTTTTAAGGAGTTGGTGGCGTTTTGGGTTTGAAAAGATCTCCATTTCAATTTTGATCTACATTCTGATAAAATCAGGTTCTGCATAGGCATGGACATAGTTTTTGAAACCAAAGAATGATTACCAAGCACCAACAACAAACAATAAATTTGCAATAGAACAAAAACAAGGATGTACAGGGAAAATAACCAATCACTAACCACAGATAAAAGCAAGAGTACCAGGATAAATACAAAATCATGAACATATTTCACAATATTTTGGCAAAAAACCTTGATCATTTATTAGTTGAGACATATGGCTATGGGAAAGATATGAAGCGTGTTCATGTTTTTGTGTTTGTCCTAACCATCCTACCTTTACCTGTGGTGACGGGCTATTTTCTCTATCCTTCCTTCTTAACAACTGATAATAGTGACAAAGAAAATACTGTTAGGCAATGAAAATAAGGAACAATGGGGAAAGTAAACCCATCACTCACCACAGATGAAGGCAGGAGTGCCAAGATGAACACAAACACACTTTACAATATTTTGGTATACACCTTAAACATGATTAGAAGAGAACACATGGAAAGGGGATTGGATGTTTACACACCAAGACTCTCCTATGACTCAGTCATGGTTTTTTTCCCCCTAGTGATTTACAGCTTATTGATGTCAAGGTCATTAGATTCAGGAATAAATTGGGGTCACGGAATGAGTAGGTATTCAATGACAGCCTTTTGGAATGAACTATCTCAGCATTCGCCTGGAGTGATTTGGGGAACCAAAAACTTGGACAGCCCAAATTGGAGGGCCAAACTGGAACTGGAACCCGCGTCCTGAATGCCAGGTCCAAGCGTTATCGCTTACCCACCGGGCATGTGTCATGTGGTCTTAGTGTGTACATATCCGATCCCGATCATGATCATGATCATGAACATAATTAAGGTTTATCCTAAAATATTGAAAAGTGTGTTCATGTTTGTATATTTGTTGTGGTCCCCCTGCCTTCATAAGTGGTGAGTGATGGATTTGATTTGCATTTACTTCCTTATATTTTAAATAGTGAACAATTACACGTCTTAATTTCAGTGATATTATTATATTACTGTTTTATCATTAAAAGAAAATATCTCTTCATCCAAAATTTGTAAAAATGTTCTAGCTTTGGCATAACAAAGGCTACTGAATTAGGGTGCATTCCCAACAGACAGATTCTTGAGGCTTACCATGTTCACAGATATGAGTGAAAATGTATACTGAATACAGGTGTTTATCCAAAATTTTATTGTCAAAGCTACTGATAAGCAGTTAGTAGCTCATTAATTTTGTTGCCTGGAGTACATGCTAAAAAAACAAATATTTCATACAGTAGAATACCAAGAAAACATTGCTTTCCTTCAACTTAATGCATTAAGGACTCCTCACTACCAGTTCATAGCAACTTTAATCTGATAATGATTGTTATAGAGGGTGAAATAAATTATTACCTTTTTTTGCTTTACACCTTGTCGAGATCATTGGAGGTGGGAAAGGACTGTGAAGAAGGAATTCAGCGAGGGCCTTTTCAAGTAATAATCTTAGCATTTGTCTGGAGTGATTTGGGGAAATCGTGGAAAACCCAAATCTGGATGGCCGGATGGAAATTCAAACCTGTCCCCTCAAAAATGAAAGGACAGAGCATTACCGCTCGCCACACTTGGTGAAATAAATTCATCCCCTTCTGTAAAAACAGGCGTCTCACTAACCAATTAAATATGAAAGATACTGTTATACAGATACGTGTTAAAAGCAATATCTTACCTCATGTTTTGTGTATTTTGTATGCTGAAGACCAGTTTGTATTGCATCCCAAGACCGTCCCGACACCATGCAAGCAAATAAGGGATACAGGTCTCCAACACCCAGTTTTTCGCTCTGTTCCTTCATTCCTTCTTTGTCAGCATTCAAAATAGAGAGCCATAGCTTTGAATAACTGAGACGAAATTCAGGACTCAGATTCTGGAATATTCAGACAACATCAATTACCACAAAAGAATACTTAATGATTACTCACTTTTGTACATACCTACTGTATTTCTAGAAAGATTTCAGCTAACATGATTTGGAATAAATCCTGCAAGCTTTGAGCACATATTTTTAAGTTCATCATCACGAAATCACGCCCTAATTACAGACTCTTTATCATTTGTGATTTTGTGTAACAGTTAAGTTTTCAAGTCTCCTTTTGCATATAGCCCACGTTTTCTGTAGAATTAATGCCAGGTGAATTCCCTGATTACTCTAAGAGAAATTTTATTATCACTATCGAATTTTTTCAGTTTGGTTGAAGTTTTACAATGAGCCATATCCTGCTAAAAAATTCCCTCACCATCTGGGTACCTTTTCTGCAACTCAAAACTCACCTTTTTCCCAGTATTTGGATGTAATGGTCAGTTTTCATCATCCCTTCGGTACTAAGGGTACTTTACAGTCTGTTGCAGATGTGCTGAAGCTGTTGGCTCATGCTTCACTTGTTGCACATATTGAACCCTTTGCCAGTGCACTTCAGAAATGATTCATCAGAGAAGAGGACCTTGTTTATATTTGATCAGCCCTTATAAAAACCTATGTAGATCATATTTTAATTGTTGAACTTATCACAAAATTACACTTCTTAGATAATGCAAAATCTGTTCTTAGTTTTTTTGTTCGAAAAGCGTGGCTGCAATATTGTTTATGAGAGACAAAGCATTGCATTAACGATTATTGGGTTTCTCTGTCTGGTTTATGCATTGATAAAATTTTATGTGTGCACAACAATAAAATCAGAAGACAACTTTATTAATTATTATTCTTATTTTTTAAAAGGATTAAGTGTACATAGCTTTGCACCTTACAAGAAGGTGGTATTAATCCACAGGATTTTCCCAAAAAAAATAATCTTTTTATATTATCCTTGTTACAGTAGCATTAAAAAATTCTCCCAAAACTGAAACATTTCTATTTTTTCCCCTCTCCTATAGTTTTATCACAAAAAGCCATCGTTTTCTTGAAAATACCAATTTCATTTCTCAATGAAAAATATTTGGATAATATTGCTGAAAGAATAGATATCCATTTCTCATTCAACAATTCATCCACTAGGTTAGATTTCTCACAGAAACTGATCACTTTACACTGCACGTAAATGCTAGCAGAAAACCATTCCTGAATGGTAAATAAGATGGTGCAATGTTTTTGAATAGCCTGGGCTTCATAGATTGAGTATGGATTTTATTTATCTTTTTCATTGTGCCATTCCTCACAGTATTTGGCACAGTGGAAAGGTTTTTTTTTGGAGTTATGAGATGCCAGTAGATCTTACAGTGAGTGGTCAGAACTACTCTGTGTGCAACTTGTCTAGTGCCAGCCTAGACCGAGGATTTAATCATTACCCATTATGGTCAATACCCAGGACACTTTACCTATAACGGCAGCCCTGTGAAGACTCGATCGCCGCTGGCTTCGCGCCTTGTTTGGTAAGCGAGGGTGCACACGGACTTATTTAGTAATCAGAGTGGCTCCGAGGCCTTTTTAGGTAACCTTCGCAGCCGGGGCTGATGCCCCGTCAGTATAAAACCCAGCTTAATCACGCACTAGGGATCAGTGAGTATCAGTGTTCACGTAACAGCACAGGACACCCCAGGATCGGCTGGCTGGCACTCCACTCTCTCTCCACTGCGATCCAAAGTACACGGATCAATTGTATTATTATATATTGTACACAGAAGCGTCTAAAGCTATGTGCTGTTTTAGCTGAACACCCTTCAGGAGGAAGGCTACTAATAAACTGCTCGTAGCTACAGTTTGACTGATTTACTCTATCCATGCCGCTCCCTAGCAATTTGTACTAAGTTGTAAGGCCCATACAGCTAGGGGGGGCAAGCTGGTATAGTAATAATATCTGCTGTAGAGGTGGCCTGAGATCCTATGTTGGAACAAGACCACAACAAACTTTATTTTTTAGCTACTCCTGAGCGATGCGCAGTCATGCTTCAGCAATGTTCATACACTCCAAGTCACAATTTCTTCGGTCTGGGCATTGCGCTGAAAAATATTTATCAAGAGCTCTGAACATGTCATCTGTCCAAGAAATTCAAGGCAACAAATAAGTTCTTCATGATTAATTGACTTTCGGGTTATGCCGCATTGTTTGTTTCATTACCTGAGCTTTCGGCTGGTATCTTCCCACCTTCACTATACATTGCAGTAAAAATTAGGAGAACATGGTCACCCATGTCTACAGCTTCATCAAGTTAAACTGCAAAAGTCCTTATTCCATCAACAACTTTCTTCTCAATACTAGTGACCATATCAAACATTTCTCTCCCAGTGGCAGTGTCTGAAAGCACCCCCACCTAAATTACCAGATATGAATCCAATTGAACATATCTGGAATATGATCATAAGGTCAGTTCGTGGTCAACGTCCCACTTCGGCAGCACTTTCACAATTAAGGACAGTTGTGGAGGAAGCATGGCTGAATATTTCTTCAAGAGACTTCCATAAACTTGTTGAGTCAGTGTGTCGGGTTGCTGCACTTCACCAGGCAAAAGGGGATCCCAGACTTTTGGCACTTCAACAGCTCAGTCCAAATTATTTTGTTTTGTTGTGTTCCCCTCACATGCTTACCTCCTAATAACTGCTGCCTTAATCACACATTGTATTACTTTCTTGTTTTTAGATTTATCATCATTATTGCCCATGTTCCGAGTCCTATAAAACTGTTTCAGCTATTATTTTCATACTAACAGTAACAAAATTGTGGAACATGGTAAACTAGAGCAGACTAAATAAAACTGTAATAGCTACTTGATGGTAGAGGTCTTGACCAGATTAGATCATCATATTTATATTTTTTTACATATATTATTTAGCTTCTTCAACTTGACACCTTTCCTTTAGTAAGTCTGATAAAGAAAGCATTAATGTTAATAATAAAGTGTCATTTAAGTACTGACACCCGACTAGAAATTGGCTTGTTTGTAAATAAATTTGAAGGAAATATGGTTATTAGCACAGTCCATAAAAAATATTAGTTATGAGTTAATTTGTTCAAACTGCTCTTGCCTTTCCATGTAGATGACAGAAATATAAACTCAAGCCCCATGTTCAAAATTACAAAATTTACTGGCAAATAAGGAGAAATAAGTTTTAAGTGGGATCATCATGTAAAAACAAGTCAAAATTGTTGCAGTAAAATGGATATAATTGAAGTGTATAAATACAAACATGTAAATATACCTGAACTTTTTTATTATGCTACTAAATATTAAATTTAATGGCAATCTTATCATTAATATGCAAATTATATGGTGCAAGAGTGAGCCGTGCTCGGCTCGTATTGTGTGTTTTCTTCTATTCCGCTCGCGACTGTCTTCTGTCTCTAGTTCTCGCTGAGCCCGTATGCTCGTTTCTTCGTTAGAGAGCGCTGTGGCTCCTTGCTGCCCTCTATCGGCCGATAGAGTGTATATAATTGGGGACACGGAACCGGGAGGAGATCAGTCGGTCGGCCCTGAGTGGCCGTGAAGCTGGAGGCCCGCTGGGGCAGAGTCGGTCGGCACTGAGTGGCCGTGACGCTGGAGGCCCGCTGGGGCAGCGAGGTCTGGTGGTTTGACCGGGCAGCCAGGAAGTGCTGGTGGATTTGTGTGTCCACCGCGACCATTCCTCGTTCGCTTGAATCGAGGGAAGTTCTCCGATACGCTCTTGTCCGAGAGCGGTGTCCCGTAGACTCGGCAGTACTGTGGCGACCGACGCTGGTCGTGACTTCAATTTGATACTTGCCATTTTCTTGCCCTGTTGGGTATTGGAGGTAGTGTGCCTGACAACTCCAACCACAAAGTGCGTCGCCTACTGCTTCTTCGTTAGTTTTGTTTGGGGAATGGACAAATTCCCCGGTCTGTGGTGTTAATCATTACCGCCCCCTTATCAGTCAGTGTGGATGGTAAGGACTTATGCGCTGGCATGCACACACTATAGTGTGTCAAGACCTTTGGTAAGAACTTCATTCTTAAGGTTAATTTGATGGACGCTGAGATACTCTGATTCCTCTTCGTTTGAAATGATTGTCGTAATTTGGCTCATCTGTACAAATTGTGTTTGGTATTACTTGCAGATTTGTTACATGCTGGTAAATTAGTGAGAGCCAGTCTTGTTATTTTCTGTTATTTGATATAAGTGGAATTATTTGTGATTACAGGATTTATTCAAATCATAATCTGCAAGATCAAAGTTTCTTATGCATTATATTGTATCATATTATTTGTGATTACAGGATTTATTCAAATCATAATCTGCAAGATTAAAGTTTCTTATGTATTATATTGTATCATATTATTTGTGATTATGGGATTTATTAAGATCTTAATCTGCAAGATCGAAGCTTTGTGTTATTTGGTATTATATTTGTGATATTCTCTGTAAGTTTAATCATTGTCCTTGATTATTGTAATAAAATGCTTAAACAAGGCTTGGACTTTATAACCATGCTCCCACATGCTTCCCACTGAGTCCTTTGTGGCTAATAACAACTACTACCACTTCAAAGAGAGATGAGGAAAGTTATTAGCTGGTATTATTCAACAACAGTGAACCAAAATTTCTATTACAATTTTATTCCTATTTATTCACATATTTTGCAACTGGTGTTATTAGTATGGTTGTTACCACAAAAAAGTCTCAGGAAAAGAGGAAAAAAGACTGGGGAATGAGTAGGATAGTATAAGAAATAAGGTGTAAAATCACTCGAGCTATGCCAAGAAATAATCTGTGGATTTGGAATAGTTCACAGGAAGATTATTGTATATTACTAGATATAAATGGAATTCTGGAGAAAAGACTTAATTCTTAATGCTGGAAAATGAGGCTAAACTTTTTATAGTCAACATAAAAGTAATAGCTACTGTCTTGCTTGAAAGTGATCACAAACTCTGTTCACAAGCTTAACAGTTTAGAAGACAGATCAGTTAATAAGTTGGAAATGCTAAAAACCTGGAATCTAAATATGGAAGGAGAAAAGTTAACAAGTTGTATGCACTAAAAGGAGCATCAGATTATACGCCTCGTCAACGTGGAGGTTATTAGAGGTGGGATGGGACTGGGGACAAGAAACAGGAAGGAATTTGGCCATGGCATTTTTGAAGGAAGCATCATGGCATTCACCTGGAGTGATTTGGGGAACCATGGAAAACCCAAATCTGGATGCCCGGACAGAAATTTGAACCGGCATCCTCCTGAATGCAAGGAGAGAGCATTAAGGTAAGAGCATCAAAGAGGTGGGAGGTATTTTAAGTGTTCTTTATTGGAATATGATAAAGAAATAGCAAATGGGAAAGGAGATGGCATAACAGGATGATGCAGTAAAAATGCAAGTAAATGATAGAAAAAATTACAATGTCTAAATTAATAGAAGGGTCAGTAAAATATGAAAAACACTTTTAAAAACTCTTAATTTGATTAATAAATGGCAAAAATAAATAAAGAAAGAAGTATTTTTCTATATAGCCTCCAATATTGTATACAAATTTTTCCATCATGCTTGTAGTTCTCCATGAAATATTGTCAACTTGTATGTTGGTAATTGTAGGTGAAATCTTACACACACACACACACACACACACACACACACACATGATTTTATGCCTCACTGATGTCATGGTCATTTGAAGTGGAGGGAGCAAGGAATGGGAATGAACTCAGGTCACATGCCCTTTTGAATGAATCATCCTGGAATTTGCCTGAATCCAGGAAATCTCAAAAAACCGAAATCTGGATAACTGGACAGCAATTCAAACCTGCATACTTATGAATGCAAGGAAACAATATTACAGCTTGTAGCATATCGAATTCCAAAGAGAAAGAAAATATATGTTAATCTGAGAAGAGTTCGTTGTCATGGGAACAATAGAGTAACAAAAAACCAAGCGAGTGATGTATAACGTTAGTGTGCATATGAGTCGATGCTAGTCAAACAAAAAACCTTATATTTTTGGATACCTGACTCTTGAATGCAGATACAATAAATGAAAAGGAATCATATGAAAGTTTGTTATTATTCAAATATAAATAATTAAGTTAATAAATTTGGAGGTTCAAGTTCTAAACAAATTAAAACAGGACTGAAAACATAAAGCTATAAAGAAATACAAGTCTGACTAGAATAAAATACAACAAGCTCAACCACCAAGCTCAGTCCTAGTGTAGTTCCAATTCTGGTCATATAACAACAGCATTGTGTGGCAACTTGTTATGTTGTAGAAGCAGGATCCTACAGATGGGGAACTTGTATTCTTTAGCAATGGTACTAGCATAGACAGCGTACTTTTCTAGCAGAAAACAACTTTTAAATCATCTTTTAGAAGCTAATCTTGTCAGCAGATACAGTGGTTTTTGCCTTCACTAGAACTGTTTTCCTTTCACAGAAGAACTTGTGCCACATGTACAGTTGGGATTTTTAAAGTGTATAACTGCCAAAATGTGCACACAACTCACACAAAATTTCTGCTGGTTTAACATCACTTTTTATTACAACCGTAATAAATAATCTTTCATTCAATGGCAAAATTAATCTCCTGTTCAGTCATCATGATAATAAGTAAACAAAAAATAGTAGAAACAAGCATGTAACTTTTGGAGTTCCCCCACACACTAACATAAACATAGTTGCTGCATTAGTACGCACTGAAGTACTCCAAGCCTAATTTAAAAGTCTGCTCCCTAAATTTTTTAGGAAAAACAATAGAAAGAATCTCAAAACAAAAGAGAAAGTGAGTGACATGAAGAAAAAATTAAGTACAGAAAAAAGTTCTTGAACTCTACACCATACATGGTGTCCAGGAATGAAAGGATAATCCTGCAACCGCAGATAGGTCACATCATTTCCTACTATATGACAAAATTTTATTTCAATAAAAGTCTCACCGTTTTAGAGATATTGATTTCTTTAATATTTTTCAAAACATGTGACTTTGTTCTCTTTATTCCATGAAATTTCTACAAATTATGAGTTTTTGAACCCCATTTCGTTTTTTTTTTTTTTTTTTTTTTTTTTTTTTTTTTTTTTTAAATTTACTCAAAGATGTTTGAGTCATCTAAAACAATGTTCTTTTTTACAATCTTAAAAAAAAACCTTGTAAAAAAATCTTAAATGGTATAATTATTTTATACTTCTTTTAAAATGGTTGTTTTATGGTACTTCAATCTGCTAAAGAGACCATTGTGCATTTTATACATGTAGTAAAAAATTATGATTTTAAATAAAGGTTTTTGCTATGGTGTGCATACAAATAATAGAATAAATGCAAGTAATATTTTTTTCTGTTAACTATGAAATTTGTTCAAAATGGCCACCATTAGCTCTTATACACATCCTAAGTCTTTTGATACATGATCTTTTTATTCGGCGAGCAGAGCCTTTGCAGTTAACGTGTTCCACAGCCGTTTTTATTTTCTCACGCAGCTGTGTAAACGAAGTTACCTCCGTTGCGTAAACTAAATCTTTTAGGCAGCCCCAATGAAAGAAATCCAAAGGATTTAGGTCCGGTGATCTTGGTGGCCATAAGATAGGGCTGAGGCACCCCACCTTCTTGGGTAACTTTCATTAAGGTCGTCTCGAACCGCTCAGGCGTAGTGTGCTGGGCAGCCACCATTTCACAACCACATTTCTTCCCTTGTTCCGAGCGGCACATCCTCCATAAGACTCGGCAGCTGATTTTGTAAAAAGTCGAGTTAGATTTCTCCAGTTAAATTTTGTGGCAGCTCATAGGAGCCTATCACTTGCCAATTTAATATCCCAGTCCAAACGTTGACCTTAAATTGTGTTTGAGAGCCGTCTTGGAATATGGTGCGAGTGTTTTCTAGTTTCCAGCTATGCAGATTGTGCAAGTTCAAGTAGCTACCTTTTCTGCATGAAGACTCATTGCTCCACAGTATCTTGTCCAATAATGAACCATCTTCACTAATTTCTCTCAGTATTTTCAGACAGTACTCAACTCATCGCGGGTGGTCGGCAGGTAGCAGAGTTTGCACCCACTGCATGTGATATGGGTGCAATTGATATTTTTTAGGTCAATATCTTGAAAATGGTGAGACATTTACTAAAATAAAATTTTGTCATATAGGATATGAAGTGACTTATCTGCGGTTTCAGGATTATACTTTCATTCCTGGACACCCAGTATATTCTAAATGTGACCAGACACTTGCTGCCATTGGTTCCACAGACACCAGCCATGTAACTAACATAAGTTGCTTTTAGTACAGCACTTACCATTCAGAATAGGCTCACCTTTAAGCTGTGGTAAATTGCTGTCCAAGAGTGTATCATTGTGAATATATTATGCATTTTTGACAGGGTTCCAGCTTAGCACAAAGATTATGTTTAAGCCAGGTCTATTTGACACTTATCAATCACTACACAATTGACCTCTAAATACCAGAGGATTACCATACGGATACGAAAAAAGGGCCTATTCCAAACTTTTGCTACATTATTTTCTAACACTTCTTGATACATGCTAAAGCCTATCAATTAATAGGTTAAAACTAATTACCCTAGCTTAACCATGAAAAATAGCTCCAAACTATTTCATTATTCTCACCAAATTTCCATGTGATCATCACACTGTGGCAAATGATGTTCAGAAGGAATCTGTTAGGCTCACTTCCATTCAAGTGCGATAGCATGTACTATGATGATTTATTACATAACTGTTTTACAGTACAATAAACACTTTAAAGCATAGCAGCATTTAGCTACATAACTTTTATTTGGATTGGGGAAAATCATAGTAGTATAAAATGAGGCAGAAAAGAAGGAACAACACATCTAAAAGAATAGATGCCATGGATCAAACTGCATTGTAACAAAGTTGCTCACTTTAGTTCCATAAACTTTCTTATAGAGCCATTTCAGTTATCTTTCCTTTACCTTATACAGTTACAGATCTATCATTTATACACTTTTTTCTTGTGCAATCCTGTGCGTTCCACAAAATATATGTGGCAGATGCTACAGCTATGAAAAATGTAGCTTATGCAAAGGATACAGCAGTCGCACTGCACTGATTTGGTTAATTTGCATAAAATGAAAAAAGCACACATTTAAAGACTCTTGTCATCTTTCAGAGATTTTCCTACTTCATTTTGCTGAGCAAAAATACTTAAAAAAGAACAGCGAGGTCTTTTAGAGACGGGAAAGGATGGGGGCAAGGAATGGGAAGGAATTCGGCCATGGCCTTTTGAAGAAAGCACCCCAGCATTTGCCTGGAGTGATTTGGGAAACCATGGAAAACCCAAATCTGGATGCCCAGACGGGGATTCGAACTGCCGTCCTCCTGAATGCAGGGCCAGAACGCTAACCGTTACACCACCATGATCGGTAGCAAAAATACTCTAGACTACATGAAAACAGGACACATCCTACAACAACAGCTTTTATTCCCTCTATGAATAACATTTTATCCCTAAACAACAACCAAAATGTTCATTCACTCAAAAATGCACATCATTTAGCTCAGGATCTTTCTGCAACATGCTTAGATTAATTCACGATAAATATTTGCAATAATATTCAATATTATTTCAACAACTGTAGGTAGAGTGCAGAGTTAAATTAGGGTGAAATACTTACTGCATACAACCCATGATCCAGAAGAATTATTTCAGCTTCTTTCCCATTTTGCTTGACAAGTATGTTTCCAGGATGAGGATCACTGTGAACAAATCCTTCTGTAAAAATCATCTCTGAATACAACGATGATAATTTTGTAGAAACCTCCATAGGATCAATTTTATGAGATTTGATATATTCCAAATCATTTATTTGTCCACCTTCTGCATATTCCATTGTTAATACCCTTCGAGTAGTCAGTTCCCAAAAAATACTAGGAACCTGCAAAATGTTAAATGCCAGTTATCTGAGCACATTGAAGTATTCACACTTAGTAACATATGATGGCAGAACTAGCCTAGAAATTGTATACCTTCAGCCATTTGAGATGCCCAAACAGGTTTTGTAATTTTTCTGCATTTTTCCCCTCATGAATAAAGTTTAGTTCCAAAGGTAAATTCTTCTTAGTCTCTTCCACTAACCATTCAAATTGGAAGTCCGGGAATGCACTGGATATAAACCTCACTAATAAGTCCATAGTATTTATATCAACAATTGAATTTCCAAGTACAGTCGGATGTTGTACCTTAATAGCTACTGGTGTACCATCTTTCAGTGTGGCTTTGTGGACTTGAGCTAGGGAAGCAGTACCCAACGGCTCAGTCTCTATGCTTGAAAAAATTTCTTTAGGCTGAAAGTCATAAAAAAAAAATACAGTAATCCTCCTCTGCTTTGTGTACCATTTATGTTAAACAGTTATTTTATTAAGGTTGGATATTTTAACATCAGAAGGAATTATTTTGAGGAAAAAAAGAAAGAATAAGAACTGAATTTCCTATTAAATAAACACTGAAAATAAGGAAGGATAGGAAGGTACCTATCTCTATCTATCTCTCTCTCTCACACACATACACAAAACTGTAGTAAGTCTGTGTACTCATCTGATCCCCTTGCCACATGTCTCACTCTAAATATGAGTAAGGTATACAGCAAAACATTGTAAGGTGCGTTTATTTATCACAGTGCTCCTGCCTTTATCTGTGATGAATTATGGGATTACTTTCCATATGTTCCTTATTTCCATTGCCTACCGGCATATTCATTGTTACTATTATTGTAATACTAAATAAACAGTTTAATAACAAAGAATAATTTTCTCATTCAGTCTTCCTCCAGTTCAGCAGATGGGACAAGCATTGCAATAGGGTAGTGTTATATAAGAATGCTGTTAGGGATACTGTAACATTTTACATAAACTATAACCACTTGCTGATACTTAGTTGAAATCAAATAGTAAGTCTTTTGCTACCTTGGTCGCCAATCTGTTTACTATTCCCGCAACAGATAACAAGTTCAGGTAACTTTGAAATAAGAAACAGTTTCCTGGATAATAAAACACCCATATTACTCAAAAATAGTCTCAGTTAACTATGGTAGCAGCGTGTTGCCTAGATACAACATCGGAACATTCACATCCTTTTAATGAAGTTAGCAGGTCATCTTTACTCACAAATATACTCACACTCCTGACAATCTTCCAGTCTCCGAAATTTGCAAAAGATATTTAGCTCATGATGTAGTAAAAAGCATAACCTACTCTTAACATATGACTGTTCATCTTGTAGATAACCCATCACATCCTCAAATATCGCAAGTCTGCACACAACTGGCCTTCAGATTTTGAAGTCCATTGACTCCATGCTCAAAGTTCTGCTTCCCCTCTACGAAGCCATTCACGCGTCTGCACTCATTTGAGTGTAGTGAAAAAAATGCTTGTTCAACCAGGAAAAGGAGCAGTATTTATAGAGATTAGAATCGGTACACTTTCTTGAGCTGCCAACTTACTTAGATACAGCTGAAATTTTAATATGTTGCAGTCCCGATTTTGCAGAATGTTTTATTCTATGCCAACTATGTCTTACAGTGCTTTGTTTAATTGATATCAATTCCTAAAGTTCCCAATTGGATAATCATGAATATTTTTTGAAGTTCTTAATCCCCCCTGAAGATTTTAGTATCATTTTATTAATTGAATTTTTTTTCTTATCCTTTGGTATATGTTAGTCTACTGTATTCTTCCTACGTATTCTTAGGAAACTGAAACTACATGTCAAAATCTCTCCTTTTCCGACAATGATGTAATATGGAAATAATCTTGAATTTATTTCTCACTAACTACAACTTGGTTTAAAATGGGATTAACACTGTGTTTATTAGAACTAATTGCTCTATCTCCTAGTATTTTTCTTTCATTCCCAAAAATAATTCTTTATCATTTCGTGATTGCACGTATTTCTTGTCTGTCATCTGACTCCAAACGTCACGCTACACGGAAGTTACAATTTTGAAAGCTATAATTCCACTTTTACCCCTTCAATTTTGATTTAACTGAAAAACTAATGTCATATTCTTAATCTGTGAATTTTCCTGTTTCATCAGTAGCTCAACTTACCATCTTTATTTCTCCAAAAAAACTATTTCTATTCTAACCACAGGGTCCATTTTTGTATGTAATATATGGCTTTTCACGAACAACATTTAAGTTGTGTTTAAAACTGAGCAAGACTTCTTTGACAAACATGTTTTTTCCTCATTACTATTCTACATGGTGCAATTGGAACTAATTTGGAATATTGCTTAAAACAAAATGTTCCACCTATACAGATGACACACCAAATTGCTTGTAATTTTATGCATTACTCGTGGAAATGAATGGAATTTTGTACATGTGTGTCAGGTGACTAAGGGCACACACATTGAAATTTTATAGTATGTACCAAAAACTTGGTGAGTTTATGTATCTTATGTATCACGAGATCATATACTTTTCAATACACAGTGTTCTGAAACCTGCTGAATCATTTAGGCTAACCCTGCATATTAATAATTTTGTGCTTTGTAAGGGAACAGAAATGACATACATCTTGTAACAGAACGTGCTCTAGATAATATTGTAATCACCTCACGCAACTGTTAGGAGTGTCTGAAACTTAACACTGAGTAACAGTTTTTAAGGAATCTCTTCTTTTTTTATATCTGGCTCATCATAATTATTCTTTGAAGGCTCATGGATTAACAAGGTATGTAAACAAAAGAGGTATACATTCTATGAAAAAATATAGCTCATAAAATCTTCATATGTAGGTACAGCTACAAATAAAATCAACCATTCTCACGATACATACATCTTGTTTCAAGTCCTCTTGTAGCACTTGCATTACTTCTGTCAAATTCGATGCTGGTGCATGACTGTGAAGAACTTTCATTGTATTGACATACTCCTGAGGTAAGAGGTAATCCAATGCACCTATATGCTGACCCACTTTTATATAAACACCACGATTTGACTCACAAAGTTTCAGCAATTTTTGAGCAGCCATGCTGTGTGTCTGCAAGAACAGGTCAATTTCATTTAATGACAGCAAGAAATAAAGCAGGTAAAATATATACCAATCTAACATGATTAATATCCATGTTTCTAAAAAATAAATAAAAAAATAATGTGTCAAGAAATTCATGGATATCTAGAATTGTTTCACTACTGTAATTAAAACTTAATTACCATGAAAAATTCTAGAAAACAGTATTATTTAACTATATGACAAAAAATATTATTTAAAGAATAATTAAAATTTGTAACAGAAAGGAAAGTATACTTGGTGACATCATCATTTTAAGAACTAGAAGCTTTGCTCACACAGATTATAATATTTCTGTTTAGTTTTTCTATATTACCAATGGTTTTTTTTTTTATATGGTTACTTTTTCCTTAGATAAATTCGTCTTCATTAATTTTCATAAGTGTCAACTAAAATGATAAAAAAAAATCTTTCCTAACATGTATATTTATTTCTGAGTGGCTGTACAATGTAAACATTATCTATTATATAGGATGACATAGCACACTTTTCTCTAATAAGAAATACAATGTTCATTAAGACATCGTAAAATAACAGTACACTTTCTCTTGTTTAAATTCATTGGCAGCATAGCTTTTGAAGGCTCCAGTATTAATTTACTGGCCACACACTAAATGTTTTGCAACCAAATTACTGTTATGTAATACTAGTCAAGTCTGATATCAGACAATGTTTGTTCTGTTTAATTTGCATTACGTTTTTAAGTTATTGCAGCACTGCAGAATTTGCCGGGCTTCCAGAGAATGTGACCATGTAAGTCCATTTACAAGGAGTCTTGTGACTGGCTACATTGCACTGAATTTAGCACCTAAAGGTTCACAGGCTGCATACTCTATAAAAGCTTCCATTATGGTGATTATCAGCTTATGTCAGTAAACTGTATACTGATAACTCTATACTTTAGTTAGCATAATAAAATATAAACTAAAACATAACTGAATAATTTATCTACAAATAAAATAAAACCCTGCATCTGAAACGGATCAATTGCTCTCAAGTTAGAAGCATATTAATTGACAGTTGCAGCATGAAATTCTTTTTATAGTGCAAGCCTATAGTAAAATTAACACTAGTAAATATATTCTTTATCTATTATAACAAAATATAAACTACACCTGACTGATAATGGAGCCAAAAAGAAAAAGTCTTTAAATCGGTGGTTTGAGAATTATGAGCAACTTACAAGCCATGATACATTACATTTTATAATGCGTAAGGTTGGAGAAAAACCAAACTCTTAGCACTGCAGTAGGTACTTCAGTGAAGAAAGGGACACATCATGAAACAAAAAGTTAAATTTTGGAACTCTTGATTTGTAAGGAAAGTGCTTACACAGATGTGAACAGGTAAAGGTAAAGTGGTATGGAGTGCATTAGGTGATATGGGGTGGGAACAGAAGGACCCTGTACAAAGCTACTGAGTGGAACAATTGGTTAACGATATTAACTGAAAGAAAGGGAAGGAAAAAGGGGCTAGTGGGAGGTTACTGAATGTGTTGGTATACCAGCTACAATTATAACAACTGAAGAGGCTTGTAAGGTAGACAACCTATTAAGATTTAAATTGACTTCATATTGGAAAGCCACTGAAAGAATCTCAGCAGTTTATAGACCAGCATTTCTAACTCGCAATTAAAGCTTCCAATCTTTTGTGAAAGACACCTTACATTTCCTACAACATTTCATGATAGTGCTGGCAACCTTTCCCCAATTCCACTGTACTCACCACTGTCTTCACATCACTTTACAATATGGCACACTACCACAGATTAAATATCATAGAGAATTTCCAACAGCCTTCTTTCTTTCCCTAGCCCAATTGACCCTTACCAACAAATTCCCATTCTGATTCTGCACTAACCACCTCAAAGGGTGCAGAGATGGCCGATACCTAAAGAAATTTGACTGAGAAATAAAAAAAAGAGAAACATCTCACATGGCTAACGAAACTCAAGATGACAATCATGATATGGGCACAAGGAGAAAACCACCACCCCCGATTTCTTTTGAATCTTTCAACATATGGTTTCATAAAATCCATGAAGCACTTCCAATTACTTAACTTCAATAGTTGCAAATGGCAACCACAACAAAGAATAATTTGAATGAAGTCATTAGACATTACCTACCTACAATGCAATTGAAAATACCATATGAAGACAATAAAGGCAATAGTAGGGGGGTACTTGAACAAGGAGATTCAGGAGTCATAGGAGAAGCACCATCTGGAAAAGGAGACTTGCATGGAGGAAAAGAAAACGATGCTGAAGTGGTAGTTAATAAATCTGGAAGGAGTGAGAGATGGGAGGTAGATAAAGTATTTGTTTAAGTTTTGAGACTGAAGAGGGTGGTAGATACTTGTGCAAAAAATGCAATTGTTACAAAATTCCCCACAGTGGAGTTCAGCAGTGCTGATTCGAGTATGTCTGACTTTCTCTTGATTAACTACAAGGATAAAGGCAGTAGACATGCCCATCACAATGGACTGACAATAAACCTGGCTACCGACAATTTCAGCCCAACTTGCAACAGGTTCCATCTGAAAAACACCTCTAACCTCTTTCCTGAAATGGACCCAAATCCAAATTATTAATTTTATAGAAATCAGAACAATAAGGGATCATTAAAATCTAAATCTTCCTATCTGATGAAGCCCCAACCAATGTAATTAACAAACATAGTGACTACAGTTGAAATTCTGAACAACAAAGTGTACTTGCTCAAAGAGAGCATAAAAATTGTGTGATAAGTTTCAGATTGTGAAAAACTACGTCCCCAAAATATAAGAAAGACCTCAGTATAATAAACAACTGAAAGTCCAAGCTTACAACACGCATGGTGGGTGAGTGGTTAGTGCTCAGGCCTTGCATTTGGGAGGACGGTGGTTCGAATCCCCATCCAGAATTGGGTTTTCCATGGTTTCCCCAAATCACTCCAGGCGAATGCTGGCATTCTTCCTTCAAAAGGCCATGGCTGAATTACTTCCCATTCCCTGTCCCAAGTCCTTTCCTGCCTCTAATGACCCTGACGTCGACGAGGCGTAAACCCGTTAAAAAAAAAAAAAAAATCCAAGCGTCCTTTACACCAAAAAGCATGTTAAATGTGAAGAATAGGCCATGGGCTATAACAGGAACCTGTTGAAGCTTCAATTTGCGCCAATGACTTTCTAATCAACATCTAAGCACCACCCAACAGACACTTATACACCATGAATACAAGATGACTACTTCTATTTGCCCAAGTACCCACCACAGTCTAATGTCCTCCTAATTCCAGAGTATATTTGTGATCTACTCCAAAGAAAACAAATCAAATCTGTCGCGCAGACAATCAAAATTTCATCCAAGAATCCCAACCCCCTCCCAAGCCTACCATAACACATACCTCTTCAGTTCTGGAAAAAGAGAGCAAATAGCTATCCTCCCAAGCACATATTAAACATTGGTATATCTGCAATTTCACTGAACATTAAAATAATAAGTGTTCTACATAAAGCTCATATTATTGCTTTCCTCAGATCATAGATTTTTTCCCTTGTAGTTTAATGCATTGTCAACGTCAAGGAAGTCAGAGATGGGAAAGAACTTTAGGCAAGGAATGGTAAGGAATTCGGAAATGGCATTTTGAAAGAACCATTCTGGCATTCGCTAGAAGTGTTTTTGGAAAACCACAGAAAACTGAAATCTGGATGCGGATTCGAACCTGTGTCATCACAAATGCGAGGCCAGAGTGCCATTTCATAGAAATGTTCATCCTGTCTAAAATTATTTTTCCTCATTTCTCAAATCTATCAACAGATCTTTAATATTATGTTAGGCACATGTATTATCTATGTATTACTTCCTCGAGCCCATGAACACATTTGTTGAGCAGATGTGACCCAGAAATGGTATTTGATGATCTAGACCAGAGGTGTCAAACTCAAGTTTGCAGAGGGCCGTATATTAAATTTAGAATGTGTAGGCCTGCCAGATTCAAATAAAAAAAATGTACTGAATTATTGTAACATTTTATTTATTTAATTGTATAGTATATAGTATCTTCTTTCTGTGTCACATTGTGATCGCAGGCTGTATTGATAGGGCCCGGGAGCCGGATGCGGCCCAGGGGCCGGATGCGGCCCGCGGGCCGTATCTTTGACATCACTGATCTAGACCAAGGCTGCCCAACCCCAGACCTGCAGGCCATGAAATGGCTGCAGCTGGAAAAATCCGCATTAGCTGAACATGCTGTGGAAAATTTCCAAAAAGTAAACTTCAACAAAACTGAACTACTGGCGCACACTGTGTATTTCTGGGATTGTATAATCAGAGAATCGCTGGAGATTAGAATGAGCACAAACAACCTCAACAGAAACGGTGGTCTCTTTTTAAGTGAAGAATGGAAGCCTGTCAGCGAAGAAATGCGCTGGAAGAGAGCCAAGATGCAACTGTCCATTAGGGCCAACGATGTGCCGGCCAATGGGAGAGCTGTTCCCGCGCCAACCAATGGGAGAGTGGCTCCAGCAGTAGCTTTGCATGTGTCCGCCAGCTGTGGCGTATTCATATGAGCCGAAACCCCAAGGCATGCACAGTCGGTGTCTTGCTGTCACAGTGTCAACTTCAACCTTTACACCTGAAGAAGACAACAGAGGCTGTTGTTGAAGTGTCGCACATGGAGGACTTGATCAGGCAGAACACCCGAGAAGAATTTTCGTCATCCGTATGCTGGGAAAGACTCAATTCTCACCTCAGATGAGCCACAGTTGAACACATTACTTGGCAATCTAATACTGCCACAAAAAATGTGTAAGCAGCCACACCATTGAGATATATCATCTCTCTTTGTGTTACAGAAATCATCCCTCCATGGCACCTCTGTATACTGCACAACAAAGGGTGCACAAGAACATTATCACTTGATTCTAAAAACGTGGAAAAATGTTGCCTGGACTGATGAGTTAAGATTCACACTAGTACATACCGATGGCAAATTACAAGCACAGTGCAAAAACCATGAATTGATGGATCCTTCTTGATGGAATAATACTTTTTTAAGCTGGGGCATCTGATGACAGTTTACATGGACTTATGTGGGAGCCCTGGTACATGTAACATTGTTCCTCACAAGTCAACAATACCAGGATAACCTTGAAGACAATGTGTTCCTATTTGTTTGTCTGCAACATATCCTTGAAGATACCTCCCTTCAACAAGGCAATGAACCATACCAACACTCCTAAAATGTGTCCAAATAACTGGATGAGCACTCCACAGACACGAGAGAACGTACTTCCCAGGTCAGCAAGGTCACTTGATCTCAATCAAATCAAGCACATCTTGGATGCCATCAAAAGAGATGTGTGAGCCTCTGAGTTCCTCCATAAAGTTATATTGAACTGTGGGAGGTTGTTAAGGGATAATGGATCCAAATGGCTTCAGCACTTCTAGTGCCATGGTTTTTTTTTTATTTTTTTTTATTTTTTTATGGCTTAACGTCTCATCGACATCGAGGTCATTAGAAGCAGGATGGGACTTTGGACAAGGAATGGGAAGGAATTCGGCCATGGCCTTTTGAAGGAAGCATTTGCCTGGAGTGATTTAGGAAAACCATGGAAACCCAAATCTGGGTGCCCAGATGCAAATGCGTTAACCACGCTCGGTTGGGTGCATACCGAGATAAATAACCATTGTCATCAGGTCAATAGGTGGGGTAACTTGGTACTGGATGGGTATATCTAATTCAATTGATCTACGGTGTTCAAGGAACTAACAGATTCATAAAGAACTAAACATCCCACATAAGACCAAATTCATGCATTCAGAGAAAGATGAAAAGAGCGTTTAGTGACTGATGAAAGATTCCCTAAGACAAGAAAATACAACCCAGATGGTCAAAAAACGCAGGAAAGCCAAGGATGAGGTGGAATTTAGATTAGGAATGGGTATTGAGGCATAACATATGAAGCATGATCACTACTCAAAGAAATGATTCTGGTGCCTTTAGAGATTTACAGCTTGAAATAACTAATTAATAGAACCAGAAATTAAGAATATTAAAGAGATAGTTATGAACAAAAGCTCAGAACAACAAAATCTTCTCGGGTGTCCAGCCAGATGGTGTTGTAACCCGAGAAGATTTTGTTGCATCAGTACGCCGGAAAAGTCTCCACTCACACAAAGGCTCATAAAATAAAACAAGGAAAATTTTATGAGCCATTTTGGAATTTAACTTACAACTGATTAAAAAAAATAATGCTTGGTCATTGGGGATTCGAACCCTGTCATTTCAAATGCTATGCCATCAAATTATCCACTGAAATAAATGGCTTGGTGTTACACACTGAAGTTCTCCATTTGCTCCATTATCAGGTGTTCAGAACAAGGGAAACACATACCCTAAATTTCAGTATCAGCAAAAATAACATATTTAAATTAACAAAAGTCTGCTCATTTATGAATCACACACATGAAACATTAACTATAAAAATAAAGACTTTTTCAAATGTGATCGGGTTTCAGATGAATGAAGCACAGTGACTAAAGCATAATGTTTCGGTTTCCAACACCTGTGTTGTCATCATCTAGTGACTACTACATCACATTTCATCGTTACCTATGTTCTATATCAACAGATAGGACTAGAAGTTGAAAAGCTGCTATTTTTTTGTACTGTTCTATGCTGGCCAACATATTGCTTCTTTATTATGGATTCTTTCTTAGCTGCACTGAGGAAAAGCCTCTCGGGTACATATTCATATAAAAAATTGTGCTATTGCGAGGGGTTTTGAAAGAATGCTTTGCTTTCTTGCCAACCAATTGCCTCACATTTGGAGAAATTTTTTGATGTCTCCCAATTTGGTACCTAATTTTGATTTTGGTAATCATTTATGTATAAATTTAACTTATCTTAGTACACAACCCGAAGGTTGGTTGGATCCTCCCGAGGGTGTCCCTTATTTTTCAAAGTAAAAATTTAGTAATGAGTAGGTCCTATTTTTGTTTTTTCCATTTTACCCTAAAAGACCCACAGATATAGTTTTACGCCATTCAGAGAACTGTAACTCATGCCGACATGCACTGACTCACCTTTATATAAGTTACGCAAGAGTAGTGGCTCGCACCCACATTAATTGTTGCTATAATTATAGTTCTTGAATAGGTATCATGTATTGTTTTGTTCTAATATTTGGTTTTAGGATTACAAAGTGCTAGAAAGAGCATATTTTTATTAGAAGCCAACTACCAAATTGCAGGAGTTCTATCAGTTTTATATTTTAATATCTGCGAAGGAAAATTGACTGTAAGTGAATACCCTAATCTCGCTGAACATGAGTGCATTATATTCTATGGAATACTATAAAGATGGTTCAAAAAGAATTCAAGCAAATCTCTGGATGTTTATAAGCGAAGGGATGAGGATTTGTGATGTGAATTGCATAATGTTTATGATATTGCACGCACTTACGCTCTCAAAAGGATGTAAACAAAGAAGGTTAAAATCTTCTTACAGTGACAGAGAACCCAAGCTGCTTGGTGGGTGTGGTAAACAAGCTGAAAAGGTAAAAAAATGAAAATAGATGAGAAAAATACTTAAATATATATGGTCCAGCAAGTAGTCAAGATCTTCAGCGTCCTATGATTTGTTGATGCTATCTGAAGAACTCAAAGACACATCTAGTTCTGAACTGAAGAATATCAGGAAGAGCATTTACCAAACCCACCTGAAATAATACAATCAGGAACTGCTCCAAAGTGCAGGAGAAAAGTATCATTGCTCCTAAAGTAATAGCTGCCTTGGATAGATGCCAGTTAAGTGTAAGAGATTAAGTTTATGTTCTTCAAGTTATGGTGGAGGCACTTGGACTGTGCATTGACAATTTTTCGATACAAAGTCTTCCATAAAACGAATTAGGGCACAAACAAGGAAGGAATGAGCATAAGCTATAATAACCGATTTTAAAATGACATGTCCCAAGCCGTGACCATTCAGTTGGATGGCAAGTTGTTGCCTGGTCTGGGCGTAAGAAGTTCCTAAGAAGAACAACTGCCACTCTATCTCATAATAACATTTCGTTATAGGGAACAACCTCTTGTGGTAAAGACCAAGGTGAATTGGTTTTGAATTCTCTGATTAACTGTGGCCTAAGCGATAAAATGCAGATAATGTGCTGAAATACAATTCATCTAACATAGGTCATCTCAATGGTGCTTGGGTGCTTTTGGAGCAAATGTTAGAATGAAAATTGTTACTTTTTGCATGAAAGCATCAAACTGATATCAGCAATCTGATAAAACATTTCAATGACATGTAAATTGGGTAGTTGTTTGGCTAAATTAAAAAAAAAAAAAGTATTCGTCATGAAAGATGACTACAGAGAACTGGCTGAGCTACGAGTTACATTTTTGGATGTAGACAGTGGAAAAGAACTGAAAATAAGGCCTCCTCGTGCAGTGCATCAAGTGCAATGTATGGCAAAAACCATTTATTCACTCATGATATGTTTAAGTTTTCAACTTAAATTGAGCAAGGAAGACAAAATGGAATATAATTTAGTAAGGGAGAGTACATCTGACTTTTTAGAAAGGTACACTCTTTTGATGGCAGAAATATACGGCTCTACTTTGTAGGGTATGTAAAATTAGCTATCCCATGAAGAACAAAAACAATTTTTGTGCAAAAACACTGAAAATTGTACACCCACTGGAAAAAAAAAAGACTCCTTAAAAAGAAAATATCCCTCATAATTTTAATCCTTCTGTCTTACCAAAAAATTAACATTATTCTTTGTTCATGATTAATTGACTTTCGGGTTATGCCGCGTTGTTTATTTCATTACCTGAGCTTTCGGCTGGTATCCTCCAGCCTTCATCAGAGATACTGTTTATGTTGACATAGCAACGAGCGCCAAGCATCGCAGAGTGAAAGGCCACTATCTTCGTTGATGTTGTTGCTATTTTTTAAAATTTCTGCTGTCTCTTTCACCCGTCGGGGCCACCACTGGTCTTCTCCCCACAGTAGCCTCGTTTCTTGAAATTTTATTCCATGCCCGGTATTAATAGCATGGAGGACTATGGCGGATTTATCGCTGTTGTTATATTTGTGGCGGATATGTTCTTTAAGTCTCTCCGCCACAGTGCGACCTGTCTCGCCGATATAAACACTGCCACAGCTGCAGGGGATTTCGTAAACACCCATAAGCTGGTGCGGGTGTAATCTGTTTTTTACCTTTGTCAGTGACTGACCAAGTTTGCAGTTAGCCTTATATACTATTCGCACCTCCACCCACTTTAACAGTTTACCAATCCGGTCTGTGATACCCTGTATGTATGGGAGACAGGCGAATTTTGTTGACACATTAATATCATGGGATAAGTTGACATCTCCCATAGGTTTTTTGGGTCTTAAAACCCTTCTGATGTCAGATTCACTATAGCCGTTGGCTCGGAATATTTTTGTAAGTGTCTCCATTTCTTCATTCAGACTTTCCGAGTCACATGCTGTCTTAGCTCTTAAGTTGAGTGACGTTAATACGCCTCTCTTCGTTGCCGGATGATGGTGCGACATGGCGTGCAGATACCTATTAGTGTGGGTCGCCTTGCGATACACAGTATGACCCAAACGTCCATCGCCTCGCTTGTGAACAAGGACATTGAGAAATGGCAGTTGTCCATTTTCTTCCACAACCATAGTGAACTGAATTCTTGGGTGGGCACTATTCAGGTGGTTTAAGAACTCTTGCAAACTCTCCTTACCGTGAGGCCAGATGACAAAGGTGTCATCAACGCAACGGATCCACTTTGTTGGTTTTAGGCGCGCGTTGTTAAGCATCTTCATCTCGAATGATTCCATAAATATGTTGGCGGCTACAGGTGAAAGTGGCGAGCCCATTGCCGCACCTTCAACTTGAGCATAAAGTTGATCACCGTACTGGAACACAGTTGACTTAAGGCAGAACTCTGTCAGGTCAGCCCACTCAGTAGATTTTCCTTGTGCAAGAAGTTTAGCACGTATTACAGCAACGGCTTCGTCTACCGGCACATTAGTGAATAATGAGACAATATTGAAACTCACCATGACATCAGTCTTCTCTAGTGTCAGATCATCAATAATTTGTATAAAGTGAGCTGAGTTCTTTACAGCAGATCTGATATCTTCCGTGAGATGTTTCAGTTTATTGGCAACATACCGTGCAAGTGGATGAGTAGGTTAGTTGACTGCGCTCACAATCGGACGTAAGGGAACCTCTTTTTTTGTGCACTTTGGGCAATCCATAGAACCTAGGCATCATGAAATTGTTTCTTTTTAGGTTTTTCTTGTCCTCCTGCTCAATCGTTTTGGAGGTGTTAACCCTTGTGGCCACCTCTGTCCTAATCTTCTGTAGTGGGTTTCTGCTTAATGGTTCGTACGTCTTCTCTGCCAGCAAGTTCGTAATCTTATTGTGGTAGGCCAGTGCTTTCATTACTACGGTTGCACACCCCTTGTCAGCTGGGAGAACCACAATATTATCACGTTGCCGTAATACCCGCAAGGCTGATCTTTCTTCGCAAGATAGATTGCTGCATGGTAGTTTTGCGTGGGCAAGAATGCGAGCTGTCTCCTGTTGGATGTTATTTGCCTGATCGGGTTCTAACCCCACAATGGGACTCTGGATTTCTTTGTTAATCCAAAATTATAATGATTTAATCATGTGTCAAGTGATAATCAAAATAATTTTTCATAAACTTTTGGGTCTACTCAGCACAGGTTAGCATCATCGCAGGAGGATAAAATTTCTTATGTATGTCAATTCCTGAGGGGTTTTTTTTATTTTTATTTTTAAAACAGTGGGTATGCATTTGAATATTTAAAAAACTTTTTTCCTCTTATAAGGGACACCCTAGTTTACAATATCCTTGATTACTTTTTTTTACAGCTTTATACCTTATTGACATCAAGGGTCATTAGGAGGAGGGAAAGGACTGGGACCAAGAAAAGGGGAGGAATTTGGCCATGACCTTTTAAGGACTAATTTTGGGAAACCATGGAAAACTGAAATCTGGATGGGTGGACAAAGATTTTGAGCCCATGTCTTATCGAATGTCAGACCCAAATGTTACCTTGAGTACTAAGGCACATCCACAACTACATGTAAATTTATACTCCACCCACAGTCATGAAATCTGGCAGGAACCAGTACTTCCACTCTACTGAAGCTACAAAATTCTGCAATAATTCCTCACAATGAAACTTGAAGCTTCACACAGTAGTAGGAATAAAACTATTACAAACCAATGTAGTCTTCACGGGTGTGCAGCCGGATGGCGTTTTGGAAACAAAATGTTTCGACAACCCGCTCGGCTGTCTTCATCAGGAGTCTACAGGCTGACGAAAGCTGGCGGTCACCGCGTGGACTGGCTTAGCCTCCCAAACGGACCTCCTTATATACCTGTCAGCGAGGTAGAGGATCCGCTCTGACTGGTCGGAACGGTGGCTTCGGAAAGACTCATTGGTTGGTCGGAAGTGGCAACTCTATACGCGGTCCGTTGCGGCGCCCCCTCCCATCGAATGACAACAATATTAACTGGGATGGCGGGCTCCATCTGAGTGAAGCCTGGAATCCTATTATTAGGGACCTCCGATGGGAGCGGGGCGGATTGGCACAGCGCGGCGTGGAGGGAGCGAATGGCGCCGGTCGGGTTTGCGCTCACGTCCAAACAGAGTGGGCCTACCAGTACCACGGACTGCCAGCACCCCTGGGTGGGGAGGCGCAGATGGCACTAGTCGAGCACCGTAGCGGACTGCGTATGAAGCCACCGCTTCCGGCCAATCAGAGCGGGTCTTCCACCATGCTGTCGGAATACAAGGAGGTTCGATGGGAGGGGGCGCCGCAGCGGACCGCGTATAGAGCCGCCACTTCCGAACAACCAATGAGTCTTTCCGAAGCCACCGTTCCGACCAATCAGAGCGGATTCTCTACCTCGTCGAAAGGTATATAAGGAGGTCCGTCTGGGAGGCTAAGCCAGTCCACGCGGTGACTGCCAGCTTTCGTCAGCCTGTAGACACCGGACACCTGATGAAGACAGCTGAGCTGGTTGTCGAAACGTTGTGTTTCCAAAACACCATCCGGCTGCACACCCGTGAAGACTAAATTGCTTCAGTACGCCGGGAAAGTCTCCACGCACACATATTACAAACCAGTCACAACTACCAATTAAACACATATCATCTTGAATAGCCAAATAAATTATTTTTGTTATGGTCCACAGCTTAATCCAATCATATGTAAAAAATAGCAGGACAGTATTATAAATATTTGCTAGGCATTACTCTTTGTGGCTGTAATTAAGCTCGAGTATGAATCAAACTTTTTTTTTACCAAAACAAACTGATATCCTCAGCACAAAGTCTGACGGGATATTTATTATCTATTTATAAAACCAACAACAAGCTAGATATCACTGTGCTCAGAACAAAGACAATATTTGATATCTGTACACTGAAAAGAGAGAAATATAAAACTGATGAGCCAATCAATGTACAAATAAACACTTTTATATAAAATTTGCTTAACTTCATGTAGTTTAGAATATATTAACAAATATTTGTGTATATAAATAAATTCTATCAATTTATTTATAAGAAACTGAATGTGTGAAGTATTGTTTCATTTATTGCAAAACTGTCATACCTCCGATCTCAACATACAGTACTCCTCCGACTCAGGATCCAACTTTGTTGCATAGATTGTATTTCTATACAGTGCAGCAATACTTAAAACCTGAAAAAGTAGTATATTGAAAGTAACAGCACAGTTAACCAAAACCAACAGCAAAAATATTTGTACAAAACTTTAATTTAAACACTGCACCATAAAACAAAAACAATATAGGGCCTACATACACGAGAAAGTAAGTTTGATTGGAAACAATTAAAATCTTAAGGGAATTATTCACCTCTCACATTTCCCTTAAAAATTCTCAGTATTCTCATATAATGGTAACAATTTCTTATTTTTGAGGTGTGAGGAAAAATTGTCATGTTTCAGTTCCTGGCTTTTCATGAGAGCATACTGGAGAAAGTATGAACTTTGCAGGCATCATTTATTGTGAATCAAGTGATGAGAAGAGTTTCACAGACAAGAATAAAGTAATGTGCGATGGGTCAAAAGTATTAGAAGCCAAAAGATGATTTTTCACACCTGGTGTACCTAACATGTGGTGTTACAATCACAAGTCTGTTCCAGCTGCGAGAGCTGACTGTTAATTTTTAACCATCATTATTGATGGCATCACTATTTCTTATACTTAGGTGAAGTAGTTACTTTCTCATACAGACCACATCAAATCCTAGCTACAAAGATATCTACACTAGTTTCTATAAGAATATTATAATATCTTTGTAATAACCATATTCCAAAAATTTGTAACCGCTTTGGACAACTATTAGTAAATCAACTGGCCAACAGATACTGAAGTTGCACTGCTTGTGCAAACATAATTATTCCACAGTGTGTCTGATGCAATGCCAGTGAACTAAGTAGCCTACAGACTACAAAAAGCAACATTTACGATATCAATATGAATACCAATGCACAACGACCTATACAATACCAACAGAATTACTTAGTCATATTTGTGAAATCCATTGTTTGAGGCATAGACTTCAATGGTTATGAACAGATTTATTTCTTTATAATAATTCTGTAGTCCATCATCCATGTATCTCAATACATTTACATAATAATACTGAGAGGGAAGATGGTTATTGGCAGTGCAAATGAAAGTATGGGGAAAGTAAACCCAATGATTCCCATTGATAAAGACAGGGGAGCAGCGATAAACACAAATATTTACAATATTTTTGTCGCAAGCCTTAATTGTCACAAGTAGAAGAGACACATGGCAAGGTAATCAAAAGTCCACACAAAAATCCTCACAAAGCAGGCCCGCCGCTAGCTGTTAGAGCGGCCGCGTGCAATACCTATTATGCCACCCCCTGTCTAACTACAGCCAGTGGTGTATCTAGGAAATTTCCGAACCAGATAAAAAAAAACTGTGAGATTGCCGCCCCTTCGAACATTATTTGCCGGCTCCATTGTTGTCATACCGAGTGTCGCCGGTCGCCCGAAGCAGCTGTTGAGAGGAAAAAAAAACAAAAAAAGTCTCCCGCTACATAATACGCTGCAAATTTCATCATTTCGTCACGGCGACAATGGAGTGGCAACTATCGCGGGGCGGCGACTGTCGATCACACTCGTTCGCCGCCCCCCCTTGATGTGCCGCCCGCGTAAGATGCACGCCTTGTACGCCCGCTTACGGCGGGCCTGTCACCAAGTAAGACATGCACATGCCGACACTTGCAATGTAAAAAAACTGGTGTATGCACAGCTGATTTCCACACCTGGCCTCGTTATTTGTGAGGATGCAGTTTTAAATTCCCATCCAAATTTCAGTTTTACATGGTTTTCCCAAACCACTCCAAGTGAATACCAGGACGGCTCCTTCAAAAGGTTGTGAACTAGGTAATATACAGGGTGTTACAAAAAGGTACGGCCAAACTTTCAGGAAACATTCCTCACACACAAACAAAGAAAATATGTTATGTGGACATGTGTCCGGAAACTCTTACTTTCGATGTTAGACCTGATTTTATTACTTCTCTTCAAATCACACTAAACATGGAATGGAAACACACAGCAACAGAACGTACCAGCGCGACTTCAAACACTTTGTTACAGGAAATGTTCAAAATGTCCTCCGTTAGCGAGGATACATGCATCCACCCTCCGTCGCATGGAATCTCTGATGCGCTGATGCAGCCCTGGAGAATGGCGTATTGTATCACAGCCGTCCACAATATGAGCTCTAACATGGAAAGTAAGCGTTTCCGGACACATGTCCACATAACATATTTTCTTTGTTCCTGAAAGTTTGGCCGTACCTTTTTGTAACACCCTGTAGATAAGTCCACTTTTGCTGCCCATGTAATTAAAGAAAAACATTCCCCACCCACTCTAGAAGAAAACCTTCAGATAATACACATTGCTGCCAAAGGGAAAAGAATGGATCTCCTTGAAGAGCTAGAAATCTATATCCATGTAAAAAAAAATGACAGACCACATATTAAATGAACAAAAAGAACTTTATTAGAAAGTTTTCCTATACAATTTCTTAGACTTATTTGTTAAAGCCAACACAGATTAAATAATTGCAGGCCATCCATTATTCCTATACAGGGTGTCCCAGAATTATCTTTACAACTTGAACAATGAATAAATTATGTTTGGAACGAGATATCACAATGCAGTTTTTTGCATGTTACAGAGTATCTCTCAAAGTTTTTTTCTGTATCATTTCAGGTGCAGTTTGGTGACAAGTAGGTAGTTACATCACATTTATTGAAAATGTACACCCCACAGGAAAAAGCTCAGTGTGTTTTCTGGTTTATAGAGAAACGGGTTACTAAACAGGCACGACATTCAAATTTGGGGTTCTGAACCTCCGCATGCATTTAGAGAGAGAGAGAGCCCGACAGCCCAAAGGTTAATGTGTGGTGCGGTGTTATGCACAACCAAATCATTGGCCCCTTCTTTGCTGAGAAGACAATCAAAGGCCCAGTTTACTTGGATATGCTAATAAAATTTGTTGTTCCCCAACTGGAAGTCCTTCAACCAACAGTCATCTTCCAACAGGATAGTACACCTCCACATTGGGCTCATGATGTCCATGATTTTCTAGATAAACAATTTCCTGGTCGGGGTCCAATTGACTGGCCGCCTCGTTCACCTGACATATTCCTAACCCCCTTTGATTTCTTTCTTTTGGGATATGTAAAAGACATCGTGTATCAAACCACGGTTAGAAATTTGTCAGATCTCAGGCAGAGGATTTCTGCAGCAATTACGACAAATGACCAAAGGATGCTCCAAAGAAGTGTTCTAGAGACAGAAACAAAGCTTTGAGAGATACTCATCAAAATGCAAAAAACTGTATTGTGATATCTCGTTCCAAACATAATTTATTCAATGTCAAAATTGTAAAGATAATTCTGGGACACCCTGTATATAATTTCAAATAAATACACTCATTCAACCCCCTTCCAATACAACTCCTACAAAATATTAAGTAATACTATAATTCATCTAGACTTAAATATTAGGTGTAATAAATTTTATTATATATCAGTATATATTATTTTCAACTCTGTATATCAATATAGATGTCATTTAAATTTGAAATTTAACAACTATCAGTCATTTGTATTAAAATACCTAGTTCATATCGTTGTAATTTTTTCATAGAACTTAACATTCAACCTAATTTCATCTTTGATGTTATGCAAAACTCTTTGTTCATAAACATCTGTGCTACATTTGTAAATGCAGAAGCAACTTTTTGGCATGCTCACAAGTTTTATAATAATGAAGATATAATCAGTGTTAGTGCTGTGTGTTTATTAATGCATCATATCCTTTTGCCATTAAGAAGAGTTTGCTTTCGAAAATATTCAGCTATCTAATGTAAGTAATGTAATTGAGATTAACCTTCATGAACCAAAAATTAAATTACTCTCACTTAATAAATGATACTTTTCTGTTGTTATATGATGCATGCTCACATTTTGCATCTACATATGTAAATATATTAAAATGCAAACCGTCTGATGATGAGCATTTTGCTCGAAACTGGTAATGGTTAATTAAATAAATATAATAAGAACAAATTGTGACTGGTTGCCGCTTTTAATATCAACCATCAACACTTATATCAATTTATGTCCAATATTATTGCAATGTTCCTCCTCTTCCAGTAATATTTCACCAGTATTACCAATTCAGTAGTATCTTGCCCCTGTCCACTACCACTCCTGTCAACCTTGCTTCATTTCCCTGTTTCCAATTAATTTGGCAGGCATCAGTGTGAAAAAATCAGTCTCGTTGTCAAGTGTCACCTATCCACAAGACCGAGGTTCAACAATGAAATACTGTATTACTTATGTTTATCCATATGTGTTCGTTGCTGCCCTAATCTGTGGTAAGTGTTGGGTTTATTTTCCTTATCCCTATATATAATACACATTGTTGCAAATAATAATAATAAAAATTATGAAGTACCCAGAATACATGGTTGGATGTCAATGTATCGTTGTACACATACACATTGGCAAGTATGTAAAAGATTAGAGTTGTAATTCTCTATCAGAAAGTAGAATGGCCACCTGATTGCATTAGTTATTTGTGTTTTTTGTTGTCAGGTCTAGTAGGGTATATAAGGGGCATCAACAGCATTATCAGCACCAGACCAAGTCTGAAAATGGCCTCATTGTGGGTTTCCATTTGACTGGCTGGTTAAATGGTGTGGTATCCAGATTTCTACAGGATTTGGATTTGACAGTGACCTGCTGTTAGAATGTATGGGAACAAGAGGCCAGGCATACTTGTTGAGAAGGTTTCGGTCGGCCACATCTGACTACCACAAGGGAGGATCACCGTATTGAGCACCAAGCATACTGCATCCCCTTCACATCTGTGCATGCCATCCAAGAATAAGTAGTGGATTCCCTGCAACATTCCATGTCGTCCCACACCATTGGTCGGAGACTAACAGCAGCCAGACTAGGGAATTACCATCCCACGTGTACACTGCCATTAACACCACAGCACAAATGGCTGTGTTTGGAGTGGTACCATGACAGGGAAACATGGACTGCTGATCAATGGAGTCACATTGCATTCAGGAATGAGTCATGGTTTTGCACTGCCTTGGGTGACTGTCGCTGGTGACCTGGGAAGAGGTCCCATTCTGCCAATGTTTTGGAGAGGCACAGCAGTGTTACTCCTGGCATAATGGTGTGGACGACTTCAGGTCATGGTTGTTAGTGATTGAGGGAAATCTGATAGCACAATGATACATCATGGAGAATACCGCATTCTCAGTGTTTGTGCAACAGTAACATGGTGCCATTTTTCAACAGAACATTGCTCGTCCACACAAGGCACTTCCATCTATAATCTGTTTGCTGGAAGTTGAGGTACTCCCTTGGCCAACAAGATCCCCAGATCTACAGAACAACAAAATGAAACTTTACAGGTTGAGAGGGTATGTGATATTTATGCGATAACAAAATATAGTAAAATTTACAAAGAATTTGGCAGTATGAGTCCAACTATCAATATACCAATGTACCCTCTATGGTCTGGATGCATGCACTACTTTGGCTGGAAAGGTTGTCAGAAAACAGTTTCATCTTCTCCTGAGACAAGCTGGCCCACAACTATTGTAACTGGTGCTTGATACCCTTGATATGCTGGGATGGAGTTGACGTCTCAGCTGGTCCCACACATTATATGGGGAAAATACCTGGGAAACTTGCTGGCCATGGGAGTACCTAAACATCATACAGACTGTTCATAGACAGACATGCTCCATGTGGATGAGCTGAGAAATGGTACCATGATACTGTAACATGAGAGGTAACACAACTGTGCTTCTCCAGAATGTTAGAAGAATGGGACCTCTCCACAGATCGCCACCATACTCACCGATGATGGTCATCTGAACTAGTGCAGATCTACAATTCATTGCTGATCACAATGCGACACCAATCACCAGCAGGCCACGCTTCCTGGCAGTCATGGCACCACTCCAAAAAACAGCCATTTGTGTTGTGATGTTAACAGCAGTCTATGCATGGAGCAGTAATTCCTCATTCCGACTGCTGCTAGTCTCCAAAAAATGGTGAAGGATGACAAAACGTTACAGGGAGTTGTTTGCTTGTTCTCGGGTGGCAGGCACAGGTGTTAAGTGGTTACAATGTGGTTGGTGCACAATCCAGCAATCCTTACTCCCTTGTGGTGATCAGACATGTTCAAACATCGGGCCACTAACCCATTGAATGCTCCACGAATGTGGATATTGCAAGATTTGACCAGCTGGCCAAATGGAGACCCACAATGAGGTCTCTGTCAGGTGCTGATAATGTTCACACGAGCAAGTGGCATCGCCATGTCCTTCACAGTGATCACTTAACATCTGACACTATTCACACCCCTTATATACCCTGCCAGGACTAGCAACAACAATTAACACTAATGCACTGTGGTGTCCATTCTACATTTTAGAGAGAATTGCAATGATTCATTTACATAGCTGCTGATGATGTGTATGTGTACGAAGTTACATTGACATCCAACCATGTCTTTTGGGTGCTTCATATATATATATGTACGTGTTTTTTTTTTTTTTTTTTTACCAGCTGCACAATCTGCCTCAGTCTCAGCTACTTTACCTAGCCTAGTTATCCAACCAGTTAATGAAGACCTAATGTTTAATATGGGATCCAAACCACGGAGTGTCTCAACATACTTCACATTAACAATGCAAAGCTCTGTCACAGGAGAATGTCAGTTTTAAGGTTCATAAAATTCTGGCTGATACCAGGATTTAAACTGGGGATCAACTACAAAATGCCTTAGCATAAGCATTTAACTTTTAAAAACTATCACAAAAATCTTGTAACTTTTTCTTAAATTTCATTTTAATTTGCACAAAAAAATTATACTTCATAAAATGTACATTTGAAAAACTAAAACACGGAAAGATGGCAACACATCCATTACCCCAGCAAAATTACGATAGGCCCAGCAAGCTGGCAGTAGTTAGAGTCTTGCTTTCAAATAACTATTGCCTCAGGAAGAGAAAGTGCTTGACAACCTGCTAAAAAATTGGAAATGTTCAGTGATGATCATAACAATAATAATGGTATTGTTTGAACAGAAGCTTTTCTGGCATATAAACTTTTCTGGAATAAGAAGTCTCTAGTGTGGCTTCAAAACATGGCATCTACTTGAGCACTGATCCAGTGGGAGAGAATGTATTATACATGGCTTTGCTAATATTGCTATTGATTATATCAAGGCATTAATGAAGCAAACCTGGGGTATTTAAACACATAACATTTCAATAATATCCTTGAACCCTAAACACTTGTAGAGCAATTTTATTTATTATTCTTGTTCCATGGATCACTGCTAAGGAAGGACACCTAGCATGTGGAATATGTCATGGCTAATATATATACTTACAAGATGACTAATAATCATAGTGAAAAACTATGTTACAAACCAAAACATTTAAACAGTAAACTTTACAACTGAATTTTGTGAAAGTCATATCAGATAGTCAATTCATTTTTACAAATTTTTGGATGGAGTAAAACGAGTCGGCAATTAAATTATCATTGGGTTATTCTTCATATAAATCTTTATTAATTCCATAGTGATTTATACATTTAGGAAGCTTATTAAACAGGTGTGTCCCAAAATAATCAACCCACCTTTCTACTAAAGAGTTTTGTGCAATTATTTTTTGCATTGAAATTGAAGAGCTATGTGGATGAAGGTGTTAAGTAACATTAAAAAAAAGTTTGTTTGTTTTTTTTTTTTTTTTTTTTTTTAAAAAAAAGAAAAAAGAAAGACCACATTATTTGCTCCTTTACACGTATAGAATTATTATTATTATTTACAAAAAAAATGACACTTTATCAGTGGCCGTTATGGGAAAAAGATAATGTTACCTACATGTTTTAGTGATGTCCACTAAAGTAAGAACATGTCAAATGCTCTTGAAATCTTAACTTCCTCACATCAAAAGTGAATATATATATATATATTTATTACAGAAAAAATATATATATTACAAATCAGTTACTGAACAACAACAGGAATAATCCAGGAGCAAACCTTCAGAACCATGAATTATTAAATAAAATAAACAAGTTGAAGAGACGGCAAAGCCACAAAATTCTTCTCTTTAAATAAAAAATTTTAATTACTAATATAACATTTTGTGTTACTGAAAAAATTAATAATTTGTTCATTTTACTTTGATACAGACATTTCATTTGAATCATCTGTGTTTAATGTACAAAATTTACCAAAAGTGAAGAAATGGAAAAATAAACATTTACAATAAATATTAACAATTGCACTTAACCCACCACTACTTTCTTGTAAATAAATTATTGTGACACTTTAAAAAAAAATTGACTACTTACAGAGATTACCAAATACTCAGATACACCAGAATGCAAAGGAAATAAATTTTTCTAGTGAACGTGAACCTGACAAAAAGAGCAATCCAAATACTTTAAACCCTATTTTCTCAGATTAGTAAGTTTGCGGCATAACAGCTTCATCCACAGAGCTCTTGAATTGTGCGCTTGGGAATTAGAAGTAACCAATTTAAAATGTTCTATAACAAAAGTGTATGAGAGAATATGTAGAGGGCCTACTGAGAATCGAATATGAATTAAGTATTGGGCTCTAACCCGGGGGACACGGAATGTGGGGTAGCTTCACTATCTGTGTGGACAGTACCCTAGCTTTATACTGTTACAAGCTGCTACTGTCTCCTTCGCTGACTCTTTAGAGTAGAAAACCTTTATCTAACATCACATACTTAGTGAGCTTCCACTGTTATGTCATTGTTATTACTGAATATGGATTTACCTTAATAAAATTGTAACAGGAGGGGGTCGTGGCGTGGAGGGGGGGGGGAGGGCATGACAAAGTTTCTTTTGATGGAAGGGGGACATAGTATGAAAATCTTTGCGAACTTCTAGACTAAAGCCTTGTTTGTAGTTTCTTTTCATCTGCGAGATTGGCTGCCCCGTCGCCGATGAGTTGTGAAGTCATTAGTTGCTGTGGCGAAATGTGGATACACTGGTATCGTGTTGCAAAGTTTTATCAAATCTTCAAAATAAATCTATTTTTTGTCACTGCGGGGCAATGGGTGAAAGTATTATGAGAATGAAAATACTTTCTGAAGCGATAAATATACTAATGAGCAGCAGGCTATTTAAAATAGTCACACTGTTATGATAAAGCTGGCTAAATTTTGTGTTAAAATAAGATATCGGTCAGCTGAGCAAAATACTAAGAAACAACGAACAGAAACATAACACATGGTACGGAAGATCTAGAACAATTGCACCTACGAAACAGAATACAAATAGAATCAAGGATAATTTAAAGAACTCGACCAAAGTTTTATTTGTAATCTACACTACGGTGGCAGTCCATCGAAGAAAACTTCTTACCGTTGCAGTTGCCCTGCCAAATCGAATAATTCCAATTGAATTAAAATCATATTTATTTGCTTTCCAAGATGCGATTGCGCCAGCTGAAGCACCAGCCAGAATAACGTATTTTGCTGTCTTCCGGTAATAGCGCATATTCATAGATGCGTTAAAAAAAAAAATCAAAGACACAATCGCACGATTCTAAGGCACAAAACTACCTTAGCCAGAAACCAGTTGCCGACTGCGTCCAGTCCACAACTAAAACACTCACAACATTGTCTCAACTCATAACCTTCACGCTCACATTGTTTGGTTGCATTTTGTACACTACAGAGTACAGAGAAAGTAAAAGTCAAAGAAGTTCATCACTGATAAACAACCTTCGTGTTACGAATTACAATGAAGATATAATTTTATTGAGAGTAATGCGTAAATATATAAAGTAGAAAGCGTGTGTAGTGCTGATGTGGTAAGGGCAGAACCTAAATTGTATCCAATCATAAGCTCAATGGATTGTTTTAAGATTTTACAATTTTTGGAGAGTGAGCAAAATTTGTTTAACATAATTTCTCCTGTAAATTTTTGTAATTTAACAATATAAAATAGTAAAACGTACAAAAATTTAGTAAGCAAACTGTGTAACAATTAAATGGGTCTATTGAAGAACGCGATTCCGCTACAACAACATTAAATAATGTCGTTGTAATACTGCTGTAGTCAGTCGCAAGACGTATTTTTTTACCAAGCAGTAACTCCGTTGTAATACAGCTTGGACCACTATTTTCAACCAGAAATTAGGTTGTAATACAGCCTGTACCAGCATGAAACCGTTAAATGTACATCGGAAATAATTTCTAGCCGAGTCTTGCGTTTGACCGCTGCAGTACTATGATGCTAACGCCTGGTGGAATCGCGATCTCCAGTAATCCCATTAAAAGTTAAGAATTTTATTTATTATTAATTGTGACAGAGTTCATTACTAGGTGACAATTCGCTACATACGATTCACGTACAGTTTTACCTTAAAATTCTTCACTATCTGAGGTATATTGTCTATTACTTCCTTAGGTACCTTCAAATGGAAACTTCCCTAATGCCTGAAATCAAGTAGTAATTTATTATTATGTTTCTCTCTTCCCTTTTAAATTTCGTTTCTGAAACTTCCACCAATGTTTATCTAGGACTCTTCGCCAGTAAATGTCTTGTACATTCCTAAGACTCTCTTAGTTGCCCTCTATCCTGCAATGACTGCCAGTCCAAATCTTCTATCATTTCAGATACTGAGCGCATTCTTTGAGACAAATCTAGCTATCCTTGCACCACCAATAACTCCAGTATTTGATAGCCTTAATTTGGGTACCATATTATCCAACAATACTCTAACCAGGTCTTGCCCAAAGTTTTTATCCCATCTTTGTAGTTCTCTAGTAAATACTCTCCAACAGATGCAATTCTCTGAAACCTTTCCCTAAAAGCTCCCTAATGTGCCCTCTCGAGTTTAGTTTACTGACACCGAGCATGGTGAGTGACCAACCCATAACCCGTATTCATTTCCGTCTTCCTAAATACTGCATTATCCACTAAGATCGTTTGATTCCTACCTCTTAATAATTCCTTCACCCAGACTTAACCATATTTACAACCATTCTACCGTTAACTTTATTAAATGTCTTAAACAGATCTAATGCCACACTACCACCTTGACATCCCTTGTCTAATGTGAGAGATAAGACTCTCCCGGCGTATATTTGATATAATGTCTTTCGATAATATTATCCGGCGGAGAACCCGCGAAGACTTTATATCCCTTGTCTATTTCATCTGAAATATCTTGTACGCAACCTAAAAACCGAGATTCCCCTGAAAAACTTCTTCCAAATACATGCTGCTGACTTACAGACTACTTCCTTTCCTCACAGATTTTCCTAATGTCACTGGCTATACCACTCCAGCAACTAACTTGCCCACCGCTGAATGGGTCTATATTTCTCAACCCTATTTGCCGCCTTTCCACCCTTATGAATTAGTACTACTGAGGCAAGTATCCAATCCTCTGATTTAAACTAAATAATACTTCCAGGTATGGTACAATATATTTACCACCTATCTTGAACTCATGTGTGGTGATATTATCTACACTAGGCGCTTTTTAACCGACTTCAAAAAAAGGAGGAGGTTCTCAATTCGTCTGTATTTTATATATATATATATGTTCAGGGATATCTTCGCCAATTTTGAACCGATTTAAATGATTTTTTTTAGTGGATGGTGTATACCTCCAAAGTGGTCCCATATGAATTTCATTGAGAAACCACCCCTTCTACCCATTTACACCACTTAATTTTTATACAAACCCACATTTTTTATCCGATTTTTATGGAACTTTGGACATGTATAGTCAAAAATAAAGAGGAAAAAAAACTGCCAACTTTTGGTTTGAAAAAACTTAACCCCTTCCCCCCTATCCATCCTTTAATGTTTGTCAATGTTCTTTATACAAAGCTACAGCCCACATCATTTAACTGATCTCCATTAAAGTTGGCAATTGCATGTAATTTTTCATGGAGAAGGTTTCTGAACAAAAAATAAATTAAAAAAACCACCCCATCTCCCCCTTTATACCCCTTAGCCAAAGCTCAAACCCTCTCCCTCCTTCTATCCCTTTAATTTTTGTCAATGTTCTTTATAAAAAGCTACAGTCGAAGCCGTTTGACCGATTACCATGAAAGTTGGCGCTTATATGTATTTTTTCACGAAGAAGGTTTCTGACTTAAAAATCCAAAAACTATCCCCTCTGCCCATTAAACCGCTTCATTTTTATACAAACACACAGTTTTTATCCGGTTTAGATAGAACTTAGCACACTTTTACTATAAAACAAAGAGAAAAATAATGTTAACTTCTGGTTTGCAAAAACTGAACCACTATCCCCGTTTCCACCCACTTGATTTTTGCCAACTTTCTTTCTAAAATACTGCAGTCGACACCATTTGACCAATCTTTATGAAAGTTGACTCATATATGATTTTTTTTATGGAGAACATTTCTGATCAAGAAATCCAAAAACTACACTAGCTCCCTTTTCACACCCCTTAATTTTTGTACAAACCTATATTTTAATCCAAATTCGGTGGAACTTCGCATGGTTATACTTTAAAATAAAGAGAAAAAGAAAAATACTGTCCACATTGCTTTCACAAAAATGGAAACCCAATCCTCCTTTCTACCTCTTTAATTACTGTCAATATTCTTTATATGAAACTACTGTTTCTATCTGATTTTGAAGGAAGTATGCGCATGTATACTTCAAAACAAATAGAAAACTACTGTATACATTTCGTTTAGAGAAGCCAAAACCCTCTCCCCCTTTTCATCCTCTTAATCTACACAAAGCTACAGTTTCTAGCTGATTCTGAAGGAAATTTGCACACGTATACTTTAAAATATACAGAACAATTGTGTTTAAATTTGGTTGCAGAATCCCAACCCCTCTTCCCTTCTACGCCCACCTCTCCTAATTTACAATGTTCTTTATAGATACCCACAGTTTTTTATCAGATTTCGATGGAATACTGCACATGTATACTTAAAAATAAAGAGAAACTTTGTTTCTACATTCTGTTTACAAAACCCAACCGCTCATTCCCTTACCCCATATATTTTTTTTGTAAATGTTCTTTACATAAAGCTACAGTTTTTATCTGGTTTCGGTGGAACTTTGCACATGTATACTTTAAAACATAGAGAAAAATACTGTCCACACTAGCTTTACAAAAACCAAACTACTCTTCGTATCCACACCCCTTAATTGTTATTTATACACACCTACAGTTTTTATCTGATAGCAATAGAAATTTACACACGTATACTTTAAATCAATCAGAAAACGCAGTCTACATTTAGTATACAAAAGCCGAATCCCTCTTCCCCTTTATCCCCCACCACTTTTAATTTCCAATGTTGTTTACAAAAATCCAAAGTTTTAAATCCCGTCAAAATCAATTATGCTATTTTTAAGTCTTGGCAGAATAATCATAAAATAAATTTGTCCCAATTTCTCAACATGTACCTCAGATTTCAAAATGAAGTGGGACGCTCCTTTACTTGGGTTTTAATTGGCATTACTTATTATCACCATTAGTTTGATTATGTTTTGATGAGTAGGGAGATTTAACAATATATTTACGTAAATTAAGCAAATCATAAATTGACATTTATTGACAATTGACGTGTAAACTACTTCAATAAACAATCAAAATTAGTTTGCAACCAAACACCAACGCCCTACATTACTGGGGTAGAGTCATTACATCACAAAAATGATCTAGAAGACACAAAATATTTCTGGAGTAACAAATTTTTAAATGACTGAAAAAAATTCAGTAGTAACAGATGTATTTTAGAGACACGATTCTACTGTTAGCGTATCATTTTGCTAATCCATGGGCGCCAGTTACTCCAGACACACACAAAAAAATTACTCATCCAAAATTTTACTAAAACAAGTGCACACGAGTCTGACGTCAGGGTCTATGGTTCGGTAGAACATGAGTACCTCATAAGACAAATTTCTTTGCCCAGGGTGTTGCAGGGCAATGAAAGTATAGCGCATACACTAAGGAACATACGAACTGCAGTATTGTCTTTACCGTTTCTAGAGGTCGCAGCAGGTCACTCCCATCACTTGAAGGTACATGGCTAGTATCGTCCGCCTACACATACCAGCTGTATAACCCAAAACTGACAAGTACAACAAATAACTTTAATTATGCGTTGCTGTTGCTCATGGCACATGAAGTTTGGAATCCAGTGAGTCTCGATGTGCAGCCGCGAATAATCTTTTCTCTTGGCGGTGACTTGCAGGTAAACTCGGTTCCGTCCGTCAGGAAATGCCCTCCGTCTCCAGGAGCCAAGCAGAAAACGCTCTTCTACCCCCCCCCTTCCTGGAGAAGTCCCGACATGTGAACGAACATTTCTAAATGTTAGCAACTTTTCACATAAAACTTTACGCTATTGGAGGAACTCAAAGCAGCTGTAACACACATCACTCCCTCCAGAACACCTCTTGTTTCTTATTGGGCAGAACATTTGCGACGTCACGTAATGCAGTCATCTCTGTCTGTTTATAATTCTCTCTCGCACAAACATTATTTTAGGCGAGTGACAGTGACATATAGAAAGCAGACTCGCGTTAGGGCGGCCAGCTGTACTGTTGTAGGCGGTCTGTTCGGCTTCTTTGCCGAACAAACGCCACCCCGGGTGTAACCCGCGGCGCCGGGCGATATCTTAAAAGGCCTTCGGACAAACAACCCACATTTTTCCCTGTCAGTCCCCTACAATGTTTTGAGAAACGTGATCTTGGTCTCACAAGTGGCTTTCTCACAGATGCTGTAAATTGCGTATTACAATATGTAGAATACGAAATCCATCATACTACATATGTTTCTCCTCGCCCATTTAAAATTAAATTTTAACTTACAAAATTTCATTTTTCGACTTGGAATTTCATGCCCAGCTGAAATACTTTCAGTTAATAGCTTTAACAGATGTTATGATTAGGTCGAAACACAGCCTGGACCAAAACGTAAACTGACATTCCTTAACACAGTATCCAATTCACCCCGTTCTGGAAGTTGTTGGGGTATATAAAGACAGATATATTTTTTTAAAGCAAACGCTTTAACCACTGAGCTACCAGGAAGTTCTCAAAATGAGAACTGCTGCGGCATATTTAAAATACAAAACAAACTATAATACCACTAAAAATTTAAAAATAAAACAATTGTTTAAAAAACATAAAAACTGCCTTCAAAAAAAGCACGCTAAAAACTTTAAAATAACTTTATACCTTGCTTAGAAAAAAGTAAATCTAAATGGACAATATTTTACATTACTATTATTGAAATTTTTACATTAATTAGTTCTTTTTGGAGTCGGTGCCAGCCAAAGCAATTAAACAAAAAGATAAAAACGATAATGTATAACAATAATACATAAACATCATGTTACTACTTACATACAATTAATGTTAGAAAAATGTTTCAACAAAACTGAATCATACATATGATACGCCGATAATATACTAACTGTAAATCGTTTACTGCTTGATGCAGCCTACCAACTGACACTGTAGCCCCTGAGATATGCCTGGACCACCAACAAGGTGGAGCCACAGATTGAAATACTGTCTAATTTGTTTCCCTAAACTGTTTCCCGCAATAACACTATCTGTCTCACTACATGCTGTAAAATATTCGGAATTTTTGTTCCTACTCCCCGTTTCGCCTCGAACACCAAATAAAGTTCAGTAATTCGATATTCGCGATGTGACAGTTGGCACCGACTCCAAAAATAACTAATTAATGTAAAAATTTCAGAAACAGTAATGTAAAATATTGTCCACTTAGATTTACTTTCTTCTAAGCTAGGCATCAAATTATTTTTATTTTTTATTTTTTTTATGGCGGTTTTATGTTTTTAAAACAATTATTTTTTTAAACCAATTTAGCTATTTTGTCCTGTTTCTAATTTCCAAGTACATTTTATATTACCTGCACCTTGTTTAATTTATTGCGCTCCTTTTTCCTAAACTTTTCATTCTTCTCATATCTTACAGCAGTATGCAGGTTCTGTTGGGCTCCTCAGACTGGCCGTCCAGTGGACGCGTATTCGCGCTAAAAATGCTCGCGCGAGTACGCCTGTATACGGGCGAACAGATCGCTCCAATCCAAACACAGGGAACATTACTTGACTCCATCCATTGTGGGCGCTTGAGTCGCGCGATCATACGCGAGGGCGATGAGATCCGAAACTGTTGGATAGGCGCATTGCAAAACTACTCTTCTTCTTCTTCTCGTGCAGCGCTGCCATTTCTACGGATTTATCCGTAGATCTACGGATTTTTATGAAAAGTTAGGATTTTTTGTTTTGTTAAAATATCTACGGATTTTTGATACTTTTATCATTTGTCGATATTTCCTCATCTTTGTGTTTTGTTAAACTTTGAGTGTATAGTGTTAATGCATTACAGAATTGTCAATAAGTGTGAATCGTTTCCTTGCAACCGCTCGTGTGAACCAACGATTGAAATAAAACTCATATTTTGCTTGGTTGCAGATTTTATAGATCTTAAAAGACTGTAATACAAAACTACCGACGCAATCTTTATACACGGCGACATGCTCGCTGCCGCTGGCACGGCTTTCAAAGAAGTAGCTTCCGAGAATTAAAGGAGTCGCAGTTTTTAACATTTCCTATTACAAAAGATATGATAAATTTAATGTTAACAAAAAAAATGTATGGTCGCTAAAAAAGAGAGAGAGAGAGAGTAGGTCAGCAGCAGCGGTGATAAAAGTGACGATGTATAAAACGTGTTAAGGGATATTTCTTAATTTCAATGTGGAATATTATTTTTGAAATTTTAAAGACCTGGAAATAAAAAGTATTCTTAATTTTGACTCTCTCTTCGATATTTATTGTTTTAGTCTTTCTGTTAGCGAGTCTCCGGATTTTTGTACCCAATCTACGGAAATTTTAGCGGCCATCTACGGATATTCAAAGCCAGGTGTCTGGCAGCACTGTTCTCGTGTCGATGACAGCATCAAATATGAGGCAGTTTTTCCGCCAATGCGCTGGCTTTATCAGTAACTGATTGTGGGTCAAATTGGGATACATTCATTCTGATTTATGGACAAGACAACAGATGTATACCATGGTTTCTCTCTCGCCCAAGGCCGCATTTAAGCATATGCTACATAGGCTGTACCCTAGGGGGCCCGCACCATAAAGGGGGTCCCGCACCAAAAAGAGGGGGTCCGCACAACAGCCCTGGATCCTCCGCCTGAGAGCCGGAGGCAGCCAGGGCCACTGCCGACAGTGGGGCCAGCACCACATGTATAGCCTAGGGGCCCACAGAGCCTAAATGCGGCCCTGCTCTCGCCACACAAACATGTGGTATCTGGCTGATCTCCCAGGTATTCCCATGAGGCAAGGGTATCTTTGGAACGACCAACTCGAAGTCTGTTTAGTGACTTCCATATGGGTCATGGTTGTTCAAACCCAGGTACCGACTCTCTTTTGGCTTGATCCACTCGATATCATGTTGCACTCTCTTCTCCCTAGCCAATATTCTTTCATTGCTTGGTGCTCTATTTAGTGAATTTGAAGTCGGCAGGAAGCTAGATCGGGACTTTAGTCTCGATGACGCTGGTGTATAGCCATGTAGAGGGTGTCGGATGTCTTCGTCTTGCCATTGTAGTGGCGGCAACTTCCCGGCGTATGTCTCCAGAGGCGATGCCAGCTAGTATCTCCACTTTGCTCACAGGCGATGGGCTGAGGCAACCTATGAAAAGCCGGCATGTTCTGTGGAGCGCAACGTCTATTGTCTTAGAATGACTTGATTTTTGCCAGCCAGGATTTGAATACTCTGCTGCGGAGTAGCATAATGCTAAGGCAGAGGTGCGGATAACGCTTGGGTTTGCTCCCCAATTAGATCCGGTCAACTTGCTTAAGATGTTGTTGCGTGATGATACTTTCATCTTGACGTTGCGACAGTGGCTTTTAAAAGTGAGACCTCGGTCAAGAGTTACGCAGAGGGACTTTGGGTATATACTGTGCAGCAGAGTCGATCCATTCCAGGTCACAATCAGCTTTCGCTTGGCACATTTATTGCGCACGTGAAACGCGCGGACATCGTTTTTTGGGGGGTTTTGGTTTGAGGTCATTCTGCTTGTAGTAAGTTCCCTCGACGACTTCAAAAGTCACATGTTGAGCAGCTAGGACAAGATCATCAGCGTAGATAAAGGACTTGCAATCGCTGTCTAGGAGCTTGTCGTTGGTGTTGATGTTAAATAAAGCTGGGGCAAGAACGCTGCCATGAGGAAGTCCATTTTTCGGTTTGCGTGGATGGCTTTTTGAATTCTGAAAGCTGACGAAGAATTGCCTATTGCTGAGAAGTTCGCAGACTATTTTTGTGAAACCGAAATCCCGCGTCATGTTGTATACTTTAGGTAGAAGTTTTGTAATGCTGATCGTGTTATAGGCTGCCGTCAGGTCAACAATGACTACTCCAGTAACTAAACCCTTTTCGAATCCATCTTCAATATATTGTGTTAGATGTAGGACTTGGTCTGAACATGAGCGGGCTGTTCTGAATCCAGCTTGTTGAGGTATCCGTGTGTCTTCAGTAACAGGTGAGAGACGTTTTAGAAGTATCCTCTCAAAAAGTTTATAGACGTGGCCGAGGAGTGATATCGGGCGACAGCTATTGGCATCGTCTGGATATTTACCAGGTTTTGAGTAGTGCTACAACCTGAGTTATCCTCCAGAGCTTTGGAATCTTGCTACTGTATAAACATCCATTGAACATCTCGAAAAGCCATTGTACTCCTCTCTCTCCCAACTGCTTGATCTGCTCAACGTGTATGCGGTCAACACCTATAGATTTTCCGTTTTGGAGGGCTTTAATACAGGTTGTTATTTCTTCGGAAGAGAAAGGGGTAACTGATGGTGGAGATTTCACTGGTGTGTCATGGACGATCTTGGTTCCTGTGGTCCGGTTGTTGCTTCTGCTGGCTGGTTTACTATTAAAAAGTAGCAGGTGGGCAATATTATCAGGAGTTATGTTGTATAACTGCGTAGTTTGACGAGGGTCATGTGTAAGGTTTTTAAGAATTGTCCAGGCTTTTTTGCTATTTTACATCATATCAGTGTTACTGATTAGGTCAGTCCACGTTTTTCTTCTGTATGTTCCAATTGTTTGTATCAGCAATGCATCGCATTCTCTGGTTGCTTCAGAGAATGGGTCTTCCTCAAACAGATGACAGTATTGAGCGCACAAGTCGGCTTCACTGGACTGTAGATCGTTCTGCAGCCTCGCGGGATACTGCTTAGCATATTGCATAATATTACGAACAAAACGTCGTCAATTTATAAAGATTATTTACGGCGTAGTTCATTTCACCTGGATTATATAAGGTCACTAATTTAGTCGAATTAAGCTGGAAATTGTTTCAGCCGCCCTTTCGAATTACTTTATTTGTGTCCTATTTTCGAGCAATTATTTTTCTCTTAACATAAAACTATTTTTAAGTGTACCAGTATATTTTCAACATAAAGTCAAATAGATAATGCGTTATAAGATTAAAATGAATTAAAAAGACATTTCCTTAGGTGCAGATCATCTGACTAGCATCCTTAATTTCTTTGTTTTATATATATTGGAACAATTTTAAAAAGCAGAAAAATTAGGAACACATAATTTCTGTTTTGAATTGATAAAATTAAAGTATCAGCTTTGATAACATGTGACCTAATGCAGTTATATACATATATTTGATATGCAACCACATCAGAAATATGTGTGAGGAATGTAAGTAGTTTTCAAGCAGGCAACATGGGTTCACTCAAGGATATTCATGCGAATCTCAGTTGGTGGGATATATGCAAGATATTTCAGATGAAATGGACAAGGGAGGCCAAATTGATAGTGTAGCACTCACTAGATCGGTCAAAGGCGTTTGACAGAGTGAGCCATAAAATGGTAGTAAATAAGATAAAAACTATTGGAGTGGATGAGAAAGTGATTTGTTGGGTAGAAGAATTTTTAAAAGGTAGAAAACAGAAAGTTAGGGTAGGAAATGTAGTATCAAAAGAAGTGGAAGTAAAAATGGGAGTGCCGCAGGGTAGTGTATTGGGACCATTGCTATTCATTATTCTGATGAATAATTGTGTTTATTGTTTACTATCTGAAATTAGATTGTTTGCAGATGACATAATGCTATATAAAAGAATCAAAACAATAGAGGATTGTAAACAGTTGCAGGGTGATCTGGACAGGATATCTAGTTTGGTTGGTAAACATGGGATGAAGATAAATGCAAAGAAGTCAGCTTATTAGATACACAAATAAAAAACAAAGGGTTAATTATGAATATAAGGTGGGGAACGAATTTCTTGCTGAAGACTTGAAATGTAAATATCCTGGCATTACATTTGATAACAAGCTTAACTGGGCAGGACACATTGGACAGTTGGTGGGAAAAGGTTTCAAAATTCTGCACTTGTTGGAGAGAGTGATGAGGGGATGCACGAGAGAAGTTAGGGAGTTGGGTTACAAAACCTTGGTCAGACCATTGCTCGAATGTGGTAGTGTAGTATGGGACCCTCATTTTACTTATCAAATACAGGAGTTGGAGAGGGTGCAAAAAAGGGCTGCTAGATTTGTTTCTGGAAATTATCGCAGAATGCAATCAGTGACGGATATGATAAAGGAGCTGAAATGGGACTCATTGCGACACAGGAGGAGGATGAGGAGGGTCATGGGAGTGTACAGGGCGTATACTGGCGATGAGGCATGGAAAGATATTGGAGTAGGTATGAAAAGTAGTGCATGGAAGGGAAAAGATGACCGTGACCACAAGCTGGCATTCGATTTCAGGCACAAGGGTGTGGGAAGATTCTCCTTTTTAGGTACGGGTGTCAGGGATTGGAATGAGTTACCAAGAGAAATGATGAATAATTTACCGAAAACGTTGAAAGAATTTAAAGATAAAATTTGTGAAGGGGAAATGTAGGTGGGTGCAGGATAGGGGGAAGGTGGGGGTGTAGGTAAATTGCCACCGGAGCCTGTGCTCCATTGCAATTAAATTAAATTAAATTATTTTTCTCAATGTAATTAAAATTTCTATTATTTATATTTTAAAAAAAGAAATTCGTGTTATTATTTTACGTTGGTCTTTTCTAAGTAGACCGTGTCGCCAATGATAGGATGTGAGAATGGAAATTTTGCGAATCTAGATCCTAAACAAAGAAATTTTTTAATTAAAAATTAAATGAATATGTATTAAGGAATTGTTGTTCCATTTTCTTTTGTCATATTCACTGACATCAAGAAGAAATGGAGTGGGTTGCGGGATACAACGGAGAACTGGCGACAGAATTGTGCGAACCAGCTTTCAATACAAGCGTATTCGAGCGAATAGCGTCCACTAAATGCCAGCCTCAGTTTTTGTTTTGAGAATATTATTTCTTTGAACTGTTCCCACTTACTTTCTACTGTACACATTGAACCTCTCCCTTAAACGCCTCATCAGTTCTGAAACTGTTGCTTTGATATAATTATACATATAACCTACCTATTCCTTGGTTAATGATTTCCTGAGTCCTGTTATGTCCATCACAACTACCTCATGATCATTTATTTCCTCTATCACATAAGACCTCCCATAATTTTCATTGAGCTTTCTTAAGAAAATATCCAGCATATTGTGTCTCCTTGTGTTTTGTTATTACACTTTTGTAAATCTTTCCCTCAATAAAGTATTTGCATATTTCTGCTCCCTGGTGTTGCTAATTCCACTCCCCTACCAGTCAGCACCTGATATATTTAGGTGGCCAACTATTATGACCACTTTATTCTCACATCTGAACTCTGGATATGAAATCATTTTTTTCGCCATCGCCTCATTTTTTTCCATTCTTTCACTTCGGTAAGCAGCTATGACTCTTGTCATTTCTCTTTATTCCCCCCAAAACTCTACCTCAAGCAATTTATGCTCATCGTCTGTGAATACACAGGAACTACCATAGTCAATAACCAGTATAAATATTCCTCCACTAGTTCCTTCTCTATTTCTATGGTATTCTCTGTATACTTCAGGAAAAACACCATTGTCTAGAACTCTTTAACCAAGACTCAACATCTATAACTATCTGTTGTTGATGTGTCTCAAACAAGCTAAAAACCCGAAACTATGTTCTTTATACTCCTACAATATACTAATAAAAACCTGATTTCTGGATTTTATAGGTCACATTTTCTGTGATATTATTCCTAATACCAATTCTTTCCCCATTTTATCCTTCGATCAACTTTATTTTTTACACCCACACTATTGTTTTCTAACCTGAAAAATCAATCAATTTGCCTTATAGAATTGGAGGGTTTTGACGCAAAAATTTCATTTAAATTTAAGTTTTGTTGTTAGGGACCGTGTACAAACTACGTGGCTTGGTCCAGGGTGGGGGGGGGGAGGTTGGTTGAAAGGCTACGCTGGGCTACGTGGGGGGAGGGGGGGGTGGTTCCGAGCCAGGCCACGTAGCTTTCCTTTCAAAACATTTTTCACAGTTAAAATGAGGAACAGAACTCACAACAGCATGTGAATAATTATTTCCCTCAGTTAATTATCTCCGTATGTAATTTACAATCGTCTGACAAGAGAAAACAGTACAAAATGTCTTTTGGAATCAAAAGGGAAAAAAAGCTACGTGCTACGTGGGGGGGGGGGGGGGAGGGTAGAGGCAAAAGCCACGAAGGGCTACGTGGGGGGGGGGGGGGGTTTCACAGAAGGCCAAATTGGAGCTCAGTGGTTTATGCACGCTCCCTTACTGACAATATATGTTAAAGGTACAAATCGGACACCAGTAATTGTAAGGATCGAGTCATGGATGATGGTGTTTCCCCTTGGTTTTTCTGCTATTTCTTGAACTAATCTAGCATTACCCTTCACGTTCATGTGGAGGCCAAGCATAGGAAAACCCCACCTCCAAATTGCAAAAACTGGAAAGTATACATATTTGATTTTGAGGTTGTCAGCAGTGCACCACCATGTTAACACGTCTCACTGAACTAATAGTGGTGCTGCAACACTTCCATAAAACTCATATTTACGTATGGGTGGAATATTTGCTTTGAAAGTAGCACCAATCAATTTAAAAGAGATGTTTTATTTGAATACAATCCCCTTCATTTTTTTACTGTTGTTAGCTATTAATAATAAACGAGCTTATGACCCGGTGGCAAATCGCCTGCACTACTATTTTTGCACTATACGAATTATCAACTGAAATCTTTTAAATATTCGGAATAAGATTTTCAGCACATGTCTTGATAATTTATTCCATTTCTGAACTCTAATTTTTGGATATGGCTATTTCTCCCATTACACATACTACTCCTAATTCTTCTCTCCTAATTCTTCAACTCTTTTGTATGATACATACGCACCCAACGCGCTCTTCAGCCTTCTTCTGTCTTCGAATGATTCCTGACTCAGCTCTTTTGTCATATCAAATTGTGTTCTGCCGTAATCTCCGCAAACAAATCTAACTGCACCCTCTCCAACGTTTTGGTACTCATCATGTGGGTTTCAGACCAGCCTACCCCACTCAAGCAAAAGCCCGAACAAGATATTGTATTCCAGTTCCCTCATTTCCATAGTAAATCTCATCACTTTCTTAAACACGTGCAGAAGTTTGGAACATCTCCCTGCCACCTGCTCAATGCGCAGTTGAGTTTAGTATCAGATTCCAAGATATTTGAAATAAATGCCTTCAACAACAATCACAAAAGAAATTCTTATTTTTCCATCTGTGCACCTAATAAGCTTATCCTTGTTGGATTTCCTCATTACATGCTGACGTATACAACTAGATATCCTTTCTAAATATCTCTGTGGTTGTTCCCAGCTCTCTCTCGTTTAATCTTATTATACAACATTATGTCATCTACAGACAACTCTTGACTGTAACCTAACAACAGAATTACTCATGAGAATAATGAACAGCACTGGTCCAAATTTGCAGGCAGCTCGACACGCCACATTTCAGCAGCACAATGCTCTACCTCATGTGACGAGGAATGTGCAAGCCTTCTTCGAAGAAAGACGGGTACCACTGTTTCCTTGGTTTGCACGTTCGGCTGACATATCACCCATCGAACATGTCTGTGTTATGGTTGGTCGGCTACTTGTTGGTTCTGGTCTTGCAACCACTGTAGGTGCTAACTGGACGCGCCTACAAACCGTTTGGCGGTGTGTTCCCCAGCACTATATCCAGTCTGTGTTTGATTTCATGCTACGACGTCTAGAGGTTCTGATTGCAGCAAGCAGCGGCTTCACACCATACTCAATGCTCACGGGCAAATTGCAGGTAGCTCTGCAATTCTAATAATTTGTGTATTGGCATGTTCCTAATCTGTGCAATAAATTTCATTGTAATCACAAGTCTCCTTATTGCTGTTGCAATTGGCGCAAATAGTAACATACAGCAGTGTTCCAGGGAATGTTGAGTCCGGTCAAAGGGAGTACCCGAGCTGATACTCATTACCTCCATCACGGAGCGTCCCCACTGTACCAACCACCCAGCATCCGTCCCCACCTCAGAAACAGGCCCTTCCGGATCACCCAGCATTACAGCAGGGATGTTGAGGCAAGGCGTGTTTCACTAATCAATTAAGAGTTAACACGGGGAGCGGCGTGGACGCAGCGCCCGCCACGAACCAAGGCGAAGAGGAAACCTCACCGTATAGCATAATCCTGTCTGCTAGTCCCACGCGCGCTCGGAAAATGGTTCAAACTTCAAGATCGTTTAGGGGTTGGTACAGAGAGTGATTTGATACTGGGAACATAGGGTCGCAGCAGTCTACAGAGCCTTGAGAAACATGGTTGAAGTAGACCCCCGCCCCTGTAAGGTAGGTAGTATTCAGCGATATTGCGGTGGTGAGAATATGTGGTTGGTGGCGTAAACTGTAGCCGAAAGTGCGACAGATGCTTGAAGGAGAGGTAAAAATTGCTGAGAACACCCCCCCCCCCCCCACACACACACATCTTTATTGAGAAACTGTCTTTTTCACACTTTCGGCTACAGTTTGCGCCACTAACCACCTCTCCTCACCGCCGCAATACCGCTGAATGCTGCCTATCTTACATGGAGGGGGGGGGTCTACTTCAACCACGTTTTCCAGAGCTTTGGAGACCGCTGCGACCCTATGTTACCTGTATAAATCACTTTCTGTGCCAATCCCTAAAAGATGGTGAAGTTTTAACCATTTTTTCTAAAAATACCGTGAAATTTGTTGTAATAATGTGTGAGGCCTGAATCCCTTGTAGGTTTATTATTAGTACAAGGAAATTTTCCGTAAGGGCGCAGTATTTCGTTAATGCTTGTTACAGCTGATGTTGGGTTCACTGAATGGAAACTTTTAAGAGATCTAGGTTATAAAATTTTGATGGAATACTGCGAAATGATATGAAGTCCGATTACTTGCATCAAACCCGGGAACCGGAGGGGATACCAACAAGGGCAGCTGCGTCACTGAGAAGACTGAAGGAGAATAAGGAGAGTAGTTATTTTCATACGACATAGTCTGGACGGATATTGGATGACGAAACATGACTATTATACGCAAGGGAAGAGAGGGACATAATCCACACCGTGAAACTCAGAAAATATACTGCACCACATTATTGGGTCGTGTTCAACTGACAACCAGAACAACTGGCTAAAATTCGCCTTCTGAAACAATTTCAACCCATTTCACCAGTTGTTACGGTAGCCTTAAAGACGATCAGCGTCAATTGATTACATTTTACACGTCAACAATAGATACATGGTCAGGTAAAATGAACGTATGGAGTATAAACTAACTCACATATACAGTTTCTGGGCTGGTGTTTCTTGTGAGGCATTTGTCTGTGGTACGCATGCATATAATTTTTTCTTTCAGTTAGCACTTTGGTTAAATCTCAATATTATTTTCCTGCTTCCTAAACATGTGCCTACCTCTTCAACCTGACGAGTCGTTTACGTTCTTTCAGCCTTATGTCTATCAGTCCACCCTTGTACCTAACATTGTTTGGGTTTCATGTTGTGGTACAGCCAAGTTTGGATAAATTGAAAAGTGAGGTGTGTAAGTGTCGGTAACATGCACATTAAAAGACATTGCTCGAGGTACTTAAAATCCAAATTACATTCCTTTCCTTTCTCCCCTGTCCTCTAATGATCTTGACGTCGATGATGTGTAAAGCTATAAGCAGAAAATGTGACTTTTCTGCAAGGGACACGATAGCTCACGCACCTGAAAGAACTACTATGATCAGCCCGAGGATTATAGCAGTTGATGTTTTGCGATATACGGGAGAGACAAGCAATAAAGGAATTAGTCAGCGTTAGCCGACCAGAGACATTTTAGTCAGGAAGCTTAACAAAGACGGTGTCAGATTAAACATGCGTACGTGGGATCAGTTCTGCACAAATGACGTTGATTTTACAAATCTAAAATTGCAAGAAACTTTTCTAATTATCCCTCAGTGAGTGAATATAACGAGAGTATAAGCCTTGGTTAAAGCTGTCTGCGAATAACAACCCTTGATTGTTTTATCAATAAACTTATCGCCAATATTTCTGTATTGCATGACCTACGGTGAACGAGAGAACATTTGAGCAGTTTCACGATTGGTGACTTTTTTCTTGCGACTTACGAGGCACTAGCTGACTTCGGAGAACGACGCAACGGGAGCGACCATTCGGTGCTCATTCCCCTACAATGCAAACTGATTTCTTTCCGTTTTGCGGAAAACCTCCAGTCGACTTGTCGTCTGATCCAGCGCTTGTCACAGCAGGGTCCCTGGCGATACTAAGATGATCCCGATCCGTTCTACGAAATACAAGACGTCACTTGAAGTGAGATGTTCTCGTCTATCTCAGCTGACAATCCAAACATTAAGCTGGCGATAGTACACCGGTGTGAAAAACTTAAGGATGAGATTAACTTTCGCATGCTATGTTACTGGCAAGTAATATAGCTCGATGAATCTTGAACCATGCAAAGAAAAAAATGATATAGTATGGTACAGTAGGCAACTGGAAGAAATACGCGAAGAGACGAACAGAAATTACACTTTTGTTCCGAGACAATATGTTCTACTGAAGTCATTGCGACCCAAGATTGTCGTCTGAACTTTTTTTTTTACTTTTTATACTTTTTTTTTTATTTATTACACATTTTTACAGCCTAGTACCTAGACACTAAAACAGGCCTTAATTTAACACAACAGTTTTACATTTGATACTTCAACAGATAATTCCACAATGAATAATTTCAATTTTTGTTATGTATAGTTTTGGCAATATCTGTACAGTCTTTGCTTGTTGGCACTATACATACGATTGTCGCCTGGACAGTAAAAAAAGGAGGAACATATTTCTTAAAAGGGTGTGTAACCACTACAGACAGCTATTCATGCTCTGCAACGTGCTCCCGTGATGGCCATAATGTTGGTAAGGAGTTCTTGTGATAACATCTAATTCCTCCACCAGCGTGGTTGACAACTGCTGGATGGTTGTTGATGCATGTTGGCATACTGCAATACATCTCTTTACGCCTCCCCAACGCATCCGCCACTTGTTCGATAGGATTTAAGTCGGGTGAACAGGCAGGCCAGTCCATTATCGAATTTCCTCTCGTCCCGAGACTCCTCCACTTATTCGATACAATCGCACAATGTTAACAATAAAAGTGGTCAGTGCCGAATTAACACCTGAAAAGACGCACATGGGGAAGAAGAACACTATTATAATAACGCTGACCAGTGAGTGTTGCGAGTTCAAATATTTGGTAGTCGATACGCGCATAAAACATTATGCCCCCCAACACCATAACACTTGGACCACCAAAACGATCATGTTCGATAATGTTCCTGGGTGCATTACGTGTTCCTACCTATCACCAGATCAGGTTACGTCCAGAATCACTATGCGGACTGAATCTGTTCTCCTCTGAATAGAGCAAGCGACACCACTCCTCTTCGGTCCTGTCCCGGTGCACTTGACACCGTCGTAAACGATGCCGCCGATGTGCGGGTGTCAACGGAACACAACATAATAAGGCAAATAGTGTAACCCCATGCAGTCTCTGTGCCACTGTGTTACATGATATTGCGTGAGTTAAGGTGGCCATACACGATCGCTCCATTTGGATGTCATCCATATGGATGACATCCATGCGGATGACATCCAAAAGCGTAGCACATACACGATCATTCCATCACTCCAGTCAGCCACGACAATGAAAAAAAAGAGTCAAAGCAAGCAACAATAGGTTGTCAATTTGCTATACAACAATCTAGTTATGCCAAGTACTAAATAAAACGAGCCCGAATTAATTTTAAAGGATATTCAAACTATCGAATACTGAATAAAAGTCCTGAGAATTAAATAAACGTCCAAAAAAGTGCGAAATTATGAAAAATAAGCTATGTGATATTACGAAAAATTTAAAAATACTACAAAAATATTATAAAACAGATTTATTAAATTGAAATAGTTTAGCAGGCTGAAAATAGTGACAAGTACGTTAAATGTAGTAAAACAACATATTTAAAAACAACATATTTAAACAAGTGGGCTCATATAAAATTAATCTTATCATACTATGATCTTTTTAAAAAGAAGACCGCAAAGAATTATCTTTTTTTTTCCAACACGGTTTCTCTGTTGGTGTTTATGTCTTTATTTTTAAATAATATTAGCAATTGACCTATTGTCCTACAAGCATGGTAAGTCCTTACACTTCTCAATAATCTCCTGCACAAAGTCTTATTGAGACGACATTATTATTAATTTTTTTAAAAAAAGTAATTAATCGCTAATTGTTACTTAATAATATTTAAAACTGTATTATTTTCAATTCTACATTCAAACTAATATTTAACTACTAGCAAAACAAATATTTCTATAGCAGATTCAAAACAAAAAAGAAATGGTACAATGGTGCATAGTCCACTCAAGGCACTGATGTTGTCTGCTCGATGGTCGGTGACAGAGTGAGAAGAGTTTGGACCGCGGTTTCGCCATACACGAGCCGACTGGAGTGATGGTGTCGCTCCACGTAGTTTTCCCCACACACCGTCAGTTGGTTTGATGGCATGATGGACGAAACTGATGGATATTGGACTGACCGGATATCCAAATAATCCTGTCACTCCACGTCATCCACATCAGTTTCCCCACACACGACGTGATAATGGAGTGACATCGCTCCATTTGGACAGATGGAGCGATCGTGTATGGCCACCTTTACAGTCATCTATACTCTACACTAATATTATAAATGCGAATGTAAATCTGTCTCTCTGTCTGTTTGTTATGTTTCTTGGGCTAAACGGCTAATCCTATCATGATGAAGTTTGACAAGCAGACGCGATTTGGCATTAGGATGGACATAGGATACTTTTTCTGAATAAATAGTACATACTGTCATGTAATTTTGAAAAATTACCGAAACGGCGATAGACTGACGCTTAGGATGTGTAACACTCTGTAGTGCCTTGCTCGATAACGGGGCTTGGTAGCGCAGTGGTTAACGCACTTGCTTTCCAATGTGTTGGACTGTAGTCTCCGGTTCAATTCCCTATGGAAGCAAAGATTTTTAAGAATTGTTTTTGATAGTATGAGCCACGCCTGGAACGTCAGATTTTCGGATTCCATTTTAAACAGTAGATACCACTAATGTAGGGGCGCAATGTTTGGCAAATCGTACGCGGTCTGACAATGCTGTAGGTGTACACTTTTTGACGCTATATTTATCACTCAGTAATCTATACTAATATTATAAATGCGAAAGTAACTCTCTCTGTCTGTTTGTTACGTTCCTTGGGCTAAACCGCTAATCCTATCATGATGAAGTTTGACAAGCAGATGCGATTTGGCATTAGGATGGACATAGAATACTTTTTCTGCATAAATAGTACATACTGTCACGTAATTTCTTATTGCATAATGTAACGGACATCTGCTTCTGCACTTGACATAGGTTGATCACCTCCTCTTCTTCGGGCAGCTGGGTTGGGAGCTATGCAGGCTCTCTATGCATGTAAAACAATGCTGTGAGCAATACGAAACTCCAGGGTTACACTCGCCATACTTCGTGCTTCTCCCATTTTCCCAATGATTCTTCTCCTTGTGAAGTCGTCCAAATGTTGTCTCTGAGCCATGTTGCAATGAAGAAAATCACTACAGGGCACGGTAATAGCTCGCTAATTGACACACATTGTCTCGTTCCGTTCCTTCAACTGCTTCGTATTTCGAGGCCAGACACATTTGGCGTTATAGTCGCTTTGACTTCGCACCATGTGACGTCCAGCTTGCTGTGCGCGTTTGGGGGACCGCTAGTAACATGCTTCCATACTTTCATTGATTTCCACAGAGTAGTTAATATGTTATATTACTTTATCTATCTTTTATCTAAGTTCTGCGCACCAGTGTAGATTCTCGAATAAACTCTGTTCACTACAAACGACGATAACCGTCACACACACTTTGATTGGTAAGGATGCCAGAAGTAAAGTCTCTTGCTTTACTTACTGCAGAGGCATCACAGTCCGTAGCCGATCTTCAATGTTAATGGAACACATTTCATAGCGGTCAGAAAGTGTAACCTATCTTCAAGCAATTAGTTTACAATTGTGCAGGGGATGACTGTCTCTGTAACCACTGCTTGGATCTGGCCTGCAGTCACCCGTTTGCCAACAACAGCCACCCACCGAGCGTGGTGGTGTAATGGCTAGCATTCTGGCCTCGCATTCGGGAGGACGGTGGTTCGAATCCCCGTCCGGGCATCCAGATTTGGGTTTTCCATGGTTTCCCCAAATCACTCCAAGTGAATGCCGGGATGCTTCCTTCAAAAGGCCATGGCCGAATTCCTTCCCATTCCTTGCCCCCCATCCTTTCCTGTCTCTAAAGACCTAGTTGTTATAGGAGACGTTAAGCAGTTAAAAAAAAACAGCCACCAACAAAGTTTGGCGGTTTTCACGTGATGTTGTCCTTCTGTATGGATCTTTGGCTGCTCTAGGAGTACTAAAACCTACATCCCTCCACTGTGTAACAAGTCTGTATACTGAAATTGCACTACGGACAATCTTTTGGCAGACTTCACGATATGATGCACCCATTTCAAACACGTCAACGTATGTTGGAGATGAAGTATGGAGGGATAGAGGTAGAAGAATTTGGAGTAGTGCATGGAAAGGTAAAGCTGACCATGACCACAAGATGGCACTCGATTTCATGCATTAGGTAGTGGGAAAATTTTCTTTTGTGGTTAAGGATGTCACGGATTGAAATAAATTACCAAGAGGATGAATAATTTACCAAAAACGCCGAAGGAATTTATAATTAAAATTCGTGATGGCAAAAGTAGATGGGTGGGACTGAGCGTGGTGGGCGAGCGGCAACGCTCTGGCCTTGCGTTTGGGATGACACGGGTTCGAATCCCCGTCCGAACATCCAGATTTGGGTTTTCCATGGTTTCCCCAGATCGCTCCAGGGCGAATGCCGGGATGCTTCCTTCATAAGGCCATGGCTGAATTCCTTACCGTTCTGTGCCGCCAGTCCTTTTCCTCCTTTAAGGGGTAGTCTATAAATTACGTGGCTCGGTTTAGGGGGGAGGGGAGGGGTTGGCTGTTAAGCTACGCTGAGGTACGTGTGGGGGAGGGAGGTTTCCGAGCCAAGCTACGTTGCTTTTCATTCATATTATTTTTCAGAGTTAAAATAAGGTACAGAACACAAAACAGAATGTCAATATAAATTTCTGTCATTTAATTATCCCCGTATGTAATTTACGATAGTCTGATAAGAGAAATCAGTACAGAATGTATTCTGAGGGGAAAAAAAGCTAGGAGGCCAAAATGGAGTTACGCTATTTATAGACGCTCCCTAATTACCTTGACGTCGACAAGGCGTAAAGCTATTAGCAAAAAAAAAAAAAAAAAAGAAGATTGGGGGGGGGGGTAGTATATTTCTCAAAGTATATACGATAATAATAATAAGAAGAAAGGGGTAAATAGGGTGAATTTCCACCGGATTATTCACCTTTATTTACCTCTCGAAGCAGACGATACACGGTATGATGGGAGATGGGTGGCCGAAAGGCTGCTGTGAGTTTTATAGTCATGCAGGGACTGTGCTGCTTGATCGTCTTCCTAAACGTAAGGCAATATAACGATCCTGACGTTGGGCTATAACACGTGGTTGACCTTGCCAGTTGCCCGTACTGCCGTTGAATGTTTCCTCCCTCCTGGAATCTACTCCATAGCCGTGAAATGATTCTACGAGCGACATGCAACTCCTGGCCCGCCTGGCGATGATTATGTCCGACCTTTAATCTGCGGAAGATAGTTCACGCGTAAAGTTGCGTATAGACTATGCGCCACTGCCGTGCGAGCCGTGTTCGAGCGCGCCAAACCGGCTATTTGCCGCACGAGCCACTTCTGTTGATGAGCGCGGCAACGCAACCCAGCCAGGACTGCGCTACAAACTATCCAGGCACGGTCTTTTCACGGAGCTACCGTGGATGTTTCACGTGCACGAGTAGCTACCACTTTCACTGTGATGCATCACATCGCATACTAGAAACCTAAACGAAAAGTGTGTTGGTGGATAAGGAAATTGTATTTTAATAGAATGCAGTATCTTGCGAAACTTATGGAAGATATTAGATATGAAGCTATCGAGGATACAATAAACAAATTTTACGAGAATTACAACGGTATTCTTAAAACCATTAATTGAGCCAAGTGTGAATAAAGTGAACACACAATTTCGGGAGCCGAGTTCAGTTACTGAAAGCCGCTGTAACTTGAAGATTTATAGCAATTGGAGACTCGTGTACTAGCCTGCAATACCTTTGTCGAGTGTCAAAACAATCATTTTCGAGAACAGTTCCATATTTTTTTGACGCAATATGCGAAATTTTGAAAGAATGGGCAAAGATAAGAAAATAATACCCATTTTATATTAAAGTTTTTATTGTTATTCAATTTTCTGTAGGCTTTCTTAAAGGGGAATCCATAAATTACGTGAGTTGTTTTTCCGGATTTCCGGACCCCCCCCCCCCCCTTTGATGAGATCTGGTCCGTGAGGTCTCACCCTTCCAAAGCCGGTTACACCCCCACTTTTCGACGAAAAACTCCCCTAAATTCGTCATTTTTAGAGCCTTTTTTTGACTCTACAGTCCAACAATAATTTCCAAAACCTCACGTGAGATTTCCGTTTACCCCCTCTCCCCCTTGGTGAGATTTCGCCAGACCCCTCCCCCCATATTTCACCTCACGTAATTTATGGACGCCCCCTAACGAGATCTTACGTACTGCTTACTTGAGTTAATCATGCCATTTGGCGATTCCATAGATTCGTTGACTGGAGGTGGTACCATCGGAGTCTGATTAGGCTGCATATTTGCTATTCCACAAAAAATATTTGGCACCATAAAATTGTATTTAAAAGGCGACACTTATCGTTATCCATGGTAGCAAACTGTCGCTGTGCCGCGCGAGCCAACTGGAACAAAGACACACGTGTCACAACTGCTCGCGAGTCAACTAGTGGGGGTCCTTTGCCGCGTGCCTAAATACCGACAGAGAATGGCTCGCCGCACAGCATGTTCGACCGTGCCAATGTCCGAGTTGGCTCGCGAACCAACAGCGTATCCATTATGCTCGGCTGCCAGCGTTCGAGGATGTGCCGCGCATAATGGATACGCAACTTAATGTTATCCAGATTTGTCCTTTGTGCCTTCCTGCTTCCTTGTGCCAAATGCACACGGCACGCAGTCAGAACAACTGCATCCATGCCCTCTGCCCACACGGACTGTTTCCTGCCACGCCAAGCAGCTTCGTCCAGAGCTGCCAGGTTTACCAGACATTTAGTTTGTTGTGCAGCCACTGTTTGGTCCACGTCATGACGCAATGATTTTTCGTGGAGCTCGAAAAATAATTGAAAATGCCGTTCCCACTGTGGTATTTGATTACTAGTCCATTTTTTTTTTAATTATGGCTTTACGCCTTGTTGACGTCGAGGTCATTAGAGGTGGGAAAGGAGGGGGCAAGGAACGGAAAGGAATTCGGCCATAGTCTATTGAAGGAAGCATCCCGGAATTCACCTGGAATGATTTGGGGAAACCACGGAAAACCCAAATCTGGATTCCCAGACGGGGATTCGAATCCGCGTCCTCCCAAATGCGAGGCCAGTACGTTAACCGTTCACCCACCACGCTCTCTCTCGTCGAATTTCACTTGGACCTGCAGACCGTTCAAGATTTGGCAGATTGCAGTTCACTTATATGCCTAAATCGCAAGCTTAGTTACAGTGGCGTAACTATACCATTGAAGCCCGTGGCATATTCATCGGATGGGTCCCTCCCTTAGTGCCGGATCTAGGGAAGGGAGGGGGGGGGGGTGCAAATCATTGCGTGGTTGGTTTGAAGTGGTGAGCCTCCTGGGCATCGGGCTGGGGGGGGGGGGGTGAAGGAAGGAAGATCGGCCTAGGGCTGAGGTCCCCTCCGGCTGGGGTCCTTGGTCTTATGCCCGTCCTGCCACCCTATTGTTACGCCATTGGTTAGTTACAATACTCCGGACTTGCCAGGTAATGAAACGTTGTTTAAACCTGGTCTGTGTTGTCCACACGTCCTCCTGTCATTATTCAGAACCAGAGCAAGGGAACACAAAACTATAGTATTTTCAGGATCAAGATTAAAAAGGAGTGAAGATAAGCAATCGCCTTGCTTGACGCTTGTCTTTACCTCAAAAAAGGTGTTGATAATTTCCCTTACTTTGAATCTGGAGTTAGAACCTTCTACACATTTCATGCTTTTCTGGGATCCCGAAATCTTCTATTTCAGTACTGAATGACCTCTTGGAATGTTGTCATGCTTCTGTTTAAAGTTAGCTAATAAACAGTATACTTCCTTATTAAACTCCCAGCATTTTCCTGTTATTCTATGTAAAACACACATTTGATCTGTGATAAATTTGTTCTTCCTGACTCCTGCATGTTCGTATTCTAGTCTTCTCCATGTGTGGGGTAAATCTTCTGAGTAATATCAAACTCAAAACTTTATATGCAGTACATAATAGCGATATATGTTTATAATTTGCACATTTCATGGGATCTCCTTTCTAAAAAAATTGGACAATTTACTACCTCCTCCCAGTCTTCAGGTATTGCATTCTTTTCCTAGATTATTGTGATAAGGAGTTGAATCTTCTGTTGCTCTACTTATTTACTACTTATTTTCAGTATTTATGCCATCTATTTCCGAGGGCTTTCTTCTCTTCATTGATCTGACAGCATTCTTCACCTCTACCAACTGCGGCTGTTTCACCCACGTCTACATATTCTGAAAATTCGCCAGAGGTTTTACACTGATTACGTGTGTACTGCTATTTATAAGTTCTTCAAAATACAGTCTTCACTCTTCTAATGCTTATCCCTCATCAGTAATAAAGTTTCCACCATCTTCTTCAATTAGTTCTACACGTGATATACTCGTACATTCTTTTCTGAAATATCGTGTCGTATGTTAGAATTTTTAAAATCATCGGTTACAAAGTAGTGTTTAATTTGCAAGAAGCGAAGTTATAACAACTACAACTAACACCATAGTGTTCCAGAGACGCAGTCTCGGAACACTATGGCAGACAATACTGGATCGATTCCATCGACCAGTCTGACAGTGGGAGTGGCCCTACGCACTTATTATCAGATGGAAAACACACCCCCTGAAGCAGCCGTCGACATCGAAGACCACCAGATCACTCCTACCCTCCAGGACATGGAAGACAACCCCGGTATCCACCAGACGCATACTACCCAAGAACCACCGTATGCTGAACGACTGGCGCAGATGACAGTGGAAGAGTTGCAGTACGATCAGCAGGGAGTCCCGACAGAACAACAACAGCACCGGCAGACTCAAAAAACCAAACCGCTTTCACGCGCAAGATCACGTTCGCCACAGATGAAACAACATACGTCACCAGTGAGTAAACGCACCAAGCAAAAAGACCAGCTGTTGCTTAACCTAGAACCAATCGCAAGAGTCCCGCAACCCAGTAAATTAATAGACCCGTTAGTCAGTGAAAGTGTATCTAACAATGCAACTAACGTGCCTCCTATACCAGTTCCACTGCCCCATCTGGGCCCACCAAATAATTATGAAAAACCCGGCTACCCCATAAACCAGAATAGTCAAGATAACAGATATACACCCACGGACAATGGTCCTTACTATGTAATGGTGGAAAGTAGCAATAACAACATTGGCAGGCTGCACCCTATGTCAGTAGGAAAAATGCTTTTCTTACATAATAACCACATAAGATCGGAAATAATTAATATTACTACCGCAGGGCGGAATAGAATTAGAATAGAAAATAAGACCGGCACTGCTGCAAATTCCTTGGTAGAACTGAGATCACTAAAAGACAATAACCTAGAGGCCTACATACCATACTATATGACTAGGAAACAGGGAGTGATTAGGAACATCGACACCTCGCTATCTCCGGATGAAATAATAAATGAAACAATCTCCCCCTTTCCAGTTCTACGAGTCAGAAGATTTACTAAAAAAGTTGTAGCAGACAACGGAGTTCAACACCGCCCCCTACCCGTTTGCGTCTTAACCTTTCAATCCCAAGTGTTGCCACAGTTCATATACTTATATGGCATGAGATGTGCTGTGCAACCCTACATATCACCAGTAATACAATGTTATCAATGTCTTAGGTACAACCACACCCAAGCCCAGTGTAGAAGCCAACCTCGCTGTAGCAGATGTGCTGGTTCTCACAAACTCAAAGATTGCACCTCCGAAAACCAACCAAGTTGCATATACTGCCAAGGAAACCACCTGTCTACCGATCGATCCTGCCCGGAATTCAAACAGCGCTCAGAAAGAAAACAAAATTTGGTAGTCAATAACCCCCAACAATGGCACCCCCTTACAAACCCACGCACTTACGTCAATGTAACGGCAGCAGGCCCACAGCTAATACAAATGGGTCAACAACTTCCGGAGGAAAACCCAGTTCCTATCGCAGCACAACAATCAACACCGCTAAACCCACCATACATCCCAGCAGTAACACAAGAAGGTAGCAGCCCTCAAGTGCGAGAACCCGGAAGCCAGCATCGTTCGCGCCATACAACTCCACATAGTCATGTACAAGGAAACCCGAATAACACCGGAGTTGGCCAGCCGCCTATGCCCACAAACGTTACAAAAACAAGGCCAGTGGGCAGTGGTACCATAATCCCTCAGAATCTGTTCTGGAAAAGTAACGGCCCAACACAACCCATAACGTTCAATCCATATCAACCACTACAACACAGGATGCCGGGAAATCTTGAGCCGAATCACCAGTTAGCGCAACAACAGATAATAACGGCGGAAATACCACTAGTAGAAAAATTGATGGCGTTAGTAATAACCATAATTGAGCAGACAAGATACAACAGTACAATTGATCCCTCACATATAAGAAATCTACTAGAGGCGATCATCACAACGACCACATAATGGACCCAGATAACAAACAAAATTTGCACTCGTCATCCACTCACGACCCGCAACTAAAAATACTCCAGTGGAACGGCAGATCAGTATATTCAAACAGAGAAAGTTTGAGAGCAGAACTACAAATCAGGAAATAGATATAGCCTTATTATCGGAAACATGGTTCCACCCCCACAAAGAAATTAGATTAAAAAATTACCATGTATATAGAAATGACCGAACAGATGGAAAAGGAGGGGTAGCTATCTTAATTTACCAACACATTTCGCATGAGCCTCAACACTTAAACAACAATAATCTTCCCTTCCAAGCAGTATCAATACGAATTCGACTCAAAGAATTTTCATTCACTGCGGTATCGATATACTGCACCCCTCGAAAAAAGATCGAACAGGCGGATTGGACAAACCTATTCAAACAAATACAACCACCATATTTTAATAGCAGGTGATTTCAACGCGCACAGCCGGAGCTGGGGATGCCACCATGATGACACATACGGTACATCAGTAATGGACATGGTAGAAGACGAGAACCTCGTAATTATGAACGACGGAACCCCCACGCTGATTCGCAGAGTAGGCGGCAAACCATCCGCCGTTGACCTCACACTCTGTTCGCCAAGCATTGCAACCATCGCCACATGGCAGGTACTAAACGACACTTTGGGATCGAGACCATTTTCCAATTCAACTCACAATCGGATGCCCACCTGACTATGAAAACAGAAAACATCCAACAAGATGCTGGAACATAAAAAAAACTAACTGGACAACATACAAGCTATGTTTGGAAGAGGAAATCTACAAAATCCCAGCAAAAGTAACGGGGATAGAAGCATATAAGCAATTAGTGGCAGCAATAACAGTAGCAGCAAACAAATCAATACCTCCAAGAAAACAACGAAGTCATTCAGGCAAGACCACGACAGTTTGGTGGAACTCAGAATGCTCAAGATCAATAGCAAAAAGACGTCTAGCTTTACATAAATACCGGAGAGAACCAACACTAACGAATTACATAGAATATCAAAAAATTAGTGCATGGACCAAACGTGCGTTAAAGAAACAAAAACGACTAAGTTGGATCGAGTACTGCGAAACATTGAGTAAAGACACAAGCACGAGCTCAATATGGGAGAGAATAAGATGCTTGAGAGATAGGAAACATAGACCTACAACAAATTCAGTAGACAGCTCGTGTATAGAAGAAATTTCCAAAAGAATAGCTCCAGATAGTACCTCCAATCCAGAATCCCGATACGCACCAAATCCTGCCGAACACTCTGAGCACCAGCTCTGCGCACCGTTTAAAGTCAAAGAACTCCTCCAATGCTTAAAACAGTCCTCCGACACGGCCCCGGGAATAGACGGAATACACTACGCGATGTTATTCAACATGCCCACAATAGCACTAAAATTCCTCACAAAAATGCTTCAACGACATCTGGAACGACACTGACGATTCCTCAGGAATGGCAGTAACACAGATTATTCTAACCAATTCTGAAAACGCCCATAAAGATCCAAAACACCCAGTATCATATAGGCCAATCGCACTAATGTCATTTGCGTATCAAAGACAGCTGGAACGCCCTAATCAAAAATAGGCTAGAATGGTGGTTGGAAGAAACAAGCTCCTTCCAGCTACTCAATTCGGCGTTTAGGAAAGGAAAGAGCACCATGAGTACTTGTCAATTCTAAATACAGATATCAATATCACATACATTCAGAAGCAGTACCTCGGCGCAGTGTTCTTGGATATTTCAGCAGCATATGAGCAATGTGGTAATACCCGTTCTGATGCAGAAACTCAGTAAGCTGCGAATCCCCCAAAAGCTCTTGGCAGGAATATACTCCTAATATCAGAAAGAGTGATATATATAGCGGCCTAAGAAAAATTGATAGGTCCTCGCTTGGTTGTTTAAAGGACTCCCGCAGGGAGCAATACTAAGTCCTCTGTTGTACTTAATATATACCCACGACCTGGGGAAACTCTTTTCTCCCAAAGTAACTACCCTCCAATTCGCAGACGACATAGTAATATACATAAAGGGTTCAACTATGGAAGTGATACTTCTCATGTTGAAAGAGGCATTGGAGGAATTCAGTACATGGTTATTCAACAATGGGATGGAAATCGCAGCTGATAAGTCAACAGTAGTAATATTCTTCCAAACGAAAAATTATCATCAATGACAACGTGTTGCTAGGACCATACAGCTTCCCAGTGAAAAAACAATGCAAATTCCTAGGAATGATACTCGATAATCGTCTTACCTGGAGAGAACACATACAAGAAGTGATAGCGAAATCTGAGAAAGACTCAACATCTTAAGGGCAGTAGCGGGAACGTGGTGGGGATCCATCCTAAAACCCTCCTACTCTTATACAGAGCATTAATCAGATCGGTAGTAGACTATGGCTGCATCTTTTACGTTAACGGCAGGAAAGACGCACTACGGAAGACTACGGAAGTTGGACAATACCGCTGCCTCAGAACATGTGTAGGAGCCATGAGGTCTACACCCACGAACGCACTACTAGTGGAATCCGGGGACACGCCTCTACATATAAGAAGAAGTCAGCTATCCGAAAAGTTCCTAGTAGACAAACTAAACCTCAAAACGCATCCACTGAGGGAACGGATGGAAACATTAAAACAAGCTGTAGAAAAATTTACAAATCAAGATCCAGCGACCCAACACGACATACCATTACTGGAAGCGTACAACTATTGGGAAGAGATGCAGTGACAAAATAGAGAAATTCGGAAATACATCCTATTTACCAAGCACCATTCCACCTACGAACAATCGACACCCAAATCCATCTCCTAGAAAAATCTGCGAACACGGATGAAAACGAAAACCTCAACAGGAAACTACGCACCTTCGCCTTGAACGCAACACACATCTACACAGACGGCGCCAAGGTCAGCCCAGAAAGCAGAGTAGGATGCGCAATCTGCCCACCAACACAGTATCATGCACTATACTCGTTACCAGAGCAAACGTCAATTTTTCTTGCAGAAGCAAAAGCGATATTAGAGGCATTGAAATATAGTGGTAACCGTGACCAAACCGAAGTAATAATCATCACCGATTCCCTGAGCGTAATCACAAGCATTGAAAAGCCAGTTGGAACACAAGGATGGCAAGCATAATAGCAGACATCCTTCACGAAATATACACCAACAACATAAAGGGCATCACCACAAGGTTCTTGTGGGTTCCATCCCACAAGGGAATAAAATTCAATGAATACGTCGACAAGATGCGAAGGAAGCTATAGTGGCGGGACATGAAGAAGACTTAAAACTTCACTCCTCAGAATTCTACCAAACCATCAAACAGCGAGCAAAAGAACTATGGAAAACGGAATGGAGTAGCTCTTCACAACTAAAAGGTACACACTACAGCCGCATACAACCAGATATCCCCGTCAAGCCTTGGTATTACAAATGGAATGTCAACAGGCGGTACATCACAAGTATCATTAGAAGTCGCTTCCACCATGGTAATTTCCCCAACCACTTAAATCGAATACATCTCAGAGAAACTCCACAATGTGACTGTTCAGATACAGCAGTAGGCGATTTTAAACCACATTCTATTTTCTTGCCAGAAATATAGAACACAACAAGACAAAATGCTGAAAGGATTAAAAACCCTTGGTGTTCCTTTACCAACGAATGTGATTTTCTTGCTAGCCACCAACGACAAAAATATTTATAAGACATTAATGACATATTATAAGGATGGAGACATATTCATCTGAATTCTCCCCATCTAACTCTTAAAACTGCATCATTTATATGCTCAAAAACTACCTATTTATTGTGTGCTATAGATGCAGACTCATTGTAAATATTTAACTAAAATTAACGTCTTACTGGTAGTTAATTTAGATAAGACATAACTTTAGACAGAAAATGATGTATCTAGAAGATGGAAACACCTAGCTTAGATATACTTATACATACCACAAAAGTGTAACTTTTATATGAATTAGAATTTTCTTGTTAAATGTGTCCTATTTACATGTGAGAACACAAGTATACAATCTCAAATTATAATGTTTGAGTGTGAGCAACCCATAAGTGAATTGTCAGAAATGATGTAATATAGAATACTAGTCTAGTAAATAATGAAAAACCCATGTAAAAAACAAGTTTGATAGCTAAATGAAAATATTATGTACACATCAATGTAAAGTTTACAAAGGCTGGCTGTATGGCCGACAAGGCTAAAGGCCAATAAATAAATAATAAATAAATAACTTGGATTCGGAACTGCGGAAGCGTTCTGACGTACTTCACATTACGCAGCAAGTTGTGCCAGAGTTGATGGATGTCCGGTTAAAAGTCTATGAAAATCCCCTCCGAGACAGGGAGGTCGAACCGGGGAAACTTTCGAGCCACAACCATATACCTTAACCGCTGAACCATCAGACCGGTCTCTCTTCCCGGTTATACTTTTATTTTATGTACGGATCACTCCTTATCTTTGATCCATGGAATCGAAATGTTCGTGGCAAATATATCATTTTAAAACAACACAATAATCTTAAAATCCCAAAAGTTACAATCAAACAATGAAAATTAATTGCTAACAGTAATGGAAAAAGTGTACATAGTGTTAAAGCAAATATGTGTGGATATTCAATAGAAAGTCAAAGCAACGTTTTCCCACAAATGATCACACTTAAAATACTGAAAGAAAACTAAAATCAGTTCAAGTTCCCTGTTCTACTCTAATAGTTATATGCCCCACGAAAGCCCTATTGGTGACGCTCTTCAATGCTGTTGTCCACACTCCACGATTCTCGATGTCCAAGGGTGATATCAATGTCTGTGTTCTTCTACATCAGCTCTCTCTCTCTCGTAAACATGCTGAAACAGTACAGACTACAGTAAGTATCCATTTCTTAATTTTTGTCAAAATTTCCTACAAAGTAGTAAATCTTTTTAAAGAGTAACATTATTTTGTCAGCAAGGATAATCCAGGATTGAATGGAAGTTAAATCTTATTTTTTCAGCTTGCTTTTTACCCATAATCAAATTATCAATCCCAATCCAAATTAATCTTTAATCCATTAGCTTGTGATCTCAACTCAATAAAAACTTATCACGAAAATTAAAGTGAAAATGAGCGTGAAAATCTGATTACAACTATTTTAAGAATTTTAATGTGATGAATTTGCTTACAACTTAATTAAATCTCTAAAAAAAATTCCCTATAATTACAAACTAGTAGTAGCAACGAGTTAAATACGGGTTAAACTGTCATAAAGAACATAAAACTTGTCTAAAGATGTACAACGTCACTGTGTGTCTACACTCCACCAACATACTTTAACCCATAAGGGATTGTGCATAAACTACGTGGCTCGGTCTGGGGGGGGGGGGGGAGGAGTTGGCTGGAAAGCTACGTTGGGCTACGTGAAGGGGAAGGTTGGGTTCACAGGAGGCCAAATGGACCTACGTGGGTTATGCACGCCCCCTAATGGAATCTATTATGGTCGGTTTATACAGGTACGTGAAGTGAATGTGGTAAGAACCATTGTAAGCTACCAAATCCTCGGAAAATGGTAAGCCAAATGTTAGCTAACCACTACTTTAATGGATTACGGTGTGTTTAGACGAGGTCGGGCCAAATTCCCTCTTTCAACACCTGCAAGCAGTTAGCTCGGTTAAACAAATTTAGAAGTATTTTGACATAATCTGGAAATGAAAAACTCACTGTTCTGTTTGAAATACTAGTGAATTTAATTAATATCTTTCTTTGACACAACTTTTATAACATTTATGTTACATTGAAAGAAATTTCCGATAAATTTCATTAGCTATTTTAGCTTGTGTACAGAGAACCTATGTTCGCGGCATACAACCTTTTCCAAGTGGCACGATACACACACCGTCCCGCGCTCTGACATGCTACAATGCAGTCGCACAAACAAACAATCGCTGCCTGCCCGGTTGTGCTGGCCAGAGTCAATGATTGTTACTTAAATATTACAACACTTTTCTACCCTGTTTACTAAACAAACTATGGTCTGTGGAAACTCAACAATATTACAAATCAAGTTACAAACATTAATACAGTTATCCAGCATACTTATTATTAGTAAATGATACATAATTCAATATTATTAGGGATTATCAATAGTAAATTATTAATAAAAATGATGGGGGCGTTGGTGATAATGTTACACCTTTCTCCAGGTGTCTCATAGCTAAAGTTTTTTGACTTTACGCCTAGTCGAAGTCGAGCTTATTAGAGGCGGGAGAGGATTGGGTACAACGAATGGGAAGGAAATTGGTAATGCCCATTTCTTGGAACGATTCCAGCATTCACCTGGATTTATTTCGGGAAATCATCGAAAACGATTTCTGGATGCCACGCTCGAGGGTTCTCACTCGCTGACTGTGCTCGTTTAAAGATTCTGTTGAAAGATTTAGTCATCATGTTCTATTAGAGGATTAGGAGAAAACGTAATAAAAGGAATAGAAGAAGGAATGAGAGTGCGGTATGAGAGTTCCGCGAAACTGGGAAATTTAAAATCTATAAGCAATTAATTCATCGCGATCCCAATGTTTTGAAGTATTTTAATAGAGCAATCAATATTTAAATGATCTCTGAACAAAGGCGGATCTAGGAATTTCCTGAGCCGGGGCAAAAGCTCTGAGAATGCCGGCCCTTCGAACATTATTTTACCGCCACTCCGAGTGTCGGCAGCCGCATTGTTGATGTCCGGGGCAGTAAAGGAGCTATAAAGAGAAAAAAAAGGGTCGCCGCGACATAAATTGCCGCCCCCCTGAAGTTGCCGCACGGGGCAAGCGCTCCGGTTTGCTCTCCCCTCCCTACCCTCTTTATCCGGCTCAGCCTCTGAATATAATTAGGCCGCTAATCTACACCAAGAACAAATATCTGTGAGACTGTGTGCAAATATTTAGCAGTTTGTCTGGGGTAATAAAAAATTATTGTTATAATACTTTATTTGGAAGAGTTTTCTACAAATGTAGATTTGTTTACAGTATTCATTGCAATACTGTTTTATGAAAATTTAAGTGAAACGCTGAGAATAAACAGTACCAAATACATCAGCCGCATTCATAAGTTGATCCATAGGTTCTTCACTGGGGTAAAAATTGGCAGGGTGATGCATGTCAAATGATGATGAGCCAACAGCAAGAAAAATATCTTCTCACCTCTGTAAGCGGTGAAGACATATGAGCAGTAATAGATTGCTGCAGCCGTACCGTTGAAAACGATACTTCGGCGGAAATTTTCAGAGAATTTCTGGTGTCATGGACGGTAACAAGCGTTTACATTGCAAGCACGGAGGAGTAAATTCCGACCTCTCGTCATGTGCTTGGCTACTTAGTGTCACGTTTCCTCCACGTGTATACATAAAATCTTTCTACTGTAAGAATTCACCACTCCTTAGGATCAGCTGTTTAGTAACAATAAAGCTAAGTGTTCAGCCACCAACCAATGTCCAATGGAAGTACGTAATCCATACAAAATTTAAAGAAAATTAAACAGTTAGGTCAATCATTATAAACTGTAACAACTTGAGTATGCATTGAATAAACGTGCTATTCTCATTTCAGTAAATCCAAACTTATTACAGCAGAATTAATTTATACAATGCTACATCATTTCAGAATATCAATATCAAACCAATTATTACAGCATGATATGTGGTTATTGTTAGCCATTTCTTCCGCAGTTGCTTGTTAAATTAATAATCATTATTTAATACGCCAATGTAACTGTTGTTGGATATTTTTTATTCACGGACGCGTTTAGCCCCTCGTTGAGGTATCTTTAGCGTACAGTTTTTATTAATATTTCAGTTATGAGGTGTGGTTGTTGGTCACCTTTGCCCCCAACCAGCATGCTGCTTCCAATATTGTATTTAAGTACACAATTTGGATGTAGTTGAGATATTATGACTTCTTTGGTAGACAATTTTGTTGCACAGTGACTACCAAGGAAGTCATAAGATCTCAACCACATACAAATTGTGTAGTTAATTGCAATATTGGAAGCAGCATGCTGGTTGAGGACAAAGGTGACCAACAACCACACCTCATAACGGAAAAATAATGTACGCTGAAGATACCCCGATGAGAGGCGAAACGCGTCCGTGAATAAATAATATCCAATAACAGTTGCATTGGCGTATTTATTAAATAATAATTATTATGTATGACAGCATTTTGACTTGAATTTTACCGTTGATTCGAAAACAAATAAACAAATGTGTAACAACAATTTCTTTGCACTGATGGCTTGGCAACAAATCTACGATAACAAGGGTACAACACACATAACATTCAGGTGGCTTTAATGTTTTTATTTCAAGGAGGCAATACACAGCTTTTCTCTACTGTCACAAAAACTTACATCTGTTACTCATTATCTGCTATATGATCAGCTGTTTGCCATTACATCACTCATGCAACTAGTTCCTCCCACAATAAACACATGGTACCTTATACTTCATCCTTGCATGCAGGCCTTAACTAGAGACCTTGCCTCGTGCGGAATATGACAGGAGGCGCCCAAGGGCTATTTTTAGGAAGCATCCTGGCATTAGCCTGGAGCGATCTGGGAATCATGGGAAACCTAGATCGGCATGGGTTTCTCGAGACCTACTCCTGTAGGATTATAAATTTTCTCACTCGATAAATCCTTCCTAGTTCATACCCTAATCGCTCATGGAAGAAATGAGTGTAGAGAAGAATCGGTTCTGGCAGTGATTTTTCTTATTTTCTCGTTCTTAGACAGGAATGTTGGTGGTAGTAAAATGTGTCTGAAATAGGTCTGTCATGGTCTTTCCAATTAGCTTCTGACTAGAGCAACGCCTACGGTGTTCCAAATCTTCCCAACCCGACTCCTTCAATACTTCAATTACGTGCAGGTTTAGCAGTGTTTTTTTTTTTTTATTTTTTTATTTTTTTTTATTAAAAGGCATTTGACCATCATGTGTGTTTCATTTTCTTCAGTTATGTCAGATTCTTCTAGTGTTGTTGATAATTTCAAGTGAAAGAACAATACAACATTTAATTAAAACCACCCATGCCCTGGGCCGGACTCGAACCGGCGACCTTTGAAACGAGAAGCCAGCTCGCGAGCCCCTCGCCAACTTAGGGAGCGTGCACAAACTACGTGGCTCGGTCCAGGGGGGGGGGGGTTGGCTGGAAAGCTACGCTGAGCTACATGGGGGGAGGCGGGGGGGGTTCCGAGCCAGGCCACGTAGCTTTCTTCTCATAACATTTTTCACAGTTAAAATAAGGAATAGAATACACAACAGCATGTGAATATTTATTTCCCTCGGTTAATCATCTCCGTATGTAATTTACAATAGTCTGTCAGGAGAAAACAGTACAAAATGTCTTCTGGAATCAAAAGGGAAAAAAGCTACGTGCTACGTGGGGGGGGGGGGGGGGTAGAGGCAAAAGCCACGTAGGGCTACGTGGGGGGAGGGGGGTACACAGGAGGCCAAAATGGAGCTACGTGGTTTATGGACGATCCCTTAGCAGTTGTGTAACGTACTAGCTTCCTATATGTGTGAGTGCTGATGCACTGTAATCCTCTCAGGTGCCCAGCCGGCTAGTGTTGTATAAACACGACGTTTCGACAGCTTGCTCTGCCGTCTTCATCAGGTGTCAGGTCTCTTCTAGCTGTCGCAAGCTGGCTGTCACCGCGGTGACAGAAGATACCTGACACCTGATGCAGACAGCAGAAGTAGCTGTCGAAACGTTGTGTTTATACAATACTATCCGGCAGGACACCCGAGAGGATTACATTACATAGCTTCCTATATTTAGCAAAATCGTTGACAGAAGTGCAAATCTATTCATATCATTTTTCTGCAGCGCCATGTGCATTCACGATTCTGGAATATACCGGGACTAACAACGACGCGGAGCACAGCGGAGTTGCAGATTCTGAACAGCATCCTTAGACTTCTCTCGCAAACAAGAATCCGATTATAAAGTGCGACAGCTTAGGGATAAGACTGGAACATCACGTTCATGAAGCTGCACCTGCGCGCCAGAACTAAAAAATAATTGGTTGGTAGCAATAAAAGTGCGATCTGGAGGCTGGCGCATGCGTGTGGCGCTTGCGCAGATCGCGGTGTCCGACGCGGGCGCGAGCCGCGTATTGACTGTGTGCCGGCAGTGGCTGCCATGGGCCCGGCCTCGAGCCGCGAGGCGGACCTGGCAGGCAGCGGGCTGGACCTAGCCGTGCCCCGCCAGGACGTGAGTACCATCTCTATATGCACGCACACGCGCCACCCAGCCTTCACATCGATTATATTGGACGGTAGCGGTCTTGATCTTGTGTTGGCGCTCTCAGCTGGTATTTTCCGCTGAGAACATGTGGTGCACAATCGATAGACCGTTTTGGCTCGGTAAACAGACGCTTCGCTTCGGCCGCGTGACACAATTTCACCATATTACCTGAATATACGTTCATTTGTTGCTCACATGTTGCTGTTATCCATGTATAATCTTTCCTTCTATTTCGTTATTTTTATTTATCATTTTGCTTTACTTCGGAAGTGACTCGTGTCTCTTCCGACCGAAATCACTGATAACCACTAACCTCAAAATAGAGTGACATAGCGGTTAATTACTCGCAAGCCAGGAAGGATTAACTGATTTTTCACCTTCCATTTTTATAACCGTTATTGATAAGTATTAAATAGCAGTTGTTCGGTTTTAGTGGAGCTACTTTTCTTAAAGTATAGTTGCGAAGGCCTTTATACTGAAGGGAAAACTTGACAGTTAACAACAACAGTCTCTCGGTCATCTTACTATTCCCAAAAAAGAGAAAATCGACTTTATTCAACGTGCCTAAAATTTATGTGTAAACATACAGCAGAAATAGTTCAGTACTTGGCGTTTAATTACGAACTCGTGTAAGTAAAACACAATTATTTCGAGCATTTAACCACACAAATTAGACTGCAATGTCTCTAAAAGATACGAAATAACACTTCATTGTTACCACATAAATCGAAGGAAACTTTTGTTTAAACAATAAAACATTCTTACGCCGACTAGACCAACAAACAACAAAACTTAGCCTTCCATTCATTACCAGATTTTGGCTTACGAATGGTTAAGACCTTAAGCTGAATAGGTACTGAAATGCATACTGTAAAGAAAACTCATACAGAAAGCGACAGGTTTTTTTTTTCAATTTTTATTTTGTGACATTTGTGATATCCAGAGCAGTTCAAGAAACGTGATTGCTGTAAGGAAACTGAATCTGGATACTTATAAATGAAATTAGTGTATAAAATGAACTTGCATTCTGAAATTGTCATTCTGTTGTTACTTTGTTGTAGGTATTTCATTTATAGATATTAGTAGCTGTAAAATGTAATATGAAGGAATGACTGGCAATAACTCTTGGTTTAATGGAAATATTACGATAATTTCCCTGAATACGTCAGTATAGTTTCAATTTTGCGGCTATTTACAAGTTATCACAACATTAAATTCCAGTGACATCGGTGATCATTTTTATTTCAGAAATATTTCTCAACCTCCTAGTCGGAAAAATTAGTATTCTATGATAGATGTGCTATCCTCGTAAAATATATTGCCCTTCTTGTTCGGCGATAAACCAGTCTCCAATCATTTACTGATAGTCAAATTATTACTTTTGAAATAGTTTTTGTTCCCGCAAAACAAGTGCTTCTAATAAAATATTCTGCATAATTTCAAAATTTCTATTTGATAGAATAATGCTCATACCGCATATAAATTTGTGAAAGTGTTTTGGTACGTACCGCGTACTGCGGCACTGACTAAGTAAACGTATCCAAAAATATTTTGCGAAGACATTAGTACAAGCTTCGAGTTAAACGTATTATGCATCACAGGTTGATGATGTATAAAAAATCTTGCGACAGGCAGGAACATGCTTGAGTCATCAGATGCATCATTTATCCGAAACCGTATTCCGGTTGACTATGTTTCCATACATTCTCTGTAGAATAACACCACTACATCGCATGGTTTCTTTCGCAGTAAAATATCGTAATTTTAGTTCATTCAGACCCCTATGACTGAAGCTGAATGACGATAGTTTCGTTTTGGCGAGACTACAATTCGGAAAAAAAAAAAATAAACTTGCTACCATCAAGCAGATATCATTTGAATTTGTGAGTAATCTGTCACATACTTGAGCATTGCTTAAAGTCATTCTGGTTGGTTAAACAAGACGGGTAGCCAAGCTGAGCGCAAATATCTATGGGTTATAGATGAAATTCCTACAGACGTGTCAATGAATGCCCGCAGACATACGTGGCTCAACTTTAAAGCGCACAATTTCACTTAAAGAGATACAGTAGAACTCCAATTATCTGAACTCCGATTATCCGAATCGCCGATTATCCGAATCGCTTTTTTAATTAAGACGGAAACGTACTGCGATAAAGCTTCCCCTCTTTTATAAAAACCAACCCAAAGTTCGGATGACTGCAGCATTGTTTACCGAGTGGTAAGGCGAAATTTTAATCCCTGAAGTGCAAAAGCACAAAAAAAAAACCCTTGGAAAATAAGGCATTTTTGACATACATACAATAATTAATTTAAATAGACCCTTTTTTGGGAAAAATCCGATTATCCGAATTTTTGATTATCCGAATGGGGTCAGGTCCCAATTGATTCGGATAATAGGAGTTCTACTGTATTCTTAAAACACGATTTTCTTTGCAAACTATGTCTATTTGGTTGCGGTTATAAAGATTACATCTGTTCCTCAGATCTCTTGCACTTTCAGTTATAGCAATACTTTCCTCATTATCCAGAAAGGATGTTTCCTTTGTTGTAGTACGCGATAACGAACATCAATCGGCTTATATTGAGATTTCGTTTACGAAAATAAAAGCAAAACTACATATTCCTATAAACCTATACAAAATACAACTTAATGTTTCCTATTTTTAATTAATTTTCATAACAAAATATATTACATAAAAGACTAAAGTTTTGGACAAGCCGCAATAGCCTTACTATCTCTCTAAAAAGTGATAAAAGGTGACATATTTACTGTCAGATCAATGAGAGCCGTTCTTACGCTAACCTTGAGCTGTTAAATAAACTTACATGCGTCGTTCGCTGTAATGTGTTTCAAGAAATTATGTATTCGAACGTACTGAAGTATAGTTAAAACAAAGTTTTTTTTTAATTTTTCAATATCTGTGTTTTAAGAACAACATAGTAATAGAATGAACCAAAACATGGGTAGAAATGTCATAGATTCGTTACAGCAGAAATATTATTTAAGTAATAGTAGTATTAATACCCACCCTTTATACCCTTTTTTCGCAGAGATGATGTTGTTCCTAAGGTGTCATATGATATTTATTTATCAGCTGTTCTGAAACGCTCTTTCTTCATTCCTTCAAAAATAAGATCTCCTAATGACATTTCGCAGCTTTTTCTAACGATGTAGCTGAGTTTTAATAACAAGTTTCATTAGTCTCACTGATAACTTATTTATATTTTGATTTTTCGTGATGTCTGCCTTGTCGACGACTTTCGATTTACTGTGAGGGAAGGGAAGAAAGTTTGACCATTAAGTGTATGCAAACTGTAGCAGTTTTTTAATATATATATATAAAAATTAATGATAAGCCAATGCAATTGGCAGCAACATCCCACAAACAAAGACAGAGAAACAATCAAACATTTAAAAACATAACTACAGCTGATAAGAGGAGAGCAATTGTGTTACTTGATAAACTTGAATACATAGATAAAACAGAAGAATTCATTAAAAATAATAATGTTACACAACTAAAATTAAACCTCCCCCCCCCCCAACAAATACCTCAATAAAATTCAATTGCATCGGCGTATCATTAACGTTTATTAAAAAAAATGATTAACTTACAATTGAGGAGATGCCCCACAACATCCAGTTGTTGGATTGTAGCAGATTTTTATAGTGACTTTCGTCCTATTTTGCTTGTGAAACAATGGCCATCTTATTCTTCGCCAGATTACTGTATAAAATCACACATAGAATGGCCTCCTCTAGCAAGTTGTTTTGCTTTAGAGGTAAAATCACCTCCCTGGTTCTAGGAAATTAAATGCATGGGTTATCCTCGTTGCCATAAATTATACTCTGTCCCCTTAAGTTAGTATGACAGTGTATTCTATTCGGAATAGAGAAGCTTTTTGGAAATGAGGCCAGAAACCCTTTTTATCTGATAAACGTGTGTAGACATACGTTTAGATTATTGTGTTTCTAATTAGATATTGTGCAGATAGTACAATACAGAAACAACACTTAATTAAAAACACACAAATGGAGTCTGGACTAGAGCCGACGGCTCACTGATCTCAAGGATACGTTACGTTATACAGTTCGAAACCTTCTCTAACGTTTCTTCTATTAAGACTTGCGTGAAGTTAGTATATTCAGTCGTTCTTTCAGGAAATTTAACTAGAGGAAATCTGAGTCTTTCACTGCTAATTATTTCTGTATCAGGCCTAATCTCTGAAACTCGATGGAGATGTCCAGGAAGATTATGGGAAACAAAATCTACTCGGAATATTCCGAATGTCGTCTGTCAGAAGAGCAATATTCCCAAATTACTCCTTAACATTACTAGTGCATGATGACGGTAAATTTTCAACTCGTGTTTAATTACCGAAGTTCTGCAGTTATCTCGGAAGTAGCTGACGGCTAACTTCATTCTGGCATTTCTTACTGAAGTCATAAGGAGACTGGAGGTTTCAAGGATTTGCACCTGAGCTTCCAACTTTTTCCTCCGGCAACTGAGCTACACCGAAAGTGCACCAACGTTCTCCTAACAGGAGGTCGGAAAGTGGTTCAGGACCTGCTATAGTTCTTGGGAATGCAAATTTACTACGAAGACGAATGTATCAGAAATAATTAACTATTCGTGAGTGCAGAAACAATGTGAATTAAGTAATTAAATGCCCGAAGTGCGTCATAAGGACATTTAAATAACTTTTTACATTATGATGGCTTAAACCAGAAAAAAATAATAATTTTTTTGCATTAATATGTAACTCTTGTAATTGTCACGCTGTCTTTGTTAAAAATTTTCAGACCGAACCATTCACACTACACCGGAGACCGATAATTTTTTAGTGTACTATATTTGGTGATCGCAATACATACTCATCAGGCGCTGTCACATTGTCATAGATCTTTATATTGCCTTCCAACTACGTCTGCACAAGGTCCGTGGACATTTGGACTGTCGCTGGACGTTGTATGTCCGACGGGCCAGCTATGTAATATCTTTGCGCTGATTTTTTCTTTTCATTTCGACGCTGTCGTGGCTCTCGCATTTGTTCGGCCATGGAATGTTTAGGTTTGTTGGGTTCCTTTTGAAGCAAGCTTTCTTCTAATTTGCATTTTCTATAATTCAGAGTAATTACGACTCATATGAGACGACATCATTTTTTTGTAATTTTCAATTTAATATTGGTTTTTTCTAATATTACGAGGAATATTTTTACCATCTCACTTTGGCTCCTAGTAGAGCTTCACGATTACTTGAATCGACGTCATAGCTGAACGCGCTTTCAAGCGACACTACGCAATGTAAATTCCAAACAACCGCCAACATGCTCTCACAGTAGGCTGATGACGTCAAAGGCAAAACAAATGCTCCACGACGAACTCGTTGTGGGCTCAACCGTTATTAACGTATATTAGCCTCGTATTTATTAGCGATTCAAATCTGACGGTATTTTGTAACACGAGAAAATTCGACCGGCTATCGCTATACTTAACGAACGAATGACGTTTTCACGTCAAAATATTTCATGTATCTTATCAGCTGCGTGGTACTGTGCAGGCACCATAAGAAGGGAAATGGCCAGAACATTTTACGAGTCAGTTCGTGGGATATTATAAGCTGAAAATAAGTAACAATGGAGTGTTTACAACGGACGATGGACCGACTTCACCTTCATGGAGCGGGGATTAGTGAGCTTAATTGGATGGACACGCAGGAATTCTGGACTGCGGACTACAGCATAATTAACAAGCAAGCAACCAATGTATGCTCGGAAGAGCGGCTTTATAAGGAACTAACTGATACCCGCGACTTCGTACGCGTGTATTAAGAATTTCTTTGCCAGAATTGATTATAAAAAGTTGTTGGTAGCGAAGGATTGGTCCCAAACAACACCGAGTTGGCATAATATGACCGGAAACCTATCATTCTACCATCGAACCTGTCTCTTGAAGAGAATCAATTTCCAACATATTTAATAACAGATAAACAAACGGATGTGAGTTGGTGTGAGGGGGGGGGGTGTTAACTAAGGGCAGCTTTATTCCAGCTTGGACTTTTCTTCTTTCTTCAGCACGAGCATCCGATTCTTGGGTTCTAATAACTTAGGCTTGCCGTGCTCTGCTAAAGATACAACTTAGGCCAGTTTGCGCCCGCAAGGCATGTCAAAAAAGAAGGCAAAATAAATTGGTTCCAGAAACATTTAAGCAGACACAAAGTAATAGGATAGAGAAAATTGACATCTATACTAAATAATACGTTTTTTCTCTAAACGAAATTTATTAACAAATTATACACTAACATAATGCGCAACAAGCATAGCTTGAGCAAGCGGCGTGACATTACAGACTAACACACACATTCGTCTCTCCCTCACTATTCGATAAGTTCTCAAAATTTCGTTACTACGACTGTTAGTCATACCAAAAATTTCTGTCAATATCGGTATAGGCATTTAGCTGTCAAAACGTAACATAAGACAGAGACTTACTTCCGCATTTATAGTATTACTACTGCAGATCACACACACACATACACACTGACTACGAATCACCCCTGATGGATCAATATAACGTAAAAAAGTGTACACCTACAGCATTGCAAGACTACTTACGATTTGCCTCGGATTGCACCCCCTAACTTTGTGACATCTACAGTTTAACATTCAATCCGAATAACCGACGATCCAGGCGTGACTCTGAAGATCAAAAACAATTTTTAAAAATCTTAGCCTCCACGGAGATTTGAACCGGAGACCACGACCCAAACATTGGTAAGCAAGCGCTTTAAACACTGAGCTACCTGACCACTACACGGAAAAATAGTACAGTGGCCTCCATATCCAACGCATCTGTCTGTCACCGTTCAGTAATATTTCGAAATTATGAGACAACATGCATTATTTATACGGATAATTTTTCAACCATATGTAGACAGTATTTTTCTCCTTGTTTCAAAGGATAAGTGTGCAAAGTTTCATAGAGATCGGATGGAAACTGTGGATTTGTATGAAGAAGAAACATACCAACAAACATACATACATACATTCATATATATAGATTAAGAAGTAAGGAAACACTCGGTGCCGAACCGTCGCGGCAGCTACTTCGCGATGACAACTCACCAGATGAAGGCAGCGGAGGTGACTGCCGAAACGTCGTGTTTAAAAGATCTTATCCGGCAGAAGACCCGTGAAGAATTCCTGTCTACCATACGCCGGGAAAAACTTAATTGTCACATAAGGAAACATTGTTAAAAAACTATATACTGACAATTTATAAAGGTAAGGGTATGAACAAAACCTTAAATATAAGTATAGACTGAAATTTTGGAAGAAGCAATAGTGAAAATTTTATGGGAAAATTCGAAATCTTGTTAGGTACCGAAAGGGTAAATCAAACTTAATGATCATTAAAAATTTTAAGACTATATTAGAAGAAAAATATGTTATGGCGAAATTGGAAATGGAGAAATAAATCGGATCGTCCGGTGAAGATGCGAAACACAATGTTTGGCGATTCAGTCACTTAGCGAAGAAGTGTTCGCTATGACATTGGCAAGCAGCCTAATCCAGCTTTTCGCTTTATCACGAAATATATATTTACGCAGATAAATAACGTATTTTATCTATCACTGTGATTCTAAGAACCTAAGAGTCAAGGTTATAAAGCGTAAAAAGTAAAGCGATTAGCAGTCAAAAGTAGCGTTGAAAGTTGTCACTACTTGTATTTAAAATTCGTCATTTTATAGAACCATTGTCATTTTTTATTACAGAGTTCGTTATTATTTGTTTATTTTTTCTGAAACTTTTCCTCCCAATTGAATCTAAAAATTAATTGTGGGAACACAATGAAAAATTGGTGTAAAAATTTGTATTAAATATGACCCTAAGCAAAGCAATGGTTATATAACAATTTTAATTCAATAAATAATTTCTATAATAATAACATTAAATAATACAAGTGTTTAATGCAATGAGAGCACGATAACAATAAATATTGGTTGGTTTACCTGCTTTCAATTTCAGTAAGTCCTACAGGTTTTAGCTTACCTCTGGTCTTGTCAAACGCCAAATCACATTCAAGTTGCTTGCTAATTTTGAACTATCACGAAATATACAGTCAGAAGTTACTTTTACTAGCAACGCATTGCATACATTTCAAGATACACGTTTTACCTGATACATACTTCCTAACTAAACGTGTAAACAGTAATGATTGCGTAGACTTCCGTGGTCGTTGTATGTATTCTCCTGGTTATTCCCTGTGTAGCTGCGCTTTTTAGATATCTTGCTATGACTTTCATCAGAGCATTGCCTAAAGAACAGTCCCCCTAGTGAAAAGCCACTACAAGATATCTGAAATGTTAGATTTTAATAATTCGACGCAGAATTGCCGCTCAGACATACCTTTTACACCTTCGAAAGATTACGGTTAGGCATGGGAAACAACAAGAAGAATCTCAACATACTTTTGTTCTTGTACTAGATTTTCTCAGAAACAAAACTTGTGACAATTGTTTCTAAGCTCTATTGTGGAATAAGAACTTATTCCCATGGATTTCACAGCAATTCTTCTTCTTCTTCTTCTTCTTATACGAGTGCCATGCCTGTATCCGACTGTAGGCGGTTACCGTGAGGGATGTTTACTCCGCAATGGCAACATCCTGGGGATATGAAACTGGAGTGGTTTCCCGTTTCCTTCCCCAGTGGCACAGTGTTCGTAAGTACAGGGTCTGGCAATAAAACCTCCCTCATTTTAATGTGTTGTCACATAAAAACTAAATATGATAGAGAATAATTACTTTTATTTATGAAAAATACATACTTTGCCATTTTTAATTATTTGGTTTTAAAAATTATATCTGCCCTACATTGTTGACACATTGACAAAGTCTATCCAGAAAGTTCTCAATACATTTTCGCGTCATTTCTCTTGGAATTGCTGCCAATTCTTGGATAATGGCCTCTTTAAGTGCTTGCAGTGTTGTGGGACGATATTTGTACACTATAGGCTTTAAGTTTCCCCAAAGATTGGTGAATGTTGCATAGACACACTCACACGCGCCAAATTTTCCGGCGTTGTTGCAGTCCGAGGACGGCCTGTAGGTTTTTTTTTTAGTGCTGAACCTGTCTTTCTAAAGTTTGACACCCACAGTTGAATAGTTTTTCTATCCGGGACACGATCATGTAGGCCAAGTTCGAATCGTCTCCGAAAATCTGAGAACAACTGCTACGAATAAATTCGTCCACAACAAACGCACGATGCTCACCAAGCCATGACATGGCGCACACTGAAAATGGCAGGTACACCTCTTTAAAACAAAACACATTCCACATCAGTATCCTCACTACAACCCGCACGCCGGCTACGTGAAATGTGGGAGGTTTTACTGCCGGACCCTGTATTATTGTGTATATTACTGTAATGCCGTAAGTGTTCAGCGTAGAGTATTATTTGTATTGTGGATGAGAGACGAAAGAAAGGAGAGGGTGAAGCCCGGTGTTGGCATATTCAGGCCTACTTTTCTGAAAGACACCACAGAGCCACCGAGCTTAACGTCCCCATCCTACAGATGAATCATCGTCAACAGTGTCATATGCCTTCACTCCATACGCACTGCGGATAGGTTTAGGAATTAAACCCAGGACTTTGGTGCACAATCTAGTGACTAGGAATTGTGAACCATCACTTCTCCTATTCTGCCAGCCAAGTCCTAATGATGAAGATTTCTTCCATCATCAGGACTCGAGCCAGCTAACCCTGTGTCACAGTTGGACACCATCACGGTGCCGCAACCAACTGAGGCAATGGGACTGGTTTCACAACCATTTATTATTATTATTTTTTGCTGTCATCAGTCTTTCGACTGGTTTGATGCAATCCTCCATCCCTTCATATTTTGTGCTAACCTCTTCATCTCTACATACCCCTTACAACCAACGTCCTCAATCGTCGAATTCATATATTCTAATCTTTGTCTTCCTCTGCGTTTGTTATCTTCGACTGTTCCATCCACTAACAAGTTAACCAAACCAGCATGTCTCAAAATATGACCTATCAGCCTGTCTCGTCTTTCTGTAAGCTTTTTCCACAAACTTCTTTCCTCACCCATCATTTCCAAAACTCGTTCATTTCTTTTGTCTGTCCACTTAATTTTCAGCATTCTTCTGTAGCACCACATTTCAAATGCTTTAATTTTCTTTGTTTCTGGTATTCCTAAAGTCCATGCTCCACTACCATAAAGTGCTGTGCTCCACACATAGAGTTTTAAAGAGTTCTTTCTGAGTCCTAGATCAATATATGAAACTATTGAAACTATTTGAAACTAAAAAGAGTTCTCTTTTCATGGAGGATCTTCTTGCTAGTGCTATTCTGCTTTTAACATCATTCTTGCTTCGGCCATCGGTTGTAATTTTGCTTCCCAATTAACAGAATTCACTTACTTCTCCTATTGCATCCGATCCTATTTTTATATTTAATCTACTGTGATTGGTATCATTTCTGCTACATCTCATCACTTTAGTCTTGCTTTGATTTAATATTCAGTCCAAAATCTTCCTTCAGTATTTTTTTTATGCCATTCAGTAACTTCTCAATATCCTCAGCCTTTACTGGTAACAAGACAATGTCATCAGCAAATCGTAGCATACTGATTTTTTCTTCTTGAACCCTTAAGCCACATAAAAAATTTTCTTTTGCTTCCTTTATTGCTTCCTCTACATATAAGTTGAATACTAACGGGGATAGACTACAACCTTGTCTCAAGCCCTGTTTAACTGATGCATGTCTTTCATGATTCTCTACTTACATTATAACCACTTGATTCTTATAGTGTTAATATAGTATTCTTCTATCTCGATATTTTAGACCTGACTTTAGAATTTTGAACCGAGCGTGGTGGTGTAACGGCTAGCGTTCTGGTCTCGCATTAGGGAGGACGGCGCGGCGGTTCGAATCTCCGTCCGGGCATCCAGATTTGGGTTTTCCATGGTCTCCCAAATCACTCCAGGCAAATGCCAGGATGCTTTCTTCAAAACGCCATGGCCGAATTCCTTCCCATTCCTTTCCCGTCTCTAAAGACCTCACTGTTAGAGAGACGTTAAGCAGATAAAAAAAAAATAATAATAATAATTTTGAACATCTTGTCCCACCTAACATTATCAAAAGCGTTTTCTAAATCAACAAAAGCCATAGAAGTATCTTTATTTTTTTTCATCCGCCCTTTAAGTATTAATCTTAAAACAAGAATTGCTTCGCTTGTACCGCGATTTTTCATTAACCCAAACTGATCTTCACCTACTATATCTTCTACTGCCGTTTCCATTCTTCTGTATATTATTCTTTTCAGCAGTAAAAATCTGCGTTTCAACTGATTTGTTGATACTCTGTTAACTAAGAAAGAATTTTTGTTACTAGTTATAATCACTTATGTTATTTCACCTTAATTTTCTTTGCTCATACGCTTTAGTCAAGTAGGGTGCGGCAACATCGAAGTTTTTAAACTCGAGAATGAGTTTCACGCGAAGTTTGCGTAGGTTAATGTGGGGAGTAACTGATTACATTTCTCTTCCAAAATCCCTGACTCCAAGAACTTCACTTCTGATCAAGATATGGTAAATTCTAATTCTACATTTTTATTCTACAATCCGCAATAATTTAAGTAACACTGGGTGCTATGCTCCAAAGCTATTCTCTCCCTGAACTTTGCAGGGTACAAGAAAACAAAGCTTCTCTAGCGTGGCACCTTAATTCCCCTTATATTATAAGTCTTTTCATTGCGACACAAACACATGTAGTTTGTAGAAATAGCTAACTGAAGTCAAAAATGGAACTTAGAGCGAAAGTTACATTGTCTATCTTTCAAATCATCCCAGCTCAACCGCCATATCAAGTCTGACTCTCTTGATAGATTGTTACTACATGTCACGAATTTTGTAAAACATTTTGTGAAACACACTCCTATCTAGAGATCCGCAGTGGCATATATAATACGTTTCACCACGTAATTACTAATAGTACGGAAAGTATTATTGGTAATTACGTGGTGGTACGTATTATATATGCCACTACGCTTTAGGAGCGTGTTTATATGCTTTCTCCTTTGTATATTTGCTGCAGTTTGGCATTAACCTTCCCTACGAGTGAGGTTATATTTCTTTGTTGCTACCTGAATCAGTTTGTAATATTGAACAACTTACTTATAGCTACGGACAATTGGCTCCTTTCTACACTTTATGATTTTACCTTTCGCTCTTTACAATCTTCTTTATATTGCTGTTGTTAGCACCAACTTTAATAAAAGAGGAGTCAGCTTATTAGGGACACAGAAAAAAAGAACCATAGTTTGACTGAGACACTTTTAGGTGGGTAAGGAATTTCTTGTTGACGATATGAAATCTAAATATCTTGGCATAACATTTGATAATTAACTCAACTGGGCAGAACACATTGGTCAGGTGGTAGGAAAAGGTTTCAAAATCCTTATTTTTTTGGAGAGAGTGATGAGGGGATGAAAACTTTGGTCAAACCATTGCTTGAATATGGTGGTGTAATATGGGATCCACACTTTGGGTATCATTCAAGAGTTGGAAGGGCTGCTATTTTTGCCTCTGGAAAATACTCCAGAACACCGTAGCTAATGCGGTAAAGGAGCTGGAATGGGATTCGCAGAAAGTCAGGCGAAGGATGAAGTGATTGTTGGGAGTGTTCATGGCGTGTATGGGTGATGAGGCGTGGAAAGGTATTGCCTGGCGAATTAAGAGTGGTACATGGAATTTAAAAGATGACTATGACCACAAGCTTGCACTCGATATCAGGCATAAGTACGTGAGAAAATTTTCTTACGTAGGCAAGGGAGTCAAGGGTCGTGACAAATAATTTACCAATAGAGTTTAAAATTAAAATTCGTACGAGTAGAAGGTAAAAGTAGGCACGTACAAGATAGGGGAATAATGGGTGTGTAGGGAAATTGCCACAGGAGCGTGTGGTCCATCGCAATTAAAATAATTTAATTTTCACGTTGAGTTGATATTTTCCCTCCCCTGCAGGTAAGAACATTAACAGCGAGCGTGCTGAAATTACCGTTTAATTTTTCTATAACATTGTATATTTTAAACTAATAAATGTTCCAAATACTGCACTATTACTGGAGAAAATTAATGACGAAGACTCACAATTTATTAGGAGCATAGTTTTGCTGCAGCTCTCTGACACCTTGTCTTGTGAGTTACATAGTACAGGTGTAAATATATATGAATTGTCTAAGAAAAGAACCACTAAAAAAAACTAATTTCTCTGACTGACAAGCTAAATGCGTCACCACCTTTCGCGTCAACGTATTTTCCAGTATTTGTTTGTAAAATTTTCATGTTTGTCCATACCGTGACCGTAACCCATTTCATTGTAATTGCTTTCGTGATAGCTTAAATCCTTGTCCGATACAGAGGTTACAAGAGAGAACGGGTAGCACGAAACGTACATTTCGTTTAGGTTATCAGCTGAATTGCTGACATTGATTTCTCAGAAATGCTGTTACGAAGCGGTCGCGTACCCACATAATTTTCGTGCCATTTTGTAAATTCGTCTCGAAATGATTGATACAAAGGTTTCCTTGTATCGAACCAAGAGGGGTGGCAATTTGTTACAGTTTCGAAGTGGTAACCAAGAACCGCAGCCTACAGCGGTAGCTCAGATATTTCTAAAATTTATCTTTGAGATCACTGATTTTAATATTTACATAAGCTGATCATTCTAAACGGAAAACTAATTTCATTTTTAAATAATTTTGTAGAATCGATGCACTAATGGCTGCATGTGCTATATAGGGTTACATATACATCTCTCTTCTTGGAATCAAGAAATGAGCGTGGTGGTTGAGCGGAAACGCTCTGGCCTTGCATTCGGGAGAACGTGCGTCTGAATCCCCTTCCGGCGTTCCAGATTTCGGTTTTCCATGGTTTCCCGAAATTACTCAAGGCGAATGCTGGGATGCTTCCTTCAAACCTTGCTCACAGTTCTTTCCCCCTCAAATGACTTCGATGTCGATGAGGCGTAAAACACTAAGGCAACAAAAATGGAACCAAGATACGGCAGAGATGAAATGCAAGGCTACCTCACAAAGGCAGTAACCTATTGGAAACTTCTACTATGTTATATATTTTTTCAAAGACTTAAATTTAGAAAGGCATTAGCTTAATTCATAAGCAAGTAATCAGACTAACGTTTTACTCCTGGCAGCGGGTGGGACTTGTCGGTGAATGTCTTCGATTGTTTATCAAGTGGGATGGTCCACTCCCGTCAACAAAAAAGGCTGTACAATGTAATTTCTGAAACAGCTGTTTCTGAAGAGCCACCTCTTTCAACTTCCGTTTCTTCTCCCTCTAATATTTCAGCTTAGTTCTCTGAAGTGACCATAAAGACGCTTGCGACGAATGATGTCTAAAGCATTCCGGAGTTGGTACAGAGAGCAACAGAACTGCAGTTTCACCGTCACGGCCAATCATCTAAACGGGAAACTAATCACATTTTTAAATAATTTTGTAGAATCGATGTACTAATGGCTTACTGTGCAGTTACATAAACAACGTGTGTAGTATGAGATTATTAATATTATTGGCTATTAAAATGGCTGTTTCCTTTAAATGATCGTTGTAACCATTTTATGCTGACTATCGTAAACTCGTGCACATTATGACGGTTTGTGGTAACACAGCACTTCCTGTAGTTCAATATACTATTTAAATTTTCAGACTTCGAACCTCGGATAAAGGACTGGGTTTTATTTAAATCACCAATGAATTAAACCAAAAGTCGTTGGCTATATATTTTCACTTAATAATTACAATTACTTAAAACATCCCGTCCTCGCGGCAATGCTTCAGTGTCCTTTAATTGATAACACTACATTATTAGTTATCTTAGCTCGCGCTTAGAGCAATTTTCTTCCAGGTAAATCCTAAATCGGGCGCCAGAAATGTCTTTTTGAGTTCTCCTTCTAGCACATTCAACGATCGTCTTTTTCTTATTCCAAACTTTTTTGTGTTTATGATTTGACGCTTCGTCGTCATAGATGTCACTAGAGGCTGGAAAGGACTGGGCGTAAGGAACGGGAAGGAATTCAGCTATGGCCTTTTGAAGGAATCATTCCTGCATTTGCCTGGAGTGATTATGGGAAAACCGAAATATGAATATCCAGGTGGAGATTTGAACCCGCGTCCTCCCGACTGCGAGGCCAGGGAGCGTCCATAAACTAGGTAGCTCCATTTTGGTCTCCTCTGAACCGCACTCTCCCTCCCACCACGTAGCCCGACGTGGCTTCTGCTTAAACCCCCACCCCCCGGCCAAGTGGCACATATCTTTTTCTCGGTATTGGTTCCAGAAGACATTTTGTACTGTTTTCCCCTATCAGACTGCCGTTAATAACATACGAAGATAATTAAGTGACGGAAATAAATATACACATGCTGTTGTGTGTTCTGTGCCTTATTTTAACTGTGACAAATAATAGTAATGAAAAGCTACGTGAGTTGGATCAAAATTCCCCCTCCCACACGTAGCCCTATGTAGCTTCCCAGTCAACACCTCCCCTCCCCCTTCCGCTAGACCGAGCCACGTAGTTTATGGATGCTCCCTTACCCACCACGCTCAGTTCAATTCTCACTGAGACTTGCTGACAGAGGAATAATTAGTACCTTATTCTTAGCGTTCAAAGATTAAATACACTACTTAGCCAGGAATCGCCGAAATATGTAAGACAAGTTGATTAAAATAAGATTATAATAAACTACTAACCAGAAAACCATATTATACTTGCCGGAGACTTTATAGAACGAAGCACGAGTAAGAGATTCAAGTGAAGGCACACGTGTCTCGGATCCTGTTTGTATTACCTACCGCATGAGATGAAACGGAAAGTCTTAGGGCTGTACGTAAAAAGCGATTGTAAAAAATCATGCAGCTAACAGACACGTGGGTCTGTCGTGTCAGAGATCGATTAACCACTTTTTGGCGGTATCACGCACCGATATAGTGCGACGCTCTTGGAGCGTCGAACTTCCCAGCCTCCCGAAGACAAACAACACCGCCATAAGGAGGAACTGATTCACCGCATGAGGGGTAAACGGACGACAGATAACCTTCGCAGCTTCTTCCCCATTTTCACAGCCTCGGCAGGAGCGATACGATTCCACGGCTTCCCCTAGAGCTGCAAGTAATTTTCGCCTATAACCTTTTAACTTGTCGTTGAGAAAGAGGAGGCGCTCGATAAACATTCTTAGCTCTCAACTGGAGGGGTTGCCGTTCAGTGCAGCTTCTGAGGGGTGGCGTATGGAGTAAGCCAAATCATTTTTACTTCATCTGCTTCAAATATACACCGAGCTAGGTGGCCTCTCATTCGGGAGGACTCGGGTTCGAATCGCTGTCCGGGCGTCCAGATTTGGGTTTTTTCCCTAAATCACTCGAGGCTAAAAAGCCATGGCTTAATTCCTTCCCGTTCTCTGCCCTCCATCCTTTCCTGCCTCTAATTACCTCGACGTCGACGAGGCGTAGACCCATAAAAAAATCAAATTTTGCCTGTTTTTCTAATTTATTACATTTATATGGTCAGGTACCGCAATAGATATAAATTAAGATAAGGAATTTAAGAAAAAACAACAAAGAAGAAAAATATTAATATATAATAAACTCTAGTTTGCAGGCTTATTCGGCATATATTGAATAAACCAACACCTGCCGTGAAAGAGCTCTATTCGTCGATCATGAGTTGGTCATCGGGTGCTTAAACTTTCTGGCAGTTTCCATTGAAAGAGTCAAATAATTCTCTCACTGATACTAACTTAACAGTTTTTCTGCGTGTGTGGTTTCTGTCTTTGTTGTCGATTCCGATGGTATCGCACAAGTTTCTGAATCGTTTGAGACTTGACTCCCTGAAAAATTTCGATTCCGGTGCCGTTCTTCAACGACGCTTCATTAAGATTGATTTTGGACTTTCTTTTGACACCCAGTAAGAATAAAATACCTAAAAGGACCAATAATTCTGCTTTATTCGTGTCACACATGATTCTGTTAGACATTTTTTTCGGGGTCATCCGCAGTACTGTACCGTTGAAGGGAAATGTTTGTAAACTCTCCGAGAGTATAAATCATATTACTGCTTACAATCTGCTGGAAAACTGGAAGTTCGTCAGTCACATAATCAGAGTTTATGGAAAACGGAAGAATGGTTATCACGCTCTGGCTTCGCATTCGGGAGGACGCTGGTTCTAATCCCCGTCCGGACATCCAGATTTGGGTTTTCCATGGTTTCCCCAAATTAATCCAGGTGAATGCTGGGATACTTCCTTAAAAAAAAGGCCATGGCTGAATTCCTTCCCGTTTCTTGTCCCCAGTCCCATCCCGCCTCTAATGACCTCGATGTGGACGAGGTGTAAAGCCATAAGTAAATATAAAAGAATGGTTATCAACAAATTTTTACGAGGTGTTCTTGCGAATTTGCTAATGATGGAACTTACACATACGAATTTCGCTTCTTTGAAAACCATAGGGGAGGTGGTGGTAATATGAAACAGGGTTGTAATATGAACACCATAGATTTGCAGACTACGAATGCCATCTGACAGCAGCTTCAACTGTGAGTAGACGCACTTTGTTTTAGAACCTCCAAAAGTTTTCGTAAGGTTGGATTCAAGTATTTTGTCTGCTACCTTTATTTACAAATTAGCATACTGTTTCTACTTTACGATTTAGTAATAGAATTAAACCTACAAATGATAATTTTAGTTCCTTAAAATTGTTTATCAAAAGTCTAGTTTCATTGATTAGTTTCGAAAATGGCGTTGGGTGGAAATATGAAACACGTTGTTCCATATTACAATCCCTCGTTTGTTTTGTAGGTGTTGCCATGCCAAGAAGCAAGTTATGGCCTGAATAATGGAGGATACCGCTACTTCTAACATCTTTCTTTTTGTAAATTGTTCCCACAAAAACATCGTCAATAACTGAATCGCTGACAACATTTCCAACATCGGTAACATAGTAGTGTGTCGGAGAAACACGAGGTTACAACGATGCTTGAGGAGGTCCCTGTCAATTTCCGAGTCATTTTCATGATCAGAATGTTCAGTGAACTCTGATTAATCGATATCAGATGCACTGCCAACAACTCCAATCACCTCTTCATCCTAAAGGTCTTGTAAAACCCACTTAAAGTCTTCAGGAGACACACAATCTTCTCTTGACATACTGGGTTCATCAACGTGACACGCACACGAGTAAATGTTAGAGGGGAGTGAAAGCCAGACTGAATGGAACGGCTAGGTGCATTGTTGTCGGGGATAGTTACTAGAAGGGTAGATGGGGGATGAGTGCTTAGGAAGAGGTAGCCACAAATAACTTCGCGGCGTAATCTGTACGCCTGCCCCTTCTATTGAGGGTTAAGCCATACTTCTCTATTATACTGCATTGTCCCGGCAAAAGCGACGAGACCAATAGAAATTTAAAATAACGAAATCTCGGGCATTAGTGGAAAATGGAGTAGATGTTTCCGAAATCTTAAGCTTCTTCTTTTTTAGACAAAAATAATAATAGTTTTGAAAAATAGCATTTGAACACACAACAAACTGCCATAATGTTCCTGTTTCTTCCTACAGTATTTCATCCCATAGTTACTGTTATTTACTATCCAATATGGGTAACATAAGAAGAACACTTGTCGCCCATCTAGCCTAGGAGTGGGCCCACCCTAGAAGGCGCGAGGCCCGTAGCATTTGCTACCTCCTGCTACATGGTTAATCCGGTAATGCAGGTCCTACACAACCAGGGCCGAAGATGTAAGCTTGAACAACGCGTTAGTACTATCTATTACAACACGCCTGCCATTCCAGCAGACTGCGGAACAGACTGGGTTTATTGGTGTCACAGGTAGCTTTGTGTACAAAGGCAAAGGGATACCGAAGGTTCAATTTCAACACTTGTGCCCCGAAAGCCAGCTGCTGAGAAGACATCTGACCGCTAGTAATTTCAGCTCTTTGTCACGGAACGGCTCAAGTATCGATACCCGCTCAGCACTATACGACGGCGTACACGTACGAAGCTGAATTACGGGCGCTCGGCAACAAACGGTTCAACAATGTTCACCTAGAGCAGTGGTTCCCAACGAGGCGGGTACCGCCCAATGGCGGCCGTTGAACAGATCATAGGGGACATTTCTGGTCCAAGGCAAATTTAGGGGACGTTGAGGAGCAATCGTCACCTCCCTGCTTTCTAGTATTATATCCGGCTTAAATGGCTGCATGAAAGAAGTTTTTAATTGCTTTTTTCATGATCAAAAGTGGATTAAGAAAAGAAACACACTGTTAATAGTGGAACGCGGCGATTTAAGATTGCTGATGACAAATAAGGCACCAAATAATGAAAAATTAGTGTAACTACACCGATCACATTCCTTTAATAAATATTTTTTATGATATGCAGTTTTTGATCAAACTTTGTGTAATACACTACTGTTGTTAATATATTTTATAAAGTAATTTTTGAAATCTGTCCTTATTGTTCTACAGAGGTTGGACAAAATAATATGAACACCAAGCGATAGAGAACAGGTTGTTGCATGTTGGCACCACTATTTCAGTGTGAATACTGCGACGCGCATGTACGGCGTAGTAGATATGGCAGGTCTTGTAGTTTGTGTGTTAGTGTATTGGATGCTTTGTTCTGCGACGGTTATAACAAGCGATCGGTGAAATGCGTGACCTCTCAGACTTCGAATGAGGGCAAATCGTTGGCGCTTGGTTAGCGGGAGCGTCAGTGATGACAACAGCTGAACTGTTTAACGTCTCACGAGAGACGGTATCCACGGTAATGACCGCATACACGAAACATGGTAAAACATTGAGGAATAGTGCACGAAAACCAGAGTTAACTGACAGAGACCGATGAACATTAAAAGGATTGTGGCCAGACAACACAAAACTACCGCGGCAAAAGTGACAGCAGAATTCAACACACACCTGAGTAATACTGTTTCGACAAAAACAGTATAGCGGGAACACCACAAAGTTAACATTCATGGAAGGGCTGCAATTGAAAAGCCCCTTATAACGGCAACCAACGCTAAGCTGTAAATCAAGTGGTGCCACGATCATAAAAACTGGACACTTGATTGGAAGAATGAGGTATGGTCCGATGAATTATCGTTTACATTCTTTCCTACTGACGAACCACAAAAGAAGCCTACGAACCGGACTGCCTGCGCCGGGGGGTTCCGTTATGATTTGGGCGGCTATATCATGGCATTCAGCTGGTCCTCTCATTCACATCACTGGCCGGATGACTGCTAATGAATATCTCGATATCCTCATTGATGAAGTTCTTACTATGACTAACATACTGCTACCAAACACTGCCATCTTCCAAGATGATAATGCGCCCTTACACACAGCCAAAAAGGTTCTGTCCTGGTTCGAGGAGCATCAGAATATTATCTCTGGCCAGCAAAATCGCCAGACCTCAACATAATTGAACCTTTGTGGCGAGTTTTTAGAGCAAAGAATAAGGAGCAGATTTCCACCTCCAACATCATTGAAGCAATTGGCGGATGCTTTGGAACAAGAATGGGACTACATTCCGTTGGAAACTATTCATACACTCTACGAATCTATTCCGCGAAGAATTGCAGGTTCTACAAGCAAAACTTGGCCCAACACCATATTAATAAATCAATAGTATGTAAATTTTAGGTGTTCATATTATCGTATTACTGTTTCAAAAAAGTCAAAATGTTGGAATACTTTCGATTACATTATTTATTAAAGAGGGGGAGTCGTGTTTTTTTTCTGACAAAGAGGTGGTGACAATTTTTTTTTCGAAAAGGTGGTTGTGAGTATTTTTTTTTTTCGGAAAGGGGGCAGCAGGCCAAGAAAGGCTGGGAACCTATGACTTACGCTGACGTCATTTTGCGCCTTTATTTTTAAATAGGACGGCAATTAACGTGGTGTCTTTACATCGCAGACGTCACGCAGTTCATAATCGAAGTTATCTTCTTGGTACATTTCAACCTGCCATTACAAGTTACCTAAAATAGCTCATCTGGACATGTTACCACGTAAAAAGAGGCGCTACACTGCAACCACAGGACCTCCAGACGTGTGTACCGTCATCGACGCTCGGATTCGACTCGACTTTAAATAACGTAGAACTCACTGTCGGAACGTTCAGTCTTCCGCACTATAATTGATTCTAGTAAACAATCTGGAGGTCGTGTGATGATAGCAGGCCACTTAATACTCCGTAATACTCTGATTCCAAATACAATCCCGTGAAATACGTCCACGATTTCGCGAACTGCAACATCTGCTGCAATAACTTCCATGTTGCGGACCTAGTAAAGGAAATCACCACATACCTGTTGATCCCATTGACAGCCATCGACACATCATTGAGCCTATTGGATTTTTCCCTTACTGACGTGACTTCACAAATCTGGCGTGTTGGGTGAGCGGTAACGCTCTGGCCTGGTATCTGGAAGGACGCAAGTTTGAATCCCCGTCTGACCATCCCAATTTCGGTTTTCCAAGGTTTCCAGAAATCACTCCAGGCGAATGCCGGAATGGTTACTTCAAAAATGTCATCGGCGGATTTCCTTCCTTTCCTTGTCCCAAGTTCTCTCCTGCCTCCAATGATCAAGACGTAGATGAGACGTAAAGCCCGAAAAAGAAAAAAAATCTTCAAGTATACCTCGGATATTGCATTTGGTGGGTGCCTGTATCAGCTCAAGTATGGCATTTAACATTCTTATTCCCAAGAAATTTCACTGACAGATGAAATTCTTGTTCGCAGCTCGTTTCAGTTTTTGGAAGTACAGCAACCTGCAAGATGTTCCCCTGTTCATCGAAACGGTTCCAAAATCTAATTGCCTCTAACCCAGTGCGGCCAGAAAATCATGGACACCAAATGCAGCTAGCAGTTATGTCTCAGGCACCATACACGTCACTGTCGTGAACAGACCAAAGCACGGTTAACAAAGAACGAACTTCGACAATTTCTGTGCTACAGTTTTAGCCGAATATGATTCAGTCTCCCAAACAAAGCATACGTCGCTTCAACCAACGAGTCTTTCCCTCTTCAGGAAGGCCACTGGCACATCATTGAGCATATTGGAGATTTCCCTTAATGACGTTGTGACTTTACAAACAGAGCGCATTGAGTGTGCGGTAACGCTCTGGCCTGACATGCTGGAGGACGTAGGTTTGAATCCCCGTCAGGCCCTCCAGATATTGGTTTTTCATTGTTTTCTGAAATCACTCCAGGCTGATTCTGGGATGATTTCATTAAAAGGTCAGGGACGAATTCTTTGCCCCCAATCTTTTCTTACCTCCATTGACCTCACTACTACTACTATTATTATTACTCCGCGATTCGATAAAAGTGGGTGGCGGAGAGTACGTTGCACCTATCCTAAAGTGTATTCGTTTATGCATCGGTAGTGTTATACGGGACATGGCAGGAGGCACCCATCGACTAGTTTGAGAAACCATCCCGTCATTCGCCTCAAGTGATCTGGAAAAACCAACGAAACCCCAGATCAGGATCGGCGGTTTGGTTTCTAGAGACCTATTCCTGTCGGATTCTAAGTTTCCTCGCTCGATAAATCCTTCCTATTTCATTCCCTAATCGCTAGTGGGAAAAATGAGTATAGAAAAGAGTCGGTTATGGTCCTGATTTTTCTTATTTTCTCGATCATTCCTATATATGAATGTTGCTGGTAATAGTATATGTTTGGTATCTTCCTGAAATAGGTCAGTCCTGAATTTTTTTTATTAGCTTCTGCCGAGAGCAACGCTTTCGGTGTTTCAGATATTCCCAACCTAACTCCTTCAATATCGCACTTACACTTTCCCTCCATTTATATATACCTGTTACGAATCAGGTGGCTCTTCTTTGGACCTTCTCCAACGCCTCCATTAACCCCTTCTGATGGGGACCCCATGCAGAAGAACAATATTCTAAGTGATGTTATACTAGTGCTTTATATGCAATCGATTTAACTTCCGGTGTATACTGCTTTAAATTATGGCTTAGAAATAGGAGCATGTGGTTTGCTTTTCCAATTACCTTCGCAATATGTTCTTTCCACAACAAATTGTTACCTCCAGGTATTTAGCGGAATCTACCTTTCTAAGGACAGTGCCATTAATTGTACATTAAGAGCTAAATAGTGCCACCTTTTACTTATATACATGACCTGGCATCTTTCAGCGTTTAACTCCAGTTGCCAGTCTTCGCACAAGGCGATTATTTTCATAACATCTGCTTGTAACAAAGTGGAGTCAATCTGGGTCTTTTTTTACCCTTTATTCCGTCGCACAAATCATTGATGAATGTGAAACAACAGAGAACCTACCACACTCCGCTGGGGAACCCCGGATTTAACTTCGATCAGTGATGAACGCTCAGCGTCGAGAATTACATAATGCGCTCCACACTTCAGAAAGCCGGCAACCCAGTTGCATATTTGTATAGATATGCCATAGGTACGAAGTTTTGTAAGTAACTTAGTATGAAGCACAGTGTCGAGAGCTTTTTTAAAATTTAATAAAACTAAGTCAACCTGAGATAGCTCATTTATCATACGGCACAAGTCGTGAACTAAAAGTGTCAATTATGTTTCGCAGCATTGGCCTTTCTGAATCCATATTGATTTGCGTTTAAAAGTTCCCCTTCATCCAAAAATTCCATGAAGTTTGAATAGATGATATGTTCAAAAATTTTGCAAAATATTGAATTTAACGAAATCGGTCTACAATTGAAAGCTCATTAACATTTCCACTATTAAATACTGGACATACTATGGCGGTCTTCCACTCAGCTGGTACGTTTCCTGGATCCAAGGAGGTGGTATATAATTTCATAAATACCGGGATCTCCTCTACGTTTTCTGTTGTGAAACCTTTGCTAAAAATACTATACAAAATTTCTGCTTACTCTATACTAGTTTCCGAAAGCTCCCCGTTTTTGTTAATCAATGACGGCATATCCTTACGAGAGAATTTCATTACTTTGATATACGGCCACAAGTTTTTTCGATTAGTAACTATATGTTCGTATAAATTCCTGATTTGGAATTCTTTAAAAGCCTCTCGCATTGCCTTACGCACTTCCGCTCGCAACTGAACTAATTTAACACGATAAAATGAGTCCTTTGATTTCTTTACCGTGGCATGTAAACGCCTTTGCTTCCGGAGCAAACGTTTCACTTCCCGATTTAACCACGGAAAGTTCCTATTAACCTTAACTAATTTCTTGGGAACCACCTGATTTATACCGGTCCATAAGATTGTTTCCAAATTATGCTTAAGTTTCTATACATTTGTATCTAGCGTGTAGGTTTCAAAATTTTCCGCCAAGTAATGAACCAAACCCCTATCATCTTCCTTATCAAAGCAATATACGAGTTTATCTTTATTGCGCTTCAAAGTCAGACTGGATTTCAAAGTTACAACAACCGCCTTGTGATCCCCTTTACAGTCTTCTATACAAACTGTATCTATAATATCCGGATTGCTTATAAGAAAAAGATCTTGACGTCGGCGAGGTGTAAAGTACCTTCAATGTGTTGGCTCAGGACCGCTATGGATTTTTAGAAGTATGTAATTTTATCACAGTTAATTCCTAATAGTAAACATATAACGGGAGTTTTATAGAAAATTCTGTGTTTCTAACAAAGTTATGGCAGAGCTACCAACGACAGAGTAACTCCTTATTTCGAGTAAAACGTCATCTTTCTCCTGCTGTTACACTGTGAAGTTTAAGATCAACAAAAATTACGGGCTTAATCACATTGGTTAGCTGCAATATAGTACACTGATTGTTATAGCGCCCATACTCAACAGAAAAAAAATAGGAAATGCATATTCTTGTATTCTCGTTAATTTGCAGTTGTTTATTTGAATCGACTTAGAATTGTCGCGTTGTTATTCAACTTGGTCGTCTTAGCATTCATCATAATCTCATAGCGAGACTTTTCTTCGATGCTTTATACCCTAGACTGGTGGGTTGTAGGCTCTAATGTAAACCTTGGCATCACAAGTTTCTGATTGTGTTGTGGCTTCTGCCGCCTATGCCAGATTTTCCATAGACGGGAAGTATTCAACTTTAAAACGAATCTAAAAAAAAGGTCAAACAGCTATGAAGCAGTTTTGATAGGGCAATCAAAAGCCAGTAATTGCCAATTACTTTTGGTTACCGTGTTGATAACCCAGATTTTGCTCCGCAATCAATGAGACGAACGTTTCTCAACCTTTTTGATCCTACGACCAGTGTAAAGTCCAAAAACCTATGGACCAATAACTTAAATGTGTATATTATTAACAAACACTACCAATTGTTATTGGGACGAACCGATGTTGATATCATTCGTCTGGCTGATATGAGAAAGTCTGATAGTGTTTGTTAGGTTGCATACTTGCAGGAGTTTTGTGATTCACATTTAATGCCACTTGGGTCCTTAGGGTTGGCTATTTAGAATCGCCATTCCTCAATTCTCGATAAACTTTTTATCCTTAAATTCAGGAACATGATTTTTGCATATAAAAAAAGTAGTTACGTAGACTAGTATATGAAAATACTTCCAAAGAGTTCGAAAATAAATTTCGGCAGAAATCGAATCTTATGTTGTAGCTAAAATTCGTTAAAAAAAATGCTCAAGTTTGTTGTATTCGAAAATACTATTTTTGACTTCATTCTTTGATTAATGTATTTTATGAAATGTGGGGCACATTTGCAGGTGTAAGAAGTGGCCTTTCATTCCATGCATGGAGCCAACACAAGCTACGTGGAGGTGCCAGTCACGTGATCCTCAGCCTTCAGCTAGCCCAGGCCGAGCCTGGTGGGACAGCGGCCTGGAATTCGAAGGAAAGCAGTTTCCAATTCCTGATTTCGGTTTTCCAAGGTTTCCTTAAATCATTCAAAGCAAATACTGAGATGGTTCCTCCAAAATATCATTTCCCCTTTCACTCCTTGCTGTAATGACCTAGACGAACAGTCAAGTAAAGAAACAATAAAGATAATTGCACTCGGGAGGACGGAGGTTCGAATCTCCGTCCGGGCAACCAGATTTAGATTTTCCATAGTTTTCCCTGATCACTACATGTGAATGCAGGGATGCTTACTTCAAAAGGCCATTGCTGAATTCCTTCCTGTTCCTTGCCCTCCAGTCCTTTCCCGCCTATAATGACCTCGGCATCGACAAGGCGTAAAACAATAAGCAAAAAGAAACCTTAGCTTGCAATTTTTCATGATTTATTCTCTGCCGAATTGGTTTTATGTATGGTATGTGTTTATTTGAGTCCAGTCGTATCTCTGAATGAAATGAATTGTTTGTTTCAGAGATTCGAAAATATTTTCGAGATATTATTTCGCTACCATTATTGCTTCTGTCTGTCTAAATTCCCAGTAATTAATATTGAGCTGATATCTGCTACATAGCAGAAAGGAGAATTCTGTTGCTAAGAAATTCTCTTTTGGTAAGATCCATTCACTTCTACTCAATATCGACAAGGCGTTAAGCACGAAGCAAAAGAAACATCTATTTCTACTATTTTGTTTAGAGTTTCTACTTTTTTTTTTTTTTTGATTCATGAAGAATATAACCGCTAGAGGTAAAACAATGATGCAACAAGATTTCTCTATGTTAGATACAGAGAAGGGTGATTCCGACAGATACAGGTAAGGGTGAGGAAAAATCAAGGATGACATGAAAAATGTTGAAATATTAAGCAGTTTGTCTGATGATATCTTCAGTGACCGTCACTTACAGACAGCGGGAGAAATATCAGGGCAGGAGCTTCTCCAAATAAGCAGACTAAGAAAATACAAATAGATTCCAGAAATAGGTTTAAAAATGCAAGGCTGTTCTAGATAATATTACCTCAAATGTGTTAATGACATGTGGATGCGACGGCTTATTATATTTGGAGTTCTAAGCATCTGATTACGGTCGAAGAATGACTTGTCTGTAAAACAGTCAACATATGAGTCTCCTATTATTTCTTTAACGTCACCAATAAGATTCTTTACATTCACGAGAACTCTCCGTTATCTGATTGATACATGCTTAGGGGGCATTCATAAATTACGTGAGATCTGAGATTTCGTGAGATCTGGTCCGTGAGACACACCCTCTAGGAATCGCCGTCACAACTTTTTGAGACCATTTTTTTTTAGGTCTCATCCCCCACTTTTCGACGAAATACTCCCCTATAATTGACTTTCGCGTCATTTGTAGACTTTTTTTTCCTCACGTGAGATTTCCGTTGACCCCCCCCCCTCCCCCTTGGTGAGATTTCGACGGACCCCCCCCCCCCTGCTATTTCACCTCACGTAATTTATGAACTCCCCCTTACTATACCCATTCTTCAAACTAAATGAATCTTTTTTAATTATTTTCTAGACCAGTTCAAGTACTTTCCCAAGTGTTCACAACTAAATCTCCCTTGTTGTCTTCATCTTTTAATTTCAGAAATGTGTTCTACCCAAAATCAGGACATCAGCGACACTTTTACAAGTTTTCTTCAGTCTGAAAGAAACGTTCTGCTCTTATGGAGCTTTCTTATAATAATATGAACGCGAATAATGAATAGCTAGGCAGTAAAGGAATCACCTTACGCTAGTTGGATTCTTATTTCAGAATTAGGTTTGAAATGTGTTTTGAAGTGAAATTGATCTTGGATTATTAGCTGAAACATTGAGGTGTAATTCTACTGCATTCATATACATTTGACTATTACCTAACACTGTCCATTTGTCCTTGTCTGTACGTAATAGGCAATGTGCCTTAAGACACGATAGACGCCATTAAACAGTCGCTGATGATTAGCTGAAACATTGAGGAGTAATTCTAATGCATTCACATACATTTGACTATGACCTAACACTGTCCATTTGTCTTTGTCTGTACGTACCAGACAATGTGCCTTAAGATACGATAGATGCCATTAAACCGTCGCTGATTATGTCAAGCGCAGTTACCGAATGTAGTAATGACATACAAGGACAATAGGTGAGAAAAAATATTTATGAAAACATGAATATAACGAAAACGAGAACGAAATAATGTATTATGTGAAAGTATCTTTGATCATAACCTAAGTCTAAAATCTAAATCCTCCATTTATTGGAGATAATGATGAGATGATGTTCCAGCGAAGTGAGGGAACTGGGTTACAAAATCTTGGTCAGACTATTGCTTGAATATGGTGGTTTAGTGTGGGACCCACACTCTTGACATCAAATGCTGTAGTTATAGGGAGTGCTAAGGGTGATAACTTTTTTTATTTTTTGATTCTTTGTGTGAAAATTACCGTGGAACAAAGTCGGTAACTAATACCACAAACGAGATGGTTGGGAGTCACTGGAAGAGTAGTGAAGAGAATGCTGGGAGTGTATAGAGCGTAAATAGGCGATAAGGCTTGGATGGATATTGGTAGTAGAAGTTAAAGTAGTACGTACAGTGAAGAGATGAATATGAACACAAGCTGGTACTCTTTCTCAGACCTAAGTGAGTGGGAACATTTTCTTTTGTGTGTAAGGAAGTCGGGGATAAGAATAAATTACCAAGGGCAGTGCTGAAAAATTTAACAGAAATTCTAATAAAATATTAAAGAATTTAAGATTTAAAAAAAAAATCAAATGAATGAAGACGTGTAGAGAATTCGCCAGCAGGGCATATGCTCCAACGCAATTAAATTGAATTAGAAAGTTATGTAAGTAGTGGGAAGACGACAGTTTCTAGACAAAATGGCGGCCGTCACGGTAACACTCTTATCGTCTTGCAATTAGCTATGGGTGCAGCAATTAGCAAAGTTCAGAGGTCATTCATACGCAAGTCACCCGGCTACGATGCACAATTGATCAACTGTATCAAGTTTCGTCAAACTCAGTTGACGAGTACAGACGTGTCACCACACGCTGCCCATCCCGCGACGCCAAAACCTCAGATTCAACATTATTATTCCTCCAATTAATTACACCAAAATTAAGTTTATTCATTAAATTATTTTATATGATTACGAATAATTTCCCTTGATTTATTTTCAATTGTTGTATTTTTGCAAGAAGATACTGAAGTTGTTACGACATGGTTTTTATATCCTTGTTTATTTTTTATTCTGAAATCTGAAAGGCACATTCCTGAGTTGAAACCCTTAAACTTAGTTGACAACTGACAACAACGTTTAAGTGTTACCAACTCCCTCGAAATAATCCTACGTGGTTTCTGTACAATCCAAGCGACTATCGCAGAATATTGTTTCTAGATTATTAAATTATGATTGAAAGCAGTCGCATTTCGTTCTGACCATTGCCGGCTGCTTGTTATCAGAGTGGGATTTTGTGGACCCGTCATGGAACACGCTACGCGAGTGCGTGTTGTGTGTGTGTGTTGTGTGTGTGTGTGTGTGTGTGTGTGTGTGTGTGTGTGTGACAGAGAGAGTGTGTGCGTAAGAGAGAGTAAATCTACAGAGACAAAGAGAACTGGAAAGAGACTTGAACCGTTTACGAATCTGGAGAAAGGAGTACAACCTTGTGACAACCTTGGGAACTATTTTGCAAATGTCCTTATCTTTCTATATTATTGCTCCCTTTCTATAGACATATTCAGAATTTATAAGCTTTCCACCTAATTAGTATGACAGTGGTAAGCCAGTTGTAAGCTTCATCATCATCCAACACAGCCCTCTGCGTTGATTATTGGTATTGTTACAGTAACCGGCGATGACGGCGTGTTTTTGGATGACTTAAGACCACTTTGTCATCACTCAATACGTCCAAGCTGTCAGCTTAGACAAATTTTGATTAATGTAGGTAATTATGGAACCACAAACAAACGGGAGCTATTGTTATGATGTTGCAAATAAAATGCACTGTTCTGAGCAAATACCAATGGATTTAATAATCTCCTTTACTCGAATCGCTTATTTACACTGATATAACATCCAGTCAAACTTGTAAATACATCATATAAACTATTACAGCTTACTCAGAGTGAAGCACAAACCAGCGTCACGTGACGTTGTTTACGCCTTACGACACCCGTCTGGCTCGCACGCCCAGCTGTTGCGGGCCAAAGATAATACAATACAAAATTCTTAAAGACTATAAACTAAAGCTATCCTGGTCACAATACAAACTACTAATCTGTGGAAACCCATATATTATACACAAAGGTTACAAACATTTATACAATTATTTAAGATACCTATAATCGATAAAAAATAAAACACTAATACTAATAATAATAATAATAATAATAATAAAAATAAAAATAAAAATAGTAATAGTAATAATAACAATAACGAAAAATGATTGGAGGGAGTTGTGATAATGTTACAAAGTGTCACGCATGCATCATTTTCTACAGCTCAAAAAGCTGTACCAAATCTTTGAAGGTTTCCTAATTAGTTTAGTTATAAAGTTACAACAGGCTGCGTAGTCTGTCTTTATCACGGCTGATATCATCACTATGTTATCCTAACGTGTAAAGTGGGCCTGCAGTTTTACTTGAACCAGAAGCGCGAAAACGTCTTAGTGTACTTCAGATACACAAAACAAAGTTTGTCAGACGTGAAGGATGGGTTAAGGGTTTTTCATAATCCCACCCGAGGCCTATCAATCACCAGACACGCACCTTTAGCTCTCGTATCCACTTGAGCACGCTCAGGCGAATGAGACGCTCAGTGAAGCGAGCCGATCAAGTGTCGACGCCTGAGCGCGCGCCGAACGAGTATTGGTATTTTAGAATGCTCAAAGGCGAGCCAGTGTGCGTTCGGCGCTCAGTGTGGACGGTGGTTTGGAGGTTTTTATAATGAGCGCGAGCATGCGGGACAACAACACTTGCTTGACAAAAATTAATCGGTACGCATCAAAGAAATTATGGGAAAGCTCGTACGAATAGTATACTGTACGTAATCTAGGTAAATGAGAGGATGTATGGCGTGAAATCAGCGAAGTATTAAACCATTTTATTGATGACGTAAAGAAAAAATTTAAAACATTTGGTAGTAAAAGTGTATAAAAATAATAAATAGGTACCAACCTAAATATAATTTTGGAGCGGCTGAACAATATTGTCACAGACTACCGGTACAAAACGGCTGATGCTGTAGGGTTCTTTGGACATATGCTGCAGGTTTCTATAGGATTCTTCCGAAGGCAGGAATCTTAAAGTTACCATTAATTTATTTCCTGATAGGATCGCATCACGTATAGGCGTACAGTGCTTTTTAATATGAGGTTCAACTAAACGCAGGTAAAGTTCGAAATCGATCCTTGTCATTCTCAAAGTTTTGAAAAGGCTCACTATTCTTCAAAAGTCAATTCGTGAATTAAATTATTAACATAATTACTTCGCTGTTTATAACTTTCTCTAATCCACTACCTAGGTACTTTTCTTCTTTGACATCTTATGGATAATAAAGGCCGCAATACCGAGCGTTTCCTGAGCACTGGCACCAGGCTCGTTCGACCAATATTTCCTTTTTCTTGAGCACGCTCTAACGAACTCGTTTAAAAGAATGAGCGGGTCATTCGCCTAAGCGTGCTCAGATGGATACGTGGCCTACAATGCAGCAACAATACTGCTCAATAACCAGATATAAGTTCGATGACGGTACTGATCAAATTCTGATATGGATAATGTGTAGAATACAAGCGTTTTCCTACGATTTTTAGATGAAATAAATCTGCAAGGCAGTAATCATCATGTTTATAAACTGTGTCTTACGAGAGTTACATGCTCTCTTTATCTCATCATTCATACATAATCCTTAGCCTTAGCACTGGTACTTATCAATTTGTTTACACATTTGCCTGCTACTACATCCAGTCATTGCATATTAGTGGTTACATCTTCTCTTTGGTAATGCTGTTTTTAGCTGAGTGAATTGTTTCGTTACATACCGTCAATTCATACTGCAGAATCAAATACAGACTAACCATTACCCTCTTTCTGTAAGTGTGTGAGTGATAATCTGTGTTACTGGCATCATACAATAAATTTGAATACACTAATTGCCAGTAATTAATAGTCATTTCGCACTAGGAATTCCAGTGCTCTAGTATATTTATGTTTAGTCAACCACTTCTCTTGACAGGACAGCTTATATGCAAGAGATGTTTCAGGGAACACGCATTCAGTAGGATTCTAAGGCAGGAATTTATTATCTAGATAGTTCGCCATTTTGTACAGATGCGTCAACCAACATTTTCTGTCCTTGATTATCTCGCTCTATTTTGAGGGATCTGGGCAAATACTCGTAAATGCATCTTCATATGAGTATCGTGATGAACCTGTACACGTAGGGGCATCAAATAAATAATACTGCTCTTTTCAGGATTGAGGAATCAGAAGTTTCTATACTGTTTTAATTTAGTACAGACCGTGAAATACAGTTTTAGATTATTTGAGGAAGCCAAAGTATTGGTTTAAATGTGCACAAATCAAACAGTATTTTACGGTGTATTCGTAAAATTTTGATGATTCAGATGCGGTATTCATATCCCCGAATCTAGCGAATGGTATTAAATAATAGTGTGCAGCTGCTCTAGATTAATTTTTTTTTTTTCATACCCGTAAACCTAATGCTAGAAATGTCTGGACTTGGCAATTTGGTCTTTAAGGCAGTAAGATACAAGTGCAGTATACGAGCATTTGATAAAGTTAGTAATGCATAACGACAGTCCAATAAATCTTAAGATCGGGATAGGTGCACAGGAACTACTATTATTTGAGAATTGGGTAGTAATAGCTAAGGATTTGTTTTTCTTGAGCGCGACTATCACGTCATTTTAGTTACCACTGGCTAAAATGATCTTAATGAATGTGATTTATTCGTATAGAACATGTCTTAACTCCACATGGTTTTACAGTCCACCTAGGGACTTAAAGCTGATGACGACTGTGCCATAAGAATTTAGAGTTAAAGGATCGTAGTTATGAACTACTAATATTTAGACATGTGCTAAATGAAGAAATCACACCCATTAATATCACTTTAGACAGCGGTAGATAAAATGATGCGGTAGTCGTGCTCAGGAAAGACAAAACCGTTCTTCTTAAGGCGCGTTGCCGTGGCGCGTTCCCGTGGAGCGTGTTAGGGGACGCCTCTCATCTTTGCCGCATATACTAGCAGGTAAGGCGCACTTCGACTCACTGCCAGGCGGTAAAAGATGAAAGGCGCGTACTGCCTACCACGCACCGTGGGAATGGGCCTTTACTCTCCAGTTTTCAAGTGATAATAGCTGTTTTGAACCTATCTATACATTTATATTGACTAATATTGTGCATTATTGACTTGTTATTAGAGGTGGTGATATTACCCTTCGTACGCTCAAAACACCACCCACTACACATACCAGACATTTCCCACTGGTTAACTACATACTCAACAGCCACCATCGTCCAGTTTTTAAACATGCTGATGACAGTCTTGCAGCTTCCTTTCATTTATAAATCGCAAGAAAATCCTTATCTTCTACTCTATTTCCGTCTCAGGATTTGATCAGTGCCCCCATAGAACTTATACCTATTTACAGAGTAGTATGATTGCTGCCTGTTATAGTGGCTTCCCTCGGCCCGTGGTTTTGTAGGCCGCACCATGCAGCCAAATTGTACGGATCAGCACGCGCCACAGGCTAGTCATCGCCACCTCTCAGCCACCTCCACACCACGTTGCCTAGTGTCATTTCAACTACCCGGGCGTTTGATGTTGACCGATTGGGAGATTGACAGCAGAGGCGTCCCCCTTTCTCACGGCCTGCTGTTGATAGCTGTAATGCTGCCACCAAATACACGGACCGAGGAAAGCCACCTTTAGGTGTATATCTGGAGATTGATATTTCCTCCTAGGGAATCCACATCTAGGCTCGGAGTTTCAAAGTCCCTTAACCCATCCTTCACTTCTGACTAATTTTACTTTGTGTACCTGAAGTAAACAAAAACGCTTCCGCCAAGTTGATTTTATTTAAACTGTAGATCCACTTTAGGCTACGGACACACTGTATGCATACTCTGACGAGCTGGTGGTTGTGCGTACTCGTGCGTTTGCGACAGAGTTAAGCAAACACTGCAAAACAGGTTACTACGGTCGTAGTGGAAGCAAGTTAGTCTTACGCACGACCAGAATTTGGAAGCAAGTCTGCTTGTTTGTTTCTTCTGCGTAGTCGTACGACTAAAATGGATATATTAAAGCTGATTTCTTTAGTTTGTGGTAGAAAACCTTTATGGGATCAGACCTCAAAAGACTACCACAACCCTGACGACACTAAGTAAATTTTCATAATTTCCTCCTTTGCATTTTTTTCATGTACTGTACTTCTCTATTTGCTAATGTAAATAAATGTAATTAATATTAAATTACTTGAACTAATCGTTGATTATATTAAACCAATATTTTACTGTAACTGTCATAAATTATTACTTAGTAAATATTAAGCTTTTCACAATCCGCAAACCTTTCAGTATTAAAAATGCTGGTTGGTTTAAATAAATGTAACTGCTGATATCTCCGTAGGTTGAATACGTTTCCAGAAATTACTCAGTTTCTCAATTTTCTAACTAATTATGTGTAAAATAAAGTCAAACGTTTCTGGCCACATTCTAAAGTAGCCGAAGAATTTTTGCTGGTCTTTAATTAGATGAGGCAAAAATAACGTGAATTCCCTCGGAGTTTCTCTATTAGAACTAATCTTACATAGATTTTAGTTTTCCAACAAGAATAGTCTTAGTACTGAATTGTCTAAAATCATTTAGTCACCTTCCTTTTTCTATCTGAACAAGTAACCCCAATTCAGAATTAGGCGAGATATAGCAGCTAGTTCCAGTTAAGTACTTAGCCATTATTCCTGACTAACTTCAGTTCTTTATTTACTGTAAGTACTGTTGCTTAATCTTCTCTCTGTATCAGCATCATATTTTTTTTAACCGACTTCAAAAAAAGGAAGAGGTTCTCAATTCGTCTGTATTTTTTTTTGTATGTATGTACAGCGATATCTTCACCAATTTTTAACCGATTTAAATGAAATTTTTTTAGTGGGTAGAATATACCTCCAAAATGGTCCGAAATGAATTTCATTGAGAAATCACCTCATGTACCTCTTTACACCACTTAATTTTTATACAAACCCACATTTTTTATCCGATTTCGATGGAACTTTGGACATGTATAGTCAAAAATAAAGAGAAAAATAATGTTAACATTTGGTTAGAAAAAACTGAACCCCTCTCCCCCTAACCACCCCATTAATTTTTGCCAATTTTCTTTATACAAAGCTACAGTCGACACCATTTAACTGATCTCCATTAAAGTTGGCATATACATGTAATTTTTCATGGAGAAGGTTTTTGACCAAACAAATAAAAATAAAAAACCACCCTTTATACACCTTAATTTTATAGAAACCTACATTTCTTATCTGATTTTGATTGAACTTTGCACATGTATATTTTAAAACAAAGAGAAAAATCCTGTCAACATTTGGTCTGCAAAAGCTCAACCCCTCTCCCTCCTACCACCCCCTTAATTTTTGCCAATGTTCTTTATAAGAAGCTACAGTCACCGTTTGACCGATTACCATGAAAGTTGGTGCTTATATGTATCTTTTCACGAAAAAGATTTCTGACCAAAAAATCTAAAAACTACCCCCTCTCCCCAATAATCCGGTTAATATTTATATAAACCCACAATTTTTATCCGGTTTAGATAGAACAGAGCAAATGCTTACTATAAAACAAAGAGAAAAATAATGCCACCTTTTGATTTGCAAAAACGGAACCCCTCTCCCCGTTTCCACCCCCGCTGATTTTTGTCAGTATTATTTGACCGATCTTTATGAAAATTGGCACATATACGTATTTTTTTTTATGGATAAGATTTCTGACCATAAAATTCAAAAACTACTCTAGCTCCCCTTACACATCCCTTAATGTTTGTACAATCCCACATTTTGATCCGATTCGGTGGAACTTCGCATGGGTATACTTTAAAACAAATAGAAAAAGAAAAATATTGTCCACATAACTTTCACAAAAGCGCAAACCCTATTTCAATTTCTACCACTTTAATTATTGTCAATGTTCTTTATATAAAGCTACCGTTTCTATCTGATATTGAACGAAGTATGCACATGTGTACTTCACAACAAACAGAAAAATAATGTCAATATTTGGTTTCGAGAAGCCAAACCTCTCTCTCCCCCTTTCCATCCCTTAATCTACACAGAGCTATAGTTTCTATCCGATTCTTGAGGAAATTTGCACAAGTACACTTTAAAACATACAGAACAGTTGTGTTTAAATTAGGATGCAGAAGCCCAACCCCTCTTCCCTTCTACCCCCACCATTCCTAATTTCCAATGTTCTTTACAGATACACACAGTTTTTATCAGATTTCGATGGAACACTGCACATGCATACTTAAAAATAAAGAGAAACTTAGTGTCTACATTCTGTTTACAAATCCCAACCGCTCACTCCCTTACCCCATTTAATTTTTGTAAATGTTCTTTACATAAAGCTACAGTTTTTATCTGGTTTCAATGGAACTTTGCACATGCATACTTTAAAACAAATAGAAAAATACTGTCCACACTATCTTTACAAAAACCAAACTATTCTTCGTCTCCAGACCCCTTAATTGTTTTTTATACATACCTACAGTTTTTTTCTGATATCAATAGAAATTTACACACGTATACTTTAAATCAATCAGAAAAGGCAGGCTACATTTGGTATAATAAATCCCAATCCCTCTTCCCCTTTACCCCCAACCCCTCTAATTTCCAATGTTCTTTACAAAAATCCACAGTTTTAAGTCCCGTCAAAATCAATTAAGCTATTTTTTTAGTCATGTCAAAATATTTATACAATAAATGTGACCTAATGTCTCAACATCTGCTTCAGATTTCAACTTGAACCCCAAGCTTTCACATTGTGAAAACCAATTAAAATTCTATATTTTCTGTGTGTAGCCGGAAAAAAACAGATATATTCCATAGACAGATTTGTGTATGTGGTATATATTAATGTCCAGATATTACACGTTTCGATTATCGAGCAGCAGCTTTAACAGATGTTATGATTAGACGAAACACAGCCTGGACCAAAATGTAAACTGACATTCCTTAACACAGCATTCAATTCACCCCGTTCTGGAAGTTGTTGGGGTATATAAAGACAGATATATTTTTTTTAAAGCAAACGCTTTAACCACTGAGCTACCAGAAAGTTCTCAAAATGAGAACTATTGGGGCATATTTAAAATACAAAACAAACTATAATACCACTAAAAATTTAAAAATAAAATTGTTTTAAAAAACATAAAAACCGCCTTCAAAAATAGCACACGAAATTTTTTTAAATATCTTTATACCTTGCTTAGAAGAAAGCAAATCTAAACGGACAGTATTTTACATTATTGTTATTGAAATTTTTACAGATGATAAGGATTTTTCGCTCGGTTTAGTAAAGTTAAAAAAAATATTACGAAATATATAATTTTTAGCTTTTTAATGGCTTTAGGCTTAACCGTACAGTCAGAACCAATGTATTTATATGTACATCATGTGTGTCGATGTATTTTAATTGTTTTTGTGACTATCGAAGTGGAGGACCACAACACAGGATACGCACAACACTTACTCTGAACATTTGTGACCTTGGCCAGACTCGAACCGGAGACCCTCGGCACATGGAACTTTTTTTTAAGTTTTCAAAATTGGCAATGAAATTATCAAAATTAATTTTACCAGTTATTACCAAAAAAAGCTTAAATACCCAGATCTTAAGAATGTAAACATCTGAAATAATTTTGAAAGAACCTAAATATGCCGGATGTCATTATTACCAAGTAATCTGAGAAACAAAGAAAAACAATCAGGAAATTGCTATTGTGCCATCACGAAAAGGGAAGCGAGTATTTAGAAAAGGAACTTCCATCCTTTTCTTTAACGTAGCTAAAATTTGCAGTGATATTGATCATGAAGTTTATTCTAAACATTGTTTCGTCACGATCAAGAATGAAAAAAACTATCAACAAACTTTAGAAACCAGAAATATTGCAATAATAGCTATTTTACTACTATTTGGAAGAGTAAACAAACTTAATATTGATTTCACGAAAGTTTGTTGGTAGGATCCGAGTTAATTTCAAAACGCTTCTGATTGTATTCGGCTTTAATTCAGTAAGGTGTTGGTGTGAACATGTTCATATTTATATTAAAAAAATGTGTGATCAAATACATCATAAAATAATTTTTAACTGTTCATAACTTTCGGTACACACTGAAGAGCCAAAGAAACTGGTACAACTGCCTAAAATCGAGTAAGGCCCTCGCGAGCACGCAGAAGTGCCGCAACACGACGTGGCATCGACTCGACTAATGTCTGAAGTAGTGCTGGAGGGAATTGACACCATTCATCCTGCAGGGATGTCCATAAATCCGTAAGAGTACGAGGAGGTGCAGATCTCTTCTGAACGGCACGTTGCAAGGCATCCCATATATGCTCAATAATGTTCATGTCTGGAGAGTTTGGTGCCCAGCGGAGGTGTTTAGCCTCAGAAGAGTGTTCCTGGAGCCACTCTGTAGCAATTCTGGATGTGTGGGGTGTCGCATTGTCCTGCTGGAATTGCTCAATGGACATGTATGGATGCAGGTGATCAGCCAGGAAGCGTACGTACGTGTCACCTGTCGGAGTCGTATCTGGACGTATCAGGGGTCCCATGTCACTCCAACTGCACACGCCCCACACCATTATATAGCCTCCACCAGCTTGAACAGTGCCCTGCTGACATGCAGGATCTATGAATTCATGAAGTTGTATCCATACCCGTACTCGTCGACCCGCTCGATACAATTGGAAACGAGGCAGTCCAGGCAACATGTTTCCAATCATCAACAGTCCAATGTCTGTGTTGACGGCCCCAGGCGAGGCGTAAAGCAATGTGTCCTGTACTCAGCAAGGGTACACGTGTGGGCCTTCGTCTCCGCAAGCCCATATCCATGATGTTTCGTTGAATGGTTCGCACGCTGACACCTGTTGATGGCCCAGCATTGAAATCCGCAGCTATTTGCGGAAGGTTTGCACTTCTGTCACGTTGAACGATTCTCTTCAGTCGTCGTTGGTTCCGTTCTTGCAGGCTCTTTTTCCGGCCACAGCTATGTCGGAGATTTGATGTTTTATTTGATTCCCAATATTCACAGTGCACTCGTGAAATGGTTGTACGGGAAAATCCCCACCTCATAGCTACCTCGGAGATGTTGTGTCCCATCTCTCGTGCGCCGACTATAACACCACATCCAAACTTACTTAAATCGTGATAACCTTCCATTGTAGCAGCAGTAACAGATCTAACGCCTGAGCCAGACGCCTATTGTTTTATATAGGCGTTGCCGACTACAGCGCCGTACTCTGAGTGTTTCATATCTCTGTGTTTGCATACGCATGCCTATACCAGTTTCTTTGGCTCTTTAGTGTAGAAGATAAACTACTGATCCTTCAGTGAATTTTTTTAGAAAAATTCTAGTACTAGTAAATAGTAGTTATCAAAGGTCTGCGGTAGACTATACGGGTCGGAACATTCAAATGACTAAAATCGTCATTTGAAGTGGATGCGGGGTGGTATCTCGTAATTATTAATCTTAATCATTTTTCTTATTTATAATAAGTTATGTAACGCTCTTTTGTACTATATTAAGTTGCTAATAGTGGTGACTAACAAATTGGTTAGATGGTCTACAATATTAGTTCATTTAATTCTGAAAGACTCTTGCAACAAGAAAAATGAAGCCCATTTGAACCTAGTCAGAGGACAGATAACAGACACATGCGATTACATAGGTACATACAAGCAAAGCCAGTGCGGTACATTTCAGACTAAACAATATTATAGGGATGATAGTTAAACAGCGGTAGTAGCAAGTAACGCCGTGTACAAATAGACTCAAGTTAAACTTTCATCTCACCTGTTGTACCACTGTGCGTGACGTGCGCAGCGGTTATTAAGTTCCTCACGAAGTTAGCAAAAATTCCGAATGCTTTTACACAGTGCTTCATTGTTTAACGTGAATATTCCATTTCATTTTCTATAGTGAAATAATCGGTTTAATTGTCTCTGTTGGGTGTATGATGGGACACATCCGTAGCTACTAGTGAAAGTGCTGTGAGCATAGAGTGTCCCTCTAACCGAACATGGAGTCCTGATAAACAGGCGTTTGAAGGTCAAGGAGCTCCCAGCGAGGTTAGAGCTTTCAAATAAATTCTTGTGGAGAACTTTCACATGAGCAACGACGAAGCCGAATTCTCTCTGTGTAAACTGCTGTGAGACGTGTTTGAAAGGTAGCCAAAGCAGTGAAGCGAATTCCTGGAGCCCTATTGATACAGGAGAGGAGACTAAGTTTCTTTACAGTGAACCTGTCTAAATGATAACCTGTCGAATGACGTAGGCTAGACAAACCAAACCAAGCAAAGGTGACAAAGGCGACCGATGGTTACCATTTTTATGATACCAGTGGAATCTTAATGATTGACTTCGGTAAGAGGAACGTGTCAGTGAACTAGGAGTACTATGTCATTAAGAAGATGAGACGCCGTAAGTTGTTCTTCTCGACAATGCCCCATTCCGCACGGCCATAGCTGTAGGAGTATCATGATGGAGTGTAAGCTCTATTATCTTCTGCAACCACTTTAATGCTTGGATTTAGCCCCTAGTAACCATAATCTGATTTAAAAACGAAAGAAAGGCTTTAGCTGTAGGAGATTTGATGAAGAACTGCAAGACGCAGCTTATGAACATTTTGCATACAAAATTGTGGACTATTTTTTTTTCAATTTTAAGATTTAATAATCAATTGATCGTTTTGTTTCTTTCACAACTGGAATATTATTTTTCCTTGATTTCTAGAAATCAGTCCTGACGAAAGTCGGAATCATTCCTTCAAATTCATTCCTTTTGTTCGTCCAATTATTTTTTTATTTTTTTATTTTATTTTTTTGCTTACGGCTTTACGCCTCGTCAACGGCTAGGGTATTAGAGGTGGGATAGGACCGGGCACTAGGAACGGGAAGGAATTCGGCCAAGGCCTTTTGAAGGAAGCATCCCGGCATTCGCTTTGAGTGATTTGGGGAAACCATGGAAAACCCAAATCTGGATGCCCGGACGGGGATTCGAACCCGCGTCCTCCCGAATGCGAGGCCAGAACGTTAACCGTTCACCCACCACGCTCGGTTGTTCGTCCAAAGTCCTAACCCTGTTCTAATTACCTTTACAATCCGTGAAGTCAGGATATAAAAAATTGCGTGAATCAGTGTATACACGCCCAAGAAGTGAAACTTCTATTGGTCATTCACACTTTTTTCTGATTATTTTGCTTGTTAATCCTTCGAACTATTATTTCGGGGAATTTTATTAAAAATGAATCTGTAATCTTATTAACGGCAAATGGTAGTGAAAAGAAATGCGCGTAAAAAATATATTTTCCACACGACGGGATCGAACTTACAACTTTTTGTATACTGAAACATTGATCAAACCACAAAACTATTCGGCTGGCTTAGCAAATACGGCTTTTCTAAAGGTATATAAACACAATTTAAAACGCCACAGTTTATAACTCAATTTCTCGTAAGCGAAGGCCAACCAGGACGAATGGTATTAGGGTGAGATACTGTTCAGTCTGCCAGTAAAGGCCCCTGCCAGGCAGACCTCACACACAACGCGCCTGCACGCCGGGATACATATACGACTCCAAACAGGCGCAGAGACATCAAAACAAACCAGGAAAACAAATAGAATCATCTAGAAGCTAAGTGGGACTATTTCTTACAGAGGTCGCCGTACTACCACACAACGGAATTCCTGCGCCAGGCCGCCTATATAAGCGTAGCCGGCCGCTCCACCGCCAGTTCCGGCCTGACCGCGGAACCAGCTTCAACTACAGAAGACCACCGGAAGTTCGCGAGAAGTAGAAGCCGTCTCTCTCTACCCCGGATCAGGACCAGGCTAAATTTCTCGACGGTCATCCGCTAACTGTACCACATTTGTTATTGTTTATCAGTGTTTTGTGTACATAGTAATAAACCTCAAGGAACCACTAAGTGTAGTTCACTTCAGATACCAAGATTGTTATCGAATAAATCCACATTCATCGTTCTCTGATTCCGATTTCCATACCGAACACCTCGCCTTCTAAGTTATTCTCGTAAATAAATAAAAATTTAAGGCACACTTCGCTATATTATCAGAGACGCTAGAATTTAAATTATAGAGTATTGCAACGAGACAGTCTGTATTTTGTGTTCAGCTTTTATATTGGAGAACAGCTTGAACAAAATTATCTGAGAACCGTTCTTACAGTCAATAGGACGCATCGGCAAAAAACATTTTTTCGATGAAGTTATTTTATCAGATAGATATTTACAGATAGTATGTTGACGATAGTGATAATTTTTTTAAAATTTATTTTATCGTTTGGCCCGCTAAGAAGCGCATGGAACCATTAATTTGCATTGTCCTTATTCTTCTTGCTGTTCTTCTTATCTTCCCAAAACCTCCTCATCCTTTCGCTGTGGGCTTGATGTCTCTCTTACCGTACGTGGTTGGTGAACGGTTAACGTTCTGACCTCGCATTCGGGAGGACGCGGGTTCGAATCCTCTTCCGGGCATCCACATTTGGGTTTTCCATGGTTTCCCCAAATCACTCCAGGCGAATGTCGGGATGCTTCCTTGAAAAAGGCCATGGCCGAATTCCTTCCCGTTGCTTGTCCCCAGTCCCATCCCGCCTCTGACGACCTTAGCCGTCGACGAGGCGTAAAGCAATAAGTAAAAAATAAATAAAAACAAAAAAAGTTGACGTCTCCCTTGTGTCCATGCATTTCTGAGCTTCAAATTTTTAGCTGTTGGGATCTTAGGGGAAAATTTATGTGACTTGATTAATTATCTATGTATACTGCGTGTAGATGACAGTTGATCTAGGCTAACTTCTGCAAGGTCCGTATGGGTTTCTATAAACCAGCGTGCTTTGGTTTGTCGGGATCCGTTGACGATGTGGACAATTTTCTTGGTCAGTCGTGAGTCATCCATTCTTGCTATATGTCCGCTGAATTTCAAGCGTCTTTTCCGTGCAAGTGAGGTGAATCGTTCAGTCGGTGAATACAGTTCTTCTGAGCTTTTGCGCATCCAGATGCCATCTTGGATCTTGGGGCCGAATATTTTTGTCAGTATTTGTCTTTCCATTTTTTCGATTCCTTTGACATTTACCGTTAATGATGATGTCTCCATCGCGTACAGTGCTCCTGGATGAACGAGTATTATTAATGATTATTATTATTAATTTATATTACTAGTTATTTTTATTATTAGTTTTCTATATCCGTTGTATTTGGAGAATTTGTGTCATATACTTTTGTAATCAAAGGCTTATAGCAACTGAAACAGAAAATATATGTCGAATCCATCCAGAAAAGCTCAGGATTCGGGTGGGTTGAATGGAGTTCCCGGTTAGAGGCAGATGGCTCGTCAGCGAAGGTAGGCTGTGGATATCGCTCGGACAGTGGAGAGTAACTACGAGAACACAGCGGATACAAGGATCCGGTTTGTTAGACTCAGTCTCACGATACAAAATGACACATAGCGGAGTGATGTCGCCTCGGTGGTCAGGCAGGAAGCTGTGCGCTGCCCTTTAAGTAGCCCCTCGTAGTTGTGACTGCAGTCACTGTGGCGCTGGCATCCTGCTGGCAGCGTCTATGGCGCCATCTAGTAGCTAGCCCCATACTCCAGATCCGACACGGCCATCCTGCTGAGACATAGGCCCCGGGTGTGACTTGTCTGGGCTAGAAATATAAAAAAAGGAAAGATGATCGGCCATGACCTGAGAAAGGAATCATCCTGGCATTCGCCTAGAGTGATTTCGGGAAACCATAGAAACCGAAATCAGGCTGGTAGTTGGTTGTAGCAATGGAGTCTTCAAGAATGCCCGTCTGAGGTGGTGCTCTGTAGCTTTTCTTGTGATCCCGGAAGGGTTTGTAGGATCCATCATGGATGTCTGGTTGCCCTGCTTGGTGAGGCTGGTTTGGCGTTGCTTCACGGCCGTCTCCTTATCACAGCATCCATCGAATGTGTGAAGATTCTGTGAACAAAAAATGGTTAGCTGCAGTATGTTCGGCTATCCTGACTTAAAGAACAATTTTGTTGGATAATGACATTATCAAAGTAATGAGGAAAAAAACTAAGGTAATCCAGGTTTAATGTATGCCTTTCGATTTAACATGAAAAAGAATGTACTATCTTCATAACATCAAAGCAAGTTTTTAGAAACTCATTTTCTTCCTGGCGAAGTTCCAGTGAAATTTGAAGTGTTTTCTGAACACTAACGTGAGTAAATTTCTTTCCAAGCCTTACAAAAGAACGAAATTTCTTGATAGGACCATCCATAGACTTTCTTGTAGTGATGTCTGATGACAGTAAAGTTTCATGGTGCCAGATTATAAAATTCACTCTTCGAGGCGAGGTCCGATTCAATTTAACAACATTTACTCTTCGAGGCGAGGTCCGATTCAATGTAATAACATTTACTATTAATGGCAAGGTCCCATGCAAATTACAGAGTTTACCCATCATGGTGAGGTCCCACAAAAATTATGGTGTTGGTATCAAAGAAATTTTAAGATTTCATTCCTAGTAGTGAAGTCCTTGGAAATTATGGTACTTTGATGGCAACGTCCGACATGGACTGAAAAGTTTGTTTTCCTTTTAAGAGATTTTGATTGAACCATCGTTCTACATTGGGTAGTGCTTGCTGCCGAGATTTTCGGACGCATATCGGCTTCGAACTTTTAGACTTTCGGGTGTTATACTCTGCGGGTAGCCAATTGTCTAACAAAGTTGGTTTTCCGTGGCGTGTATCGGCAGTTGTTTGTTAGTACCGGCGTGGCTGTTCCGGGTTCGGAAGTCGACATGTGCCATCCGCTTTTCCTTCCTGGTACTTTAAGCACAAATCGAAGGCCTGTAGGCAGGTTAATCCTATTAAAGGTAGGACCCGAAGCGAAAATAGCGCTGATTGGCTGTGGGAATGGCGTCAGTGTAAGAGCAAACTCATGCAATGGATACAAGCGGCAAATGAACGAAGAACACTGCTGTTCAAAACTATGCATTTTACGGATGCCGAAGGAATTAATCCAATATTTTTTTTGTATTTAATAGTAAGATTCACATAACGCTGTGTTAGTTTATTTTTCAATTATTTTGGCACAAATTGTTTTAACAATTCTCTTGTCTTTCGACATAAAATCACAATCTTTAACATCCTTAATTAGTTACAATTGTGACACTTTATTTAACCAGTCATCGGATTGCTTTCTTTAGATAGTGCTTCTATCCGTCCTTCAGATTTTGATATAGATGCGGGCAGACACGTTAGCGATGTAAGTGTTCCCCGAGGTAACATCGAATTTTCTTTCGCGGTGAGCGATGTAACCAGCAAGATAACGAGAGCCTTAGATGAAATGAAGACCGGTTGGTATCATTTTCGAATGTAATATTAACATCTTGAAAGTCATAATCGCCTTTAATTAGAGCCAGTGGTTCAGAAATATCAGATAATATCAGAGAGAGAAAATTCTCTAAACTATCTTGATTCAGGCAAGCTGTCAAAATGTATTTTTAAACTCTGTGGTTCGGAGTGTACAAAAAACGGATCGAATGGTTTTCATATATCTTTCCTGGAAAGGAAGTAGCCGTTTTATCTACCAGCTTCCGGTTTTTTTTTTACAGCATTCATACATTTCTATCAAAATTTTCTTGAATGTCATGATGAACACCATTTCCATATGCTACCGGCTTGTCCGACTGTACTCTACTGCTCGTAATGTCGAATAATGTGTTGACAAGGTGGAAAAATTTAGCAACGAGCTCTTCTTCTGGCATGAAATCGCGTATTGTTTGTGCTGTGTTGTTGTGTTAGAAAACAGTTGTAAAGCCAAAAATGCCCTCTGGCGCTCCGTTTCTTTGACTGACAAGTAAAACTGTGAATTAGAGGCA